>UESW01002269.1:85330-204757 GCA_900491605.1 Calamus simplicifolius
TGGCATAGCCACACTAGGAGAACGCATAAGCAAATACAAACCGCAATATCAAACAACGATGATTAATAGCAGGCTAACATATTGCAAAAATATTCTCAAACTGTCCACCAGGACAATTTAAGAATTTGCAGACTAAGTCTTACAAATTCTCAAACGGGTCTAAAGGTTATAGTGCTGTGATTAATAATATGGAATCTAAAGACAATCGAACTATGCTTGTTATTCATAAATTCTTGTCAATTATACAAATATAGGAATAGTGTTCTATATATACTTCTTAAGATTATGTCCAATATAAATGTTTGTGAAGACTAAAATATAAATCATTGAAACTACTAATTTATTGCTGAAAATTAAAAAAAACTACAACAAGACTTTCATTCTAGCATTACATAATTTAATGCATCATTCAATTTGAAGCAGAATGTAAATAATCAAGACATAACAATTGTAAATAACTACAAATGCACAAATATTATTGCATAAACAGCTATAAAGAAATAAAATAGGCTTGGCAGCTTATTGAACCAACATGATGTATCATGCCAATTCTCTAAAGCCACATGTGAGAAACAGTCATGAAAATGAAAGGCACACTCCTACTATTTTTTTAATAAACTGTGGCCAGCGGCTAGGCCACCGCTAGCCATGGCCGTCGTCTAGGGGTGGGGTTTTTCCCCACCCCTTGTCTCGGCCACGGCGGCGGCCGTGGCCGTCGTCTCCGGCCACGGCCGCCGCCGTGACCAGAGACCAAGGGGTGGGGTAAAAACCCAACCCCTACTTTTTTTTAACGGTGGCCTGACCACCGTGGCCGTAGCCGGCGCCTTAGGGGTGGGAGAAAAACCCCACCCCATTTTCAATTTTTTTTAACGGTGGCCTGGCCACCGTGGCCAGGCCACCACCGGCCACAGCAACGGCCGTGGCCGGCGCCTCAGGGTGGGGGAAAAACCCCACCCCAACTGATTTTTTTTTAAACGGTGGCCTGGCCACCAATGGCCAGGCCACCGCCGACCACAGCGGCGGCCGTGACCGGCAACTCAGGGGTGGGGGAAAAATCCCACCCCGACTATTTTTTTAAACGGTGGCCAGGCCACTGCCGGCCACAGCCGTGGCCGTGGCCTGAGACGATGGCCACGGCCGCTGCTGTGGCCGTGGCCTCAGTGAAACGGGAGGGCAGAGGGTTGGGGGAGGGGAGGGGGGGGGGGGGCCTACCTCGGTCTGTAGGGACACCGGCGGGGGGGTGGGAGCTGCCGCTGGTGGTTCCTAGCACTGGGGAGAGGGCAGGGGCAGCCGGATGAGGGACGGCGGCGGTTAGGGTTAGAAGAGGAAGAAGAAGAGGACCGGGGGGGCTGGGCATGATTGGCTTATATATTTGGGATTAGCGACACAATTTTGCATCGCTAATCCTCGCTATTTTTTAAAAATTTATTTTGGATTAGCGACACAATTTGCGTCGCTAATACGTCGCAAATTTGGATTTTTTTTTATTATTTTTTAAGAAAATTAGTGATGCAAATAATTGTGTCGCTAATGAGTCGCTAATTTGGCAGCAATTTTCAGCGGAAAATTTTTTATTTCCTAGGAAAATGCATCGCTAATATGTCGTAATATTTTAATTTATTAATTATATTTCATAAAATTTATTTTTTTCTATTTTTTTAAAACATTTATTTATTTAAAAATATTGCGACACAATACATGCATCGCAATTTTAAAAATTAATTTTTCTTAATTTTCTAATTTATTGCATTGCTAATGTGTCGCTATTTAACATAATTTATTTTTTAAAAACATTGCGACGCCCTGACTTGCGTCGCAATATATTTATTTGATAAATATATTTGATTAAAAATAATTTTTCTAAAAATAATTGCAATGCAAATGGTTGCATCGTAATATTTTATTTTTAATTTTTTTACAACATTCATTTTTTAAAAAACTATTGCGACGCAATACGTGTGTCGCAATAAAAAATTAATTTATTTAAATTTTCTTGTTTATTGCATCGCTAATGCGTCGCTAGTTAACATAATTTATTTTTTTAAAACAATTGCAACGCTATGACTTGCGTCACAATAATTTTATTGATAATTATATTTGATAAAAATTATATTTTCTGAAAATAATTGCGGTGCAAACGATTGCGTCGCAATATTTTATTTTTAAATTTTTTAAAACATTTATTTTTTTAGAAAAACATTGCGAAGCAATACAAGCATCGTAATTTTAAAAATTAATTTTTCTATATTTTCTGGTTTATTACGTCGCTAATGCATCATTGTTTAACATAATTTATTTTTTAAAATTATTGCGATGCCCTAACTTGCATCACAATAATTTTATTTGATAAATATATTGATAAAAAATAATTTTTCTAAAAATAATTACGACACAAATGGTTGCGTCGCAATGTTTTATTTTTAATTTTTTTACAAAATTTATTTTTTATAAACTATTGCGATGCAATACGTGCGTCACAATATAAAAATTAATTTATTTAAATTTCCTTGTTTATTATGTCGCTAATGCGTCACTATTTAACATAATTTATTTTTTAAAAACATTTTTTTAAACATTTTTTTAAAATTTTCTTTTGAAACAATTTTATTTTTACTGAAACTAATTGCGACCGATCTCGCACCGTTGCAATCGATCCGACGGTTGGGATCGATCCAAGCCATGATCGATCACGATCGGCAATGACCAATCTCGCACCATCGCGATCGATCCAAGCCATGATCGATCGCAGTCGGCGATGACCGATCTCGCACCGTTGCGATCGATCCGATCGGAGACGATCCGACGGTTGAGATCGATCGCGGTCGGCGACCACCGATCTCGAACCGTTGCGATCGATCCGATCGGCGACGATCTGACGGTTGCGATCGATCCAAGCCATGATCGATCGCGATCGGCGATGACCGATCTCGCACCGTTGCGATCAATCCGATCGGCGATGATCCAATGGTTGCGATCGATCCAAGCCATGATCGATCCCGGTCGGCGACGATCGATCTCGCACCATTGCGATCGATCCAAGCTATGATCGATCCCAATCGGTGACGATCGATCTCGCACCATTGCGATCGATCCGATCGGTGACGATCCGACGGCTGCGATCGATCCAAGCCATGATCGATCCCGTTCGGTGACGATTGATCTCGCACCGTTGCGATCGATCTGATCGGTAATGATCCGATGGTTGCGATCGATCCAATCAAGCCATGATCGATCCCGGTCGGCGATGATCGATCTCGCACCTTTGCAATCGATCCAAGCCATGATTGATCCTGATCGGCGACGACCGATCTCGCACCGTTGTGATCGATCCGATTGGCGATGATCCGACGATTGGGATCGATCCAAGCCATGATCGATCGTGGTCGGCGATGACCAATCTCGCACCTTCGCGATCGATCCAAGCCATGATCGATTGCGGTCAGTGACGATCGATCTCGCACCATTACGATCGATCCGATCGGCGATGATCCGGTGGTTGCGATCGATCCGATCGGCGACGATCGATCTCGCACGGTTGTGATCGATCCGATCGGCGATGATCCGATGGTTGCGATCAATCCAAGCCATGATCAATCCCGATCGGCAACGATCAATCTCACACCGTTGCGATCGATCCGATCAGCGACGATCCGATGGTTGCGATCGATCCAAGCCATGATCGATCGCGGTTGGCGACCACCGATCTCGCACCATTGCGATCGATCCGATCGGCGACGATCCGACGTTTGCGATCGATCCAAGCCATGATCGATCACGATCGGCGATGACCGATCTTGCACAGTTGCGATCGTAATGTTTTATTTTTAATTTTTTTATCTTTTAATTATATTTATAAAATTTATTTTTTTCAAAAACTCTACGACGCATTTGTTGCGTCGCTAAATTAAAAATTAATTTATTTAATTTTCTAATTTATTGCGTTGCTAATGTATCGCTATTTAACATAATTAAATTTTAAAAAATATTACGACACATCGAAATCATCGTAATATTTTTATTTCATATTTATTTTAATTTTAAAAAAATTATTTATTAAAAAATATTGCGACGTAGTACTTGCGTCGCTAAATAAAAAATTATTTTTATTAATTTTTATTTTATTGCATCGCTATTTAATATAATTAATTTTTTTAATAAAATTACGATGCACTAGAATGTGTCGCAATATTTTTATTTCATAATTATATTTTATAAAAATTAATTTTATTTCAAATAATTGTGACGCAATACCTGCGTCGCTATTTTAAAAATTATTTTTAAATTTTTTAGTTTATTGCATCGCTATTGCATCGCTTCTTAACATAATTAATTTTTTTAAAAACATTGCGACGCACTGTTTTATGTCACAATATTTTTATTTTAAAATTATATTTTATAAAAATTAAATTTAAAAATATTAAGATGCATTCTTGCATCGCTAAATTAAAATTTTAATTTTTTTTATTATCTGATTTATTGAGTTGCGAATGCGTCGCTAATTGCATCGCAATTTCTATTGTCGCGGAGGCATCGCAATGTGGTCGCAATTTAGCGACGCAATGATGCGTCGCTAATTTTCGTTTACAACCAACTCTCAATTTTTCGATATGGGACTATTGGGAGGGGCATCACAATCTTCCACCCTTACAAAGGCGACATCCTCGTTGCTAAGGGCACATGATCATAACCACCATGCAGATAGGATTCTAGAGGTGGCCCCCATAGGTTCAAGAGGTAGCTTCCATCTTCCATAGATGTACGCTAAGGGCACATGATCATAACCACTAGACATGATTCTAAAGGTGGCTCCCACAAGTTCAAGAGGTGGCTCTCATCCACCATGGATATAGCACTTTGCCCTGTGTGGCACTTAGCTTCTGCACTTTCGGCTAATGCCTTGCTCTGATACCATATTGTAACGATCCGAGCCCTGGGCCCGCAATACCCATGAACCTATTTTGTTACAAGAAAGCAAGATGGACAAGGTCCACACCAACTTGGGCCACCATAGCCTAAAAGGGATCCAATTGGTACTTGTCCATCTTCCTTAACTGGTTATAAACCATACAACTAACTTCCAATTTTTTGATGTGAGACTATTGGGAGGGGCATCACAATACAAAAATAAGGCTTTTAAAGAGATATTTATTAAAGTTTTCAATTTTAATCAATATTTCTCTTATTTCTGCTTTTCTATATTGCATCAACCCTCAATCCCCTGTTGTTGACAAATTTAAGCTCAGATTAAATATTACTTTTATTCTTCTGCGAATAAGTTCATCAATTTGATGGTCTCGAAAAGTATGTTTCATACCACTATTGCAGCTTAACATAATTCTCATAAAAGTATCCTTTAAATTTGTTCATATATTACTTGCAATGTAATCATACATTCTTTTCATGCTTTATTGGCCTTTCATCATAATAAATTTCTTTTAAGACTTATTATCTTTGATTTAGAGTGCCGTGAGTTACTAGTATTTCCAGCTTCATCTAACTTCTAAATGTGTATATCTTGATCTTGGATTAGCTGGGAGCTTTTCCATTAGCAACGTCATTTCAAAATCCAAAGACAAACAACCAATGCGGAGATTGGGGCTAATGACCACAAATAACAAATATAGCGAATACAGCCATTTCATTATATCAAGGATTTACCACCAACCTGACAGACTACTTAAACTTCAGGGCTCCTTCTTCCTCCATCAACAAAGATACATGAGTTTGCACTACATATGTTTACAGTATGTTTCCAGACGTACATACAAGACACCTTTCAGCTGTAATACACTGGGACAGAAGTAGGTTTGTAAAGGAATGGTTTGACGTGCGCGAGTGTCCAGATGGCAAACTGTAAGCGCGCGAGCTTAACCGCAGGGTGAGCATCCCCCCTCCTAGTACTGCACTGCTCATGGCGGTTCCCACCGATCACTCTCAGGCATGGTCTCTGCCACTTTGTAAATGCCTTTCGAGTATGTAAAGGCCTGATAATTGACAACCTCGCCAGATTTAGTTAAGCAGAGAACAGCTACCTCAGCACCTGCAAGGAATATATATGTCCATGACTAACCTTGGGCCTCAAGAAGAAAGCTCATTGAAAGAGACAATAAATAAATAAGCACCTGAGGCAAGGAGGAGAATTGAGTTTCTGTTTTATTTTTATTTTTATTTTTTCCTCTTACAATGCCATGGCATGAACAGTAAAGAAGATAGCACTTGTCATCTTGCCGTTTGTTCATCAATAATTATGGATGAACGCATGCAGATCTATATACAATACAAAATATGCAAAACAGTAACATTAGTGTTGTATCCCAGATTCGATGGCAGTGACCCAGGGGTGACAACTCACCACATGCTAGGCAGCAAGGCACTTTGTAACAGTATAATTTATACAAGAAGGAATAATAACTACATGTCATACATGATTCGAAAGCATTTTAGTACAAATCATGAAATGTTTGGGCAACTAACAAAATTACAAAATCATATTGGGGCTACATGTGATAAAATATGATCTATTACATAGATGTAGTTCCAACTACCTCAGTTGTTGTCATACTTTGTGGCTTTGAAAGATGCATTGTGAGAATATTTAAATGAGTTCACACTTAATAAGTAAGCATAAGATAACATAATATAGCCATTTCAAGTTTTCATATGTAAAGATACATGTCAAGCTTCCATAATTCAAATACATTTCATCATGGTATCAAATAATGCATAACATATGCTTAAAATAATTTAAAAGCAAATGGTATATAGTATTTCAAAAAATATATAATTTTAAATCAAATTCACTGTACCAATATAATTAACATATAAATTTTATTTTCAATGTCCTATGGTCAAACACTACGTTCACGTAAATAGAACATCGTAAAGGTGTATCCTTCCTATACGTCCCTACGGAGGCAGAGTCCTTGTACCAATGTCATATCCTATCACAACATACCTTAGAAGTATGTGTTCTTCACATACTCCCATATGAAGGTGGATGCCGAAGTCATGTAGCATATCATGCCACATCCTATCATAGCACACCCCATGAGCATGTGTTCTCCATATATTCCTCTTGTGAAGGTGGATCCCGATGTCATGTAACATGTTATGTCATATCATGTCATGTCATAGTGGATTGTGGTGATATCTAATAGCATATCATAAAATATCACTTCCATGTGCACGATAACATGTATTGTTGCAAAACTATAATCAAATACTTTTCACGTCTTCAGTAGTTTCAAAGAACGAGTCAAAATACACCTGCACACCTATAACATGTCAAATCTATTACAGAATTGATAAATTTAAATAATCATGTCAATAATCAATTGCACATATAAAATGCCACTTATTTTGTAAAATTAGTAATTTTTAAATTATCATATCAAATAATCAGGGACATATGCAAGGTGCCAAATATTCAACAATTTTAAAACAATTGTTTTAAATAATCATTTGAATGTATAATGTACCACAAATCCTATTTTATATTTTTAAATAATACTATAAATAATTTATTTTCTTTATTCCAAAAATAGCATAATTTAATAACAATAATTTATAAAAATTATTATAATTGTCTTACTTACCTGAGAATACTAATCCAATGATAAAAATTAGCTATGTGAGCTTCCGAGCACCTACAACATAATTTTTTAAATTTTTTATTTTTAAAATCAGGATGTTACGGTGACTCCTAAACTCTCCCTAGTTTAATTCTGAGCCCAACTTGGGGCCCATTCAAACCATTTTATTTCAACTCCATATGAACATAATATAATTTTTGGGTGAAATAAAGATCATATTATGCACCTCTAAACCCTAATTTGAATTTACAGAATAAGCATGAATTCTATGATCAAATCCTAATGTTTTCTTCCCATTTTTAATTTAAAAATTAGCCTCAAGTTTTGAACCAACTTGAACCAGCCGGCCCACTGGTTCAAGCCCAGCCCAATAACAAAACCTTAGCTTTCTTCTTCTTACACACTCACGTGAAGCTAGGGGTGTAACTGAGTCGAGACAGCTCGCGAGTAGCTCAAAATTGACTCAAAAAATACTCAAAATCGATTCACTGCCTATCGAGTCGAGCTCGAGCTCGAGTTACTCGAGTATATTATCAAGTTGAGCTCGAGTTACTCGAATATATTATCAATTCGAGTTCGAGTATTAAAATACTCAGCTCAAAAACTCACGAGCTTAAACGAGCTTACTTAATTTTACTATTTTACCCTTATAATTATATATTTACAATATTATCCTAACTATATAAAACTTCTTTAAATTTTTAGTTGAGAACATATCTTATTTTAATTTAAAAATTATTTTTCAAATTTTATATATAAATTCGAGTCGAGTCAAGCTCGAACATATTGAGTATTTCATCGAGCTCGAATTCGAGCTCTAAATAAGAAACTCGATCGAGTTCGAGTCGAGTTTCGAGCTTCAAATTTTAGAGTCAAGTCGAGTTCGAGCTTGGCATTATGTCGACTCGGCTCGGCTTGATTACACCCCTACGTGAAGCCTCCTTTCCTTCCACCTCGACGCAAGTGCCACCCATTCCGTTCTTCTTCACTCGTTCGCTCTCCCTCTTTCTAGCATATGCCACCTCGTCTCCGGCCACTGTGGCGGCGGCAATTGCGACACTACCCATCATCGACGAGCACTCCGGCATCAATCGACCCATGGATCTCCCAAAATTACACCAGTTTCTCAGTTTAAACTAGAAAATGAAGAAGGAGAAATTTTACCTCCGCCTTGCCAGAGTCATCGGTGATAATCAAAACTTCCCCGGAAAGCTTGCCTCGCTCCGATGATCCCCCCTACTCTTTAATTAGAAGAACTCTCACCCTATCAGCTAAAATCATGAAACAAAGGAATGGAAAACAGAACAGAGGAAAATAACCCAACTTTAGTTCCAGCACGGTGAAGGGGATTCAAAACTACACTCTCCAATGGTGGACACCAGTTGAGGTGTTGGAAGAACGGAAGGGAGAAGGGAAAGAAGAAGAAGGAGAAGTAAAATGAAGAAGGAAAAAAAAAAAAAAGAGTAGCCTGGCCGCTGGCTTTGCAGGTCTTAATCTCTCCTTCCAATCATCCTTACTTAATTTTCTCGCTCCATTGACCACAAAACATTAGCAAAAATGAAAAAAAAAAATTAATAAGTGAATTTTAATTAAAGCTTAATCTAATTTAATTTATCTTATTAATATTTACTTCTTGGTTGGTTACAATAGAGAGAAGCTTATAGGATGATCTCAGAACCTTAACATGCTATTTTGCACGCTTATGATCGCATCAATACCGCAATGCAGTGGATTGGGTTAAAGAATCTAAGTAAAATCAAGAAATAGCTTCACATTAGTATTCTTATATAGTTCCAATGCAGAAATGACTGAGTGACAGGTCTGGCGAGTTATAAAAAACATTCTCATAATGCGATGTCATTACCATGCTTCAAGCAAAAACCCTTGTTGTTCAAGCCTCAAATTCTTATTATCTCCTAACTGATATAAAATTCCAATTGCAGGAAACGTAAAGATGATTGACAGCAAGGATAAAGATCATATATAGATGGCTATATGGTGTCAAAACATAAAGTAATCATATGTGTTGATGCTTGATCACCAGAAAGATAGAAAAATTTTCTTTGTGCAAGATCTCCAGCTGAAGGAAGAATGAAAAGATCCCCCTTCCTCCCTGAATTCAAGCCCCTTTTATACTCCTTGAATTTTCGAAGAAAATATCGCTCCCTGGCTTTCATCATCATGCCATCAGCTTCAAGTCATATTTCACTTTCTTTTTCTTTTTCTTTTTCTTAACGAATGAGATTAGTGTATAAGATTAGTGGTCAGCCACAGTGAGGGCTTGCCACGTGATGGTTTACTATTAATCAACACCAGAGGCATTAAGGAACTTGCCCTGGAAGTCAAGGATCGTCATGATAGGTTTCGATCTTCCCAAAGGAATGTCAGAGTTAGTGGAAAGTTATCTGACTCTAAAATAGGTGCTCAGTATCTCCTTTATTTGAGCTTTTCGATGAATGGTGACGTTCTGGCATTTGTCTTATCCAAGCCATTTAAAGCGCTATGATGTTTGATAATTCTCGGGCTCTGTTCCAGACACGATAGCTTGTAGCGTTAAGTGCTCCTGATATGGAAATAGTTTTGAGAGGTCCGGGCATATAGCCCAAAGCAGGGGGACGTCCAGGACCGGGAGGTCGCTCAGGACCTGGGGGCCATCTTTGATCGGGAGACCGCCCAGATCCTCGAGGATGCCCAGAGCTCGGGGACCGTCCAGGGCTTGGGGGCCGTCCAGGACCTAGGGGCCATCCAGACCCTGGGGGCCGTCCAGGACCTGAAGGCCGCCCAGACCCTGGAGGCCGCCCAGATCCTGAAGGATGCCCAGAGCTCGGGGACCATCCAGAGCTTAGGGGCCGTCCAGGACCTAGGGGCCGTCCAGACCCTGGGGTCACCCAGGACCTTGGGGGCCACCCAGGACCGGGAGGCCGCCTAGAACCTGGAGGCTGCCCAGAAGTCGGGGATCGTCCAGACCTCGGGGGCCGTCCAGGACTTAGGGGCCGCCCAGACCCTGGAGATCGCCCAAGAGTCGGGGACCGTCTAGAGCTTGGGGGCCGTCCAGGACCTAGGGGCCGCCCAGAACCTGGAGGCCGCCCAGGACCTAGGGGCCGCCCAGGACCAAGGGGCTACCCAGGACCGGGAGGCAGCCCAGACCCTGGAGGCCGCCCAGAAGTCGGGGACCCTCCAGACCTTGGGGGCCGCCCAGAGCTCGGGGGCCGTCCAGGACTTAGGGGCCACCCAGACCCTGGAGGCCGCCCAAGAGTCGGGGACCATCCAGACCATGGGGGCCGCCCAGAGCTCGGGGACCGCCCAGAGCTCGGGGCCGTCCAGGACTTGGGGGCCGTCCAGGACCGGAAGGCCGCCCAGACCCTGGAGGCTGCCCAAAGCTCGGGGACCGCCCAGAGCTTAGGGGCCGCCCAGACCCTAGGGGCAGTCCAGGACCTGGAGGCCGCCCGGAAGTCAGGGACCGCCCAAGCTTAGGGGCCGCCCAGACCCTGGGGGCCGTCCAGGACCTGGAGGCTGCCCAGAGCTTGGGGGCCACCCTTGACCAGGGTCCTATGCTGAGGGTTCTAACGTATTCCCTGCGGACCAACTGTGTCTCGACTCGTATTTCGTTTCTCGACCATATCATATGCCCCCTCGTCCCTGTCCCTTGTGCTCAGCCGCATCGCACATGCAGAAGGGGGAGGGGCGGAAAACCAAATTTAAATTTGTAAATACCACAGATTGACGTTTCGAAAAAGAGAAAACGAAGGCGCATATCCCTAAGAGGATAGCGCCTTTTCGTCTGTCCAGTCCCACTCAAGGGTCGCCATGTGGTTTTGTGGCGCTCGAGGGGTTATGTTCAAAAAATATATAAAAAAGGGGATCTGTCCTCTCTACCTCCTCGCCTCTTATTCTTGTCACGTCTCCTGTATCTTCATTCTTTCAAGCCCAGCTTAGTCGACCTTTCTTTCTCCTTTTTCTTCTTCATGGATCCTCGTCGAGACGGGAAAGGCAAGAGCCCTCTGATCGAGCCCTCCCACGAGGAGATTATCCAGGCACGCCGCCAAGCTCTCGGAGGCATGACCATTCAAGGGGATCAACCAGCCCCGTGGCTAGCGTCTAGGGCAATACCCCAATCCCCTAGGGTTTCCTCTTCGTCCACCAGCCATGAGGTAGGTCTTTCGGTAGCCGTCCCTAATTCCGCCAGTTCAACGGAGATTGCTTCAATCACGTCCCCTCAGGATCTTAGGAATCTTAGGGCCCGATTTGAGATCCCCAGCAATATTCGTCTTTCCGTTCCCCTCCCCGAGGATAGGGTCACTCTCACGCAACCGGGGAAGGTCGTGCTGTATGAAGAGTTTTTCAAATGTGGCCTTCGACTGCCTTTGCATCCCTTCTTCATAAATTTGTTAAATATACCATCTCATCCCGGCACAGCTTACCCCTAACTCCATCCGCATCGTCTTTTCATTTTTAGCGCTTTGTCATTTCCACGGGGCTCCCGTCCAGCTCTCCCTATTTAGGGCTTTGTATAGGTTTCGGAATCCCATAAGGGATGGGTGGTGGAGTTTTGCTTCTAGGCCCAGGAGAGTCCTAGGGCTCAACCTCCCTTCCAAAATCAAGGGGTGGAAGTTGCGGTTTTTTTATGCTCATCTAGAGGGGGTGGATGCAAACTGGGGTGTTCCTGATACCAGCTCTAATCAGAACTCGACTATCGAGGAGAGAGATCATGAGTTGTTTAACATTCTGGTATCCACTGTTGTGCCCCCTAGTAAGGAACTATTATCGGAGGATAACCTTCGGGAGATTGCGTCTATGCCGGTGTCGCTGCCTACAGCGCCCGGTGAGCTTCGAAGAGTTTTATTTTTGTTATCACTATCTTTCCCCCCTTCTTTTTTTTCTATTTCTTTCTTTTTTTGGGGGTATTTCGTACTCGAGTACGTGTATGAGAATGGATTTTAGCATGCACCTTTTACTTACATGTGGCATCTCTAGGGCACTTTTTTGATTAACTTTGGATTCTCGATTTTGCAGCGATGAAGTTCTCTCAGGATGCAATAATATCAAGCCTTCGGAAGAGGAAAGGAAATACCATGGTGCGACTAGGGCCAGGCCAAAAAGGCCCTGCCAAAGGGAGCCGGGGCACTCGACCCAGCCTCCGGCAAGTCTCCCTGAGGCAATATTGGTGGAGGAGGATGAGGGAGAGGAGAACCTCCCCACCGGGATACCTATTAGGGGTCTCCATGTGGAGGGCCCATCGGGGGCCGCCTCCCTCCCGTCAGAGATATTGGGGAGCCCTCCGAGCAAAGGGTTGGCCGAGACCTACCCGCCAGACCCGCAGTCGCTAGAAGGAGCAGATGTTTCTGCTCCTCGGACATCTCGAAAGATCCGACCCAACCCTCAGAGATGCCCAGTCAGGGCATGGCGTATAAGAGCCGTTTATTAGAAATGGTTCTTAAACTCTCGGTTTTGCCCCGGTTTCAAGCCAAAATGAGGGGCTTGCCCCTGGAGGAATCTTTTGATACGATGTTCACAGCTGCGCTCCAGGTAAAATCATGGTCTCCCTCCTTTCTTTCCTTTCCCGATTTCTCCTTTTTCTCGATTACAGAATTCCCGCACTCATCAATTATTTTTTAATTTTTAATAATAATAATTTTTTTCTAACGTAGTTATCCAACGGCCTTTTCGTACTCCGTGAGGATCTAGTGAACGCCAAGTCCAACAACGAGGCCTGAAGAAAGAATTATCGGAAGTAAAGGCCTGAGAGTTGAAGGCGTCACTTGACCTTCAGGCCGTTCGGGAGGACAACCGCGCGTGGTGGGAGAGGGCCGAGAGGGAGCTACAGACCCTGGACGTGAAACTATCCAAAACCAGGGCGAAGCTGCTACCGGCTGAGGAAAAATTGAAAGAAGCCATTCTCAAATTAGAATATATCGAAAACCGGGCCGACAACGCGAAGGCGGCGGCCCTTGATGCTGCAGAGAAGTTGGCCTTGGCGAGAAGGAAACGAAGGAAGCCCTGGATAAGATGGCTATAACGGAGACAAAGGCTCAAGAGAGGGTGACCGCGGCCGAGGCTAGGGTTCGGGAGGCCATCGAGGAATACAAAAGTTCCCCGATTTCGCCTCGGAATTTCGCGAGGCTGTTATGGACGCCTTTGTCCAAGGCTTCGAGAGATGCAAAAGGAGGTTGTCCCGACATTTCAAACTAGAAGACCTTGATCGTTTCCAGCCTGCCGACGATGAAGAAAATTTTGATGCTGAGGTTGAAGACACCGCCGATGAAGCAGTGATAGCGGAAGAATCTGCTGCCCAGGCGACTGCAGTTGAAGAGTTGAATGCTGAGCCGGCTACTAGGGGTGAGCGTTCCAGGAATCAATAGGAACACGCTGTGTCGGACTGTATCTCTTCTCCTGCTTCCTCTCTCTTTCTTTTCTTTTTTTTTTACTGTGCCCTCAACGGACTCTTTTTGGTAAGCTAGCCAATGCCAGCTTGTAGGGGATGTTTTTTGAAGTTTTGTAACAGCTCGACTTTTAAATGAATGAATGTCAGTTCTTCATTCTTGTTTGTTTGTTACTGCAGTCGATTGGCTTATGATATTTGACCATTATACATATAGGAAGTAGAGGGACTCATCTCCTCCCTCGGCCTTTCGAGTTTATTCCATAGATCGACGTTAGGTACGTTCCTAGGATCGTGGAGCGGCCGAGTTCTTTTCCAAGAACCATCTCGGGGGTAGTCGGATACCAGCCCGAGAGTTCGACTCGAGGCCGCCTAGGCCTTGGACTTGAACCTCCTCAGGGGTGTGCAACACCGGCCCGGGGGTGTCCTTAGGACCGTGGGGCCATCGAGTTCCTTTTAAGGAATTGTCTCGGGGGTAGTCGGATACCAGCCCAAGAGTTCGACTCGAGGCCGCCTAGGCCTTGGACTTGAACCTCCTCAGGGGTGTGCAACACCAGCCCGGGGGTGTCCTTAGGACCGTGGGGCCGTCGAGTTCCTTTTGAGGAATTGTCTCGGGGGTAGTTGGATACCAGCCGAGAGTTCGACTCGAGGCCGCCTAGGCCTTGGACTTGAACCTCCTCAGGGTGTGCAACACCGGCCCGGGGGTGTCCTTAGGACCGTGGGGCCATCGAGTTCCTTTTGAGGAATTGTCTCGGGGGTAGTTGGATACCAACCCAAGAGTTTGACTCGAGGCCGCCTAGCCTTGGACTTGAACCTCCTCAGGGGTGTGCAACACCGGCCCGGGGTGTCCTTAGGACCGTGGGCCATCGAGTTCCTTTTGAGGAATTGTCTCGGGGTAGTTGGATACCAGCCCGAGAGTTCGACTCGAGGCCGCCTAGGCCTTGGACTTGAACCTCCTCAGGGGTGTGCAACACCGGCCTGGGGGTGTCCTTAGGACCATGGGGTCATCGAGTTCCTTTTGAGGAATTGTCTCGGGGGTAGTCGGATACCAGCCCGAGAGTTCGACTCGAGGCCGCCTAGGCCTTGGACTTGAACCTCCTCAGGGTGTGCAACACCGGCCCGGGGGTGTCCTTAGGACCGTGGGGCCGTCGAGTTCCTTTTGAGGAATTGTCTCGGGGGTAGTTGGATGCCAACCCGAGAGTTCATCTCGAGGCCACCTAGGCCTTGGACTTGAACCTCCTCAGGGGTGTGCAACACCGGCCCGGGGGTGTCCTTAGGACCGTGGGGCCGTCAAGTTCCTTTTGAGGAATTATCTACAAGAAATCTTTGGAAGTGTACATTTATTGACTCCTTAGGTAAATATACCTATTACATCATTGATGGTATTGCCGAAGATTGCCCGCGTTCCACGTTCAGGGATCAGTTGTCCACTTAAATCTTCGAGTCGTATGCTCCACGATGAAGACTTCAGCGACTCGGTAGGGCCCTTCCCAATTCGGGGACAACTTGCCCCCTTCCGTCGGTTTAGATATTTCAGCTCTTCTAAGGACCAAGTCTCCCTGGCAGAAACTTTTCGGCGGACGCGAGCGTTATAATATCTCGCTACCCGTTGTTGGTAGGCCACCATCCTGACTTGAGCTCGGTCCCTTACTTCGTCAATGAGATCGAGACTGGCTCTTAAATTAGAGAGATTGTCAGCTTCATCATACGACTCCACCCGAATACTAGGCAGGCCAATCTCGACCGGGATAATAGCTTCGGAGCCGAAAACCAGGTTGAAAGGCATTTCTCCTGTTGGCGTCCTGGGAGTCGTGTGACAGGCCCAGAGCACGCTCGGGAGTTCTTCCACCCATCTTCCCTTAGATGTGTCCAGTCTGGTTCTTTTCCCTCGTAGTATCATATGATTCGTGACCTCGGCTTCTCCATTGGACTGCGGATAGCCGACAGAGGTGAATCGATGAGTGATGCCGAAGTCAGCACAGAAGGCTTTAAAGGCAGTATTATCGAACTGCCGGCCATTGTCAGTGACAAGAGTATGAGGTATGCCGAATCGACAGACGATAGATTTCAGAGAAAAGCTTTGACCTTGGCTTCAGTGATCCGAGCGAGCGCCTCAACCTCAACCCACTTAGTGAAATAATCAATAGCCACAAGCAGGAATTTCCGCTGCCCTGACGCCGGTGGGAAAGGGCCGAGGATGTCCATGCCCCATTGGGCAAAAGGCCATGGGGCGAAGAGAGGACTCAACAAGGAAGCAGGCTGCCGCTGAATACAAGCATACCGCTGACATTGGTCACATCTCTTCACCAGCTCAGTAGCATCCTCCTGCATGGTTAGCCAATAATATCCTTATCGGAGAGCTTTACGTGCCAGAGACCTGCCCCCGAATGATTTCCGCATATGCCTTCATGAATTTCCTAAGAATATAATCTGTGTCTGTTGGGCCGACGCATTTGAGAAAAGGCTGGGAAAAGGATTTCTTGTAGAGTTGGCCGTCCAGCAATATAAATTTGGAAGCTCTCCGTTTAAGCAACTTGGCTTCTCCATGATCGGCCGGGAGGACGCCGTCCTTCAAGTATTGGATATAGGCATCCATCCATGTCTCCTCCTATGTAACTGGCAGAACTTCTTCCATGGCTTCGATACTAGGTATCTCCAGGTACTCAATGTAAGTTTTGCCCATGGCGTTATCCGCTGATGTGGCAAGCCGAGCCAACATATCAGCTCTGGCATTCTTCCTCTAGGATGTAACTGATGGTGAAGCGATCCAGCAAGGGGATTAACAGATTTACCTTGCTTAGATACCGAGACATAATGGGATCTCGGGCCTCGTACTCCCGGCCACTTGGGCAGAAATGAGTTGTAAGTCAGTAAAAGCTCAGAGACGCTTGATTCCCAGCCCATGCGCCAGTTTAATTCCGGCTAACAAGGCTTCGTACTCAGCTTGATTGTTAGTGGCTTCAAAGAGGAAACGAGAGCATACTCCAACACCATGCCCTCCGGGTTGGCAAGGATAAGGCCGGCCCCACTTCCCTGGGAGTTAGAGGCCCCATCGACGTGGAGGATCCACGCCCCATCGTTCTCCTCGCTGATATCTGAAGGAATGTGGGGGGAATCTTCTTGATGTTTCTCAGACCAAGTACACTCCACCAAGAAATCGGCTAAGACTTGGGATTTCAGTGCGGCCCGGGGTTGGAAGGATAAGTCAAACTCCCCTAACTTGATGGCCCACTTAGCCAATCGGCCAGATGTGTCAGGACGGGACAAAATGGTTCTGAGGGCTGATCAGTGAGTACAATTATAGGATGAGCCTGAAAATATGGCCTGAGCCGCCGGGCGGAGATAACCAAAGCAAAAATAACCTTCTTTGTTTTGGAATACCTTTCTTCCGCACCATGGAGTACTTTGCTAGTATAATACACAGGTTTCTGAATGCATGATCGTCGATGCGCACCAAAACAGAGCTGACGGCCTCTGAGGAAGTCGCAAGATAAAGGAAGAGCTTTTCTCCTTCCTCAGGTTTAGACAACAGGGGTGCATAGATAAGAATTCCTTAAGCTCACCAAAAGCTCGCTGACAATCCTCGTCCATTCAAAACCGTCTGCTTTGCGTAAAACTTTGAAGAAAGGTAGACACTTCTCCGCCGATCTTGACAAAAATTGGCTCAGCGCTGCTATCCTTCCGGTAAGCTACTGTACCTCCTTCTTACAGGTTGGTGGCCTCATATCAAGAATGGCCTGAATCTTCTCCGGGTTGCTTCAATTCCCCGCCGGGTCACCAGAAAACCCAAGAATTTCCCTGCGGTAACTCCAAACGCGCACTTGCGCAGGTTAAGCTTGATTCTATAGAGTCGGAGGTTATGGAAAGTTTCCTCAGATCAGTGATATGATTGGCGGCACAAGTGCTCTTCGTCAGCATATCGTCCACATACACTTCCATATTACGGCCGAGCTGACCTTTGAAAACTTTATTCATCAGTCTTTGGTAGGTGGCTCCAGCGTTTTTAATCCAAAGGGCATTACTTTGTAACAATAAATGCCCTTCTCAGTAACAAAAGAGGTATGTTCTTCATCCGAGGGGTTCATGTTTATCTGATTATACCCCGAAAAGGCATCCATAAAACTAAGAAGTTCGTAGCCGGAAGTAGAATCCACCAACTGGTCGATCCGCGGCAATGGAAAACTATCTTTAGGATAGGCTTTGTTAATATCAGTATAGTCAATGCAGACTCTCCATCCCCCACTGGTCTTCCGGACCATGACCACATTAGCTAGCCAGTCAGGGTATTGCGCCTCTCGAATATGACCGGCCATAAGCAATTTGTCTACTTCTTCATCTATAGTTCTCTGCCGCTCAGGAGCAAAACTCCTTTTTTTCTGACGGACGGCCGGCATTCTGGGTTGATATTAAGCCGGTGAGTGATCACCTCCGGGGGAATCCCAACCATGTCTGTCACTTTCCAAGCAAAGATATCTGCATTCGCCTGCAAGAAGGTTGGAGCTGACTCCGGGCTTCAGAAGAGAGGAGTTCGCCGATTTGCACAATCTTGCCCGGGTCGCCCCCTAGGGGGCAAGACACCAAATGCTCCACCGGTTCCCCCCTCCGCTCGGTCTCCTTGGGGTCGAATGACTCGGCAGGGGGGAACCGCAACCGTCTGAGGACTGGGAACTAAATGATAACAGGGTCTGACTAAGTCTACCTCCCCACGCATCTCGCCAATTCCTTGGTTGGTAGGGAATTGCACCAGTAGACGTTTAGTGGATATAACCGCATCTAGCATATTTAATCCAGACGGCCAAGAATGGCATTATATGTCAGGGGCACCCGGGCTACCAAGAAGTCCAGCATCACCATGCTCTGACGCGGCGGCGACCCTGCCGTAGCAAGTAGGGTGATTTCGCCCTCCACCTGTATAGAATCTCCTGTGAAGCCAACCAGAGGAACAGCGACAGGTCGAAGAGAGTCGAGAGATAAACCCATTCGAAGAAATGCATCATAAGTAAGCACGTTGGCGGAGCTCCCGCTATCTATTAGAATCCTTCTTACAGGATGCTTAGCGACCGTCATAGAGACGACGACGCTATCATCCTTTACATACTTCCACCAGTCATATCTCCCCTAGAAGGGGTTACATTTTCTAACTCTCCCTCTCCTCTCGGCCTCTTATGAAGTGATGCTCCTCACGGGCAATCATTCCCACCATTCGCTCCGTAGGGGCATTATCGATGTTGGCCTGAGGCGGAGGAGGGCCCATCAAAGCTGGTACAGGCGAATCTCCTTCTTCTGGATGTACTGCCCCAGATATCCCCTTTGTATAAGCTCTTCAATGGCCTGCTTCAGATTGCGGCACTCCTCAGTGTCGTGGCCATAATCTCTATGGAAACGGCAGTAGCGGCTTCTATCACACGCAGCACCTTTCTTCAAGGGAGGTGGGCGCCGCAGATAAGGCTCATTTTCAATCTCCATGAGGATATGGGCCCGGGGTGCAAGGAGAGGTGTAAGATGATCTTCTCTGGGGGCCAAGCTCTTGCGGCGGTCAGCTGGTCGGCGCGAGGGTTCAGACTTCTTGGGAGAGGGCCCGCTTGACTCCGGACGAGCTGGCCTCTTCCCAGTCCTTCCTTCGACGCCCCTTCTCACGAATCGGCCTCGTCGGCACGAATACTTCTGCGCATGACTCAAGAGGTCAGCATAAGAGCAGGGAGGCCTTTTGTCCAAAGAGTAGGTGAACCGGGAGGGACGGAGCCCCCGCTTCAGAGCCAGAGTAGCCACAGCATCGTCGAGGTGATAGACTTCAGAGCCGCCACTTGAATCGGGTTATAAAGTCCTTCAGAGATTCTCTCTTGTTGCTGCACAGAGAACAAGCTGTCTGCCACTCGGGAATCTTCTGACAAGCGTCAAAATGAGCTAGGAAAGATCTTTCCAGTTGTCGGAAGGAGTCAACGCTACGCAGGCAGACGAGAATACTAGGCACGAGCGCCTTTCGGAGTGTAGCTGGAAAAGCAATACATAAGAGGGCATCAGTCGCCCTTGAACCTGCATAATAGCCTTATAACTTTCCAGGTGATCCAGAGGGTCAGTGGTGCCATCATAAGGGTCAAGTTGAGGAAAGCGGAACCTCCTAGGAATAGGTTCCTCCATGATTCGCCGAGTAAGAGGAGGACGTGTCGTAATCGACCCCGGCTGATTGTTAATTCTTTGGCTAAGTTCTTCAATCTCTGGTCCTGTTCATCGAGACGCCTCTCCATCTGATCAGCCATTTTCCCTCCGCTGGCTCAGGGGAAGAAGATGAAGACCGGCGGCACCATTGGCGGTGTTCTCTTTGTGGCTCCTTACCCCTCGCCGCCTGGCAGGTGGACTACCCGAGGAACGGGTAAGGGAGCATGATCCACCCCGGGAGCCTTGAGAATGAAATGCCGCCGAGGCGTAGGGGTGGAGAGGCCTTGTAGGATGGGATCTTCCCCGGGTAGACTGCTGGCTAACAGGGTGGCCAACCTAGAATGCAAAGGTGTCTCGAACCCGCCTGGCTCCTCTGGAATGTTGCTCCTGTAGTTGCTGGACCATCCCAACAAGGGTTTGAACCTGCTGTGTGAGGGTGGCCAACTGGTCTTGGGGAGTAGCGATACCGATGGTGGTAAGGAAGCAGCAGGAGGGCTTGGCCGGACCAGCTCGGTCGGGTCAGGGGTTCCCTCAATCCGATCAGGAGATGAGAGATGCCCCCCAGATCCCTGGGAAAGGTCTTCCTCCGGAGATCTAGTCTTCATGCTGGGAAGATCAGAGTTATCTGAAGGAGTCGAAGGTTCGCCCCCTTCCTGGCGCACCAATCTGTTGATGCTTGATCACCAGAAAGATATAAAAATTTTCTTTGTGCAAGATCTCCAGCTGAAGGAAGAATGAAAAATCCCCCTTCCTCCCTGAATTCAAGCCCCTTTTATACTCCTTGAATTTTGAAGAAAAGATCGCTCCCTGGCTTTCGTCATCATGCCATCAGCTTCAAGTCATATTTCCCTTTCTTTTTCTTTTTCTTAACGAATGAGATTAGTGTGTAAGATTAGTGTATAAGATTAGTGGTCAGCCACAGCGAGGGCTTGCCATGTGATGTTTACTGTTAATCAACACCAAAGGCATTAAGGAACTTGCCCTGGAAGTCAAGGATCGTCATGATGGGTTTCGATCTTCCCAAGGAATGTCAGAGTTAGTGAAAGTTATCTGACTCTAAAATAGGTGCTCAGTATCTCCTTTATTTGAGCTTTTCGATGAATGGTGACGTTCTGGCATTTGTCTTATCCAAGCCATTTAAAGCGCTATGATGTTTGATAATTCTCGGGCTCTGTTCCAGACACGACACTTGTAGCGTTAAGTGCTCCTGATATGGAAATAGTTTTGAGAGGTCGGGGCATATAGCCCAAAGCAGGGGGGCGTCCAGGACCGGGAGGTCGCTCAGGACCTGGGGCCATCTTTGACCGGGAGACCGCCCAGATCCTGGAGGATGCCCAGAGCTCGGGGACCGTCCAGGGCTTGGGGCCGTCCAGGACCTAGGGGCCATCCAGACCCTGGGGCAGTCCAGGACCTGGGGGCCGCCCAGGACCTGGAGGCCGCCCATACCCTGGAGGCCACCCAGACCTGAGGATGCCCAGAGCTCGGGGACCGCCCAGAGCTTAGGGGCCGTCCAGGACCTAGGGGCCGCCCAGACCCTGGGGGCCGCTCAGGACCTTGGGGGCCACCCAGAACCTGGAGGCCGCCCAGAAGTCGGGGACCGTCCAGACCTCGGGGGCCGTCCAGGACTTAGGGGCGCCCAGACCTGGAGGCCGCCCAGAGTCGGGGACCGTCCAGAGCTTGGGGGCCGCCAGGACCTAGGGGCCGCCCAGACCCTGGAGGCCGC
Source organism: Calamus simplicifolius (assembly GCA_900491605.1). Taxonomy (NCBI): domain Eukaryota; kingdom Viridiplantae; phylum Streptophyta; class Magnoliopsida; order Arecales; family Arecaceae; genus Calamus; species Calamus simplicifolius. Next base: position 107,181 of record UESW01002269.1, read on the forward strand.
CCAGAAGTCGAGGACCGTCCAGACCTTGGGGGCCGCCCAGAGCTCGGGGGCCGTCCAGGACTTAGGGGCCACCCAGACCCTGGAGGCCGCCCAGAGTCGGGGACCGTCCAGACCATGGGGGCCGCCCAGAGCTCGGGGACCGCCCAGAGCTCGTGGCCATCCAGGACTTGGGGGCCGCCCAGGACCGGGAGGCCGCCCAGACCCTGGAGGCTGCCCAGAGCTCAGGGACCGCTCAGAACTTAGGGGCCGTCCAGGACCTAGGGGCCGCCCAGGACCTTGGGGGCCACCCAGGACCGGGAGACCATCCAGAACCTGGAGGCCGCCCAGAAGTCGGGGACCGCCCAGAGCTTAGAGGCCGCCCAGACCCTGGGGGCCATCTAGGACCTGGAGGCTGCCCAGACCCTGGAGGCCGCCCGGAAGTCGGGGACCGCCCAGAGCTTAGGGGCCGCTCAGACCCTGGGGGCCGTCCAGGACCTGGAGGCCGCCAAGAGCTTGGGGGCCACCCTTGACCAGGGTTCTGTGCCGAGGGTTCTAACGTATTCCTAGTGGACCAACTATGTCTCGACCCGTATTTCGTTTCTTGATCATATCAATATAAAAATAAAATGTTAGAACCCACATGTCCAGACATAAATGGTAGAATGAGTCCCACTGAATTACCAGGGCTTTTTTTTTGGCCTGACAAATGATAAAAACCTGGGTTGCAATGATGACCCAATTACCCATTATGCACCCATGTTATAAGAATTAAGAGATATAGCAGTGCAATTATTTGGTCAGCTTTATATCACTCATCTTCTGGTTATTGGTTCATGCAGTACAACTCAGAATTGTAATCCATTTTTGCTTACTGAATCAGGTTCCCTCCAAGTATAGGACGAGAAAATTCAAATTTGTTGAATTGTATAATGCTATGAAAGTTCTTGGTTTTTTTAATATATCAAGATACATTATGCAAATGATATAAAGAAGCATTTTTTTATTTAGGAGTTAGAATGAGCAAAAAAAAAAAAAAAATCCAGCATACAGGAACAAAATTAATCGTAGTTTTTTATAGAATTTATAGTAGCTCATTTTTTTATTACACTGAACCATTTCTTTGTACCAATCTGTAATTCACTATTGACATAGCAAATAAGGCAACTATTTTATCATGCTTCAGACCTGCCCAGACTGGCAGTTGTATACTTGACCACGCTCCAAATTGACCGGTGTGTGTCCTCTTTGGGAAGTTAATTCACAATCAATGGTAGAGAAGTTCTATGAAATGGAGCATCACTTTAACACAAATGTGTGAAATATTATTTGACAGGCAATACCAGGATATTCCTGCAATCAGTAACTTTCTTTCTGCTATCCCATAAGCACCACAATATTATTCTTATCCGGCCTGTCTTTAATCGGAATAGGGATGGTAATTTTTTTTGTTTGGTCGTTCACCCAGTTGATACCAGTTTTAACAGGTCGAAGAATTCTCAGTCTAAATGGCTTAACGGGTAACGGAGATTTTTTGTTAATGGCTAAACGGCCCGGAGATGGTATTCTTCGCCCCATCCCCGTTTACCCATCCTCGTCCCCGTTAACTTAATATAATATAAATTATATATATATATATATATATATATATATATATATATATATATATAAAAAAAAATATAAAAAATATATATAATCCTGACTTTTGCTCTTCCTTATTTCACGTAGCCATTTCTTGCTCTTCCTTCTTTCACGCAACTGATTTAAAGTTCTGAACCAAGACGAAACCTAGCTCCATTAGTCCATCATCTATCTTCGTCAATCGCTGCCCCATCGACGCCCTCCAACACCTTTTTCTTTTTCTGGTATACTCATCTCTTTAGAAAGATATTTCTTTATTTATTTCTTTAAAATTTGAATGTATTTTTTTGTACGGTTGTTGTGTTGGAAATCTTCATTTTCTGATTTTTTTCCTTGTTAGTTGTTTTCTTTCTCACTTTTCATTCTCTTCTTCCTTATCCCAGAGTCAAGAATCTCTTATATATATCAATATCATCATCTCGATTAGTCTTCATCTTATCTAAACGGATAAACGGGTACCCAGTGGGTACCCGTTTACTCGGCCGGGTATCCCCATCCCCATCCCGTTAATTATAATGGCTTAACAGGGCGGGGAACAGGAACATTTTTTCTAGCGGGGACAGGAACCGATATAAACCCCCCGGGCCATCCCCGGGCCATTGCCATCCCTATATCGGAATGTGCAGGATGCTCTATGATCCTTGGGGGAGGATAAAGCCCTTGTCTGGATGGTTTTTCTTCATTTTTCTTTAGACGATATTGGTTGATTGTTGGGAAAGAGGTTGTTGAGGTAGTTCAGGAAGCGTTCCATTCTAGTATCCATGCGGATTGGAAGAAAATGCCTCTTCTTCTAGCCACTTCAGGCTAATCAGCCTATACAATACCATCTATAAAGTTTGTGCAAAGGTTTTGGTTAGGCGGCTTCAGAAGATGATACCTCGTCTTATTAGCCCTGAACAAGGAGCATTTGTCAGGGGTCATGGTATTACTGACAATGTCCTCCTTGCTCAGGAATTCGTGCATGACCTCAGGCGAGCCCCATCTCAGAGGAGTCTCATGGCTATTAAGCTTGACATGGAGCATGCTTATGATCGATGAGGTGGCACTTTATCCGATGGACCCTTCATGATTTCGGCTTTTCTAATACTTGGATCAGGTGGACCATGGACTATGTGGAGGGGCCTTTATTTGCCATCCTGGTGAACGGCACTACAACGGATTATTTTCCTGCATCGATCGGTCTACATCAAGGGTGCCCTCTGTCTCCTTACTTATTCATATTATGTACTGATGCTCTATCCAGGACTTTGAGAGTTGCGTCCAGCAATCACATTTGGAGCCCTATCGGACTGCCCTGGGGCCCAACCTCTCTCTCACCTCCTCTTTGCCAATGATTATCTTCTCATTGGTCGGGCCTCGACCCAGAACGCAGATGCTTTGCACATATTGTGGAATCCTACTGTCGGAAGTCTGGCCACTTGTTAATTTACTCAAATCTTTTATCATACTTAGTCCCAAAATGAATCCCCAAACAAAGCTGGCAATCTTGAGCAACTTGGGGATCTCAGAGCAGCAGGGATTCTGACCTACCTTGATGTCCCTATGATGGGTGGATGTCTGCGGAAGTTAGATGTTAGGCCAATGATGCAACGGGTCCAAGATCGATTTAAGGGTTTTCAGGCTGCTACTCTCTCCATGATAGGCAAATTACTCTTATCCAGTCCGTACTTAGCTCCATCCCTATCTACCTTCTGGCCAACACTATGGTTCCTAGATCTTGTCTAAGGGAGCTGGAACATACTTTCTGTAATTTCTTATGGAGGTCTAGACAGGACGGCCATGGTGTTCATTTACTCGACTGGGACACCATCTGCCGGCCAACTAGAGATGGAGACCTCGGGATCCAGTCCCTTCTATCTAGGAGGAAAGCTTTAATTGTCAGACATGTTGTGAGATATTTACTTCAGCCTTGTTGCCTATGGAGTAGAGTGATGAGAGCTCGCTATGGGATTTGGAGTCAGGAGCCCCTATTCAGCCGACTAGAGGCTGCTCATTCATCTGGAAGGAGATTTGCGTCCACACCCCTATCGCTATGGCCCATGTTAGATGCCTGGTGAAGATGGGACCACAATCGATGTTACTCATGATGCTTGGATCTCCTCGATCCCTTTGTTTCGGTGGCCAACTTTTGTTAGTGTTGATGTTGCTGAAAATCTCTGGGTCAGTGATCTGATGATCGATGATAACAGGACATGGAGACTCCAGGATCTATCTACGATGTTTGGGCCCCAGCTAGTTTCCAAGATCTTAGCCATCCCGATTCTACTTCACCTGGGGCATGACCTTAGGGTCTAGGACTCGTCCTGTTCCCCAAGGCTTCTTCGAGTTCCCTCTATAACCTATGTAGGGGATCACCTGATACTTCATTTACGGCAGCATGGATCTGGAAACTCCCTATCCACCCACATGTGAAGATCTTTCTTTGGAAGGTGGCATGGGATCGCCTTCCTACGATGGCAATTCTCAGACAAAGAGGCATGGACCTTACAGGATCTTGCCCGGTTTGTGGGGTTCAGGATGAGTCCATCGAGCATGCTATCTTGACTTGCTCTAGGGCGAGGCAGATCTGGCGAGCTTCAAGGAGTTGGCCTTAGGTCACTGACGATAGAGATTATGTGTCCTCCTTTCTCTGGTTCCTCCACAAGAGTTCGACATATGAGGCCTGCCTTGTTGCCTATATTGCCTATCAATCTAGCTGGCTAGGAATGTACTAACCTTTGAGGCAGAGGACATTTCGATCTGTCAAACTATTCGAAAAGCCAGATGCTTGGCGTTGGAGTACCTATGGTTTGATGTTGTCACTTCCCTGACTACCCTAGGTTCTAGGTTTCCCATGCTGCTTCGGCAGTGACCCTTAGGGCGATACCTATTTTTTGGGAGCCCCCACTCCTAGGGTTTGTTAAGGTAAACTTTGATGGCAGCATCCATGGTACCGACGGTGGTGCAAGGTATGTCATTCGGTCTGACAAGGGAAGACTTCTGGCGGCCAGTGGGACAATCTTTCAGGCCTCTTCTGTCTTGGAATCTGAGCTCAGAGCAACTAGGGCTGGCATCGGCAGAGCGACCCAACAGCTGCGGACCCAGTGGATCTTCATTGAAAGGGATTCTTCCACTGTAATTGGATGGATTTAGGACAGGGTGGACCACGACGGTGTACACCCGCTCCTTCATGATATCTGACAGCTCCTGTAGGGCTCGATGGTTATAGTAGCTCGCCATATATATCGGAAGGCAAACTATGCGGTTGACTGGGTTGCCTCCTTTGTAGCTCACCATTCCACTGAGTGAAGTTGGTCTCAGGGAGATAGGATTCCATTTTCCTTTTGATGTTTTTTTTCTTTGATCTTTTGGCTGTCTTCGCACTAGAGTTGTGTGATGGCCCGTTTGTACCAAAATAATAATAATAATAATAATAATAATATATGTCCCTTACTAACATTAGCATTCATCTTGAACAAGACACAGGTTTCCTCCAATAAGCCATAGGAATGTGACCAGTTGCAGTCTCAAAGTCCAAAGTTGAACAACCAGTTCATATCTTATGTAGCATTCTGAGGCATTATATACTCAATACACCCTCTTCCATATAAGAATCAATTATCGCTGCTCCGCATCATAGCATATTGACCATTGATTGATATATGGATGATATATAGTAACACAAAAACATATATATTGGTAATTTTTCGAATCCATATTTTTCAAGTTTTAGTTTACTTTGTATGAATTAATTCTTAAATAATGGTATGTTGATGTCAATTTCTGGTCTGAAGTCACTGCTATAGTGTTGGATGTGAGTTATGTTTCCAAATGCAACATCAAAGAATCAAGAGGCTTTAACTTCTAACAAAGAAGTGAAGAAAAATCAGGCCACACATTTCAAATAAGAATGGGGGCCGAACACTTGAAAAAAGCAATCTTCCTTTTCTACTTTTATTAGGATTCATAGCACCAAAATTATTTATTTAGAGTCAAAAATGCACTTACTACCATTAATTTTCACTCGAGTTTTTGGGCCACGTGATTTCAATTCGAAAGGACCAAAATTTCATGACCTAAAAACTCAAGTAAAAATTAATTAATAGCGAATGAAGTTGAGTTTTAAGCGCATAGCATTTTTTTTCTCATCCAATATGAATAATTTTTAAAGTATCACAACATATCTATCTAAATAAAAGCATGATATAATAATATAATCATGGCCATAACAGTACAACAGCTAATGGTCTTGAAAGGTCAAATGAAGTATTTTGAGGACTGTAACCTAATTCACAATGATCATCACTTACCATAAATGTAATCGGAGAACAAGGAAACTCCTGATGACAAGACCAAAGGAGTAGACAATGTACCATAGAGCAGTTAATGAGTTAGATCTAGAAGGCATGTTCCATCTTCTATCTGAAGTTCTGATGGTATTAAAATTCCCAAAAAGTGGTTATAGGGATGGACAAGCATGGTTATAGTGATTGTTTTCTTACATGCCAGAGTTGTCCTTGCTTTTGTGCTAGCATGAATAGGCAAGAACAGTCATGACATGCCTATATGCAGATAAAGATGACAGACTCTGCCACATGATATTCTCTTGGTAATGATTCTTCTTCAGAAAAGTTGTTTTTGATCAACATGAATTGGCAGGAGGTGATGAATGTTGTATGCCCACAAATGTATGTCCTTGTACCATTCACTTGATTGTTTTGTTTCCATGGTTGAGCTGCCTCCCTCTAGCTAGAATATAATGATAATGATTATCTTGGATCACACATTTATTCTTTCAATTGTACCAGCACTTTGCTCCTGGCGACAACCATTCTAGTATATGAACATGAACTACAATGGATATGACCACCACAAATTATAGATGAATCGATTATCTTTACTAGATATTTAGCTTTCAATTTGAGCAGGATGACGGATTCATATCCAACACATGATATCTGGACCATCATTGAGGATGAAGTATTGGGCACTTATACATTCATCTTTCAAAGGTCAAGAGGTCATCTCCAATGTGCAATCAAGCTAAGGAGTTTGATAATGTCCATCTTAATGTATAATGCAAGATCATAATGCATCAAAATTTTGGATCACCTAACAAAGATTATCATTAATTTATCTCATGATTAATTTATACAATTTGAAGAATGGCATTTGTTGATGCGAGACTTGTTTTTACAATATAAATTAGCGATTGTCATTAATTTTTACAATTAGGAGTTAGAAAAGACCAATCTGAGCGTTAATCCAGAATGATGTGCAGGAAATCCAAGAAATTTTATGAAAAACTTAGAAATCTTACAGCCTATTATTTCAGCTAATTCCATCATACCTAATGTCTTTTTTCCATCATATGACAACCATATCATTGTCATTACAACAAAGTGATGAAGTTACAAAGGGGATATCATTGTTATCGAAGTCTTAATCTATGGAGATTGCTACGTATTTTTATTTGCAAAAAATACTAGGGCAAAGATTTAATTAATTAGGATAATGAATGAAATTGTTATTCTGAACTTGGCTTCTTGAATTCAAGCGGGTTTTTTTAATTCCTTTGCAAGTTTCTAAATAAACAAACATCTGACAACAATTAAAAGGTCCTCTCAATTGAGTGCTTTCTAAGCCAATTGTAAAGTCATCTCTTAAAAGCCAGCTTGTGACTAAATTAAGTTTTTTTTTTTTAGTTTTTTAGTTTTTTCATTGCCGTAGTGAAAAACAGCAAGGCGGTTGAGGTTTGGAAACAATATTTGCGCAACACTGATATAATTCATTGCTTTTATTTTCATATTTCTTTAAGCACTGGATCTTTGCAACCCATAGGCCTAAAGGTTTTATAAATGAGTTGAAAAATAAATAGATGATATTGGTATAATTGTATCTAATCCAGTTTAATTTCCTTCTTATATTTTGAAAATGAAAAATAAAAACTAAAAGCAATGTTAAGGCCTATGTGGACCCTGAAGTTTCAGAGAAAGCACAAGGAAGAGCACTTCCTCAGAAGGAAACTTTTATTAAATTCGTAAAGATTTGTGAGAGATATTGAGGAAGAAAATGTTAGGAACAGTGCCCTTGAAATCAGATATATTTATACTTTTTAATTTTTTAAATTAATAAAAGAAGCATTTTTCTTCAATCTTGCATTGTTTATATGAAAGATGAATATTTATATGAAATCCAAAATATATAAGGCTATAATTTTAGTATAATGTATACAAGAGGATTAAAATTACAGCTAATATATTTAAATATGTTCGTGATTGATAGAAATAAGGATCTTCTATCGCTAATCACTAATACGGTCCATGAACATTCTGAATGTGATAATCTTATCCAGATTGTTATATAGAGACACTTAGTGGAGGTATTATATATAATAAGATTATATAAGGCTTGGACCGACATAATTTGAATCTTTATTTAAGATCGTTATAAAGAATTCAATTTATGTCACAAGATGATCATATGTAAATCAATAATCCTGAGACTCCTTGATTGTGCTATTGGATCTTTGATTTGTTTGTTAAAGCTCATTTGATATTGGGCCCAATACTTACATCTTGGAGGTTTAATAACACATTGGGCTGGGAATGTGATTTAAAGATATGAAATCCATGGCTTTTAAAAAGAAGCTTAAAATTAGTTCCCTTAAGTATTGATTATGGGGCTAAACAGTTATGCACGCAATTTATGATTCGATCATAAATTAACTGTTTAACTAGTGAATCAATGGTACTTAAGGAATAAGAGAAAATTAGAGGGGTATAACGGTTATTTTACCTAGATCTAATTATGAACTAACACTACAATAAAATACTGAAATAGCGATGCAAATTTAGCGACGCAATAATGCGTCGCTAAATTGCGACCACATTGCGACGCCTCCGCGATAATAAAATATTGCGACGTAATTAGCGACGCATTAGCGACTCAATAAACAGAAAATAAAAAAAAATTAATTTTTTTATTTAGCGATGCAAGTAATGCATCACGATATTTTTAAATTTAGTTTTTATAAAATATAAATATGAAAAAAAATATTGCGATGCAACTCAGTGCGTCGTAATGATTTTAAAAAAATTAATTATGTTAAATAGCAATGCATTAGCGACGCAATAAACCAGAAAATTAGAAAAAATATTTTTAATTTAACGACGCACTAATTGCATCGCAATTATTTTAAATAAAATTAATTTTTATAAAATATAATTATGAAATAAAAAAATTATGACGCAATCCAGTGCATCGCAATGTTTTTAAAAAATTAATTATGTTAAATAGAGACCCAATAGCGATGCAATAAAATAGTAAATTAATAAAAATATTTTTTTATTTAGCAACATAAGTATTGCGTCGCAATATTTTTAAAAAAATAAATTTTATAAAAATATTAAAAAGAATTATGAAATAAAAATATTGCGATGCACATCAGTGCATCGCAATATTTTAAAAAAATATTGTTTAAGGAAATCTGAATATTCTTTTTAAATATATATATATATATATATATATATATATATATCTGTGTGTGTGTGTATGTGTTAAACTCTAATCATATGAGAACTGGAGCGAGATAAGATACAAGAAGAACGAAAGTTAAATGACTAGCATCTAAAGAAAGACTTGGATCCAAACAGATAAACAGGGGCCAAAAGAACAAAGAAACAATCCAAAACGGGGGGTAAAAAAAGCCCTAGAAAGGTAGACAACAAACCTTTAAAAACTGCATCTAAGACAAACTCCAAAACCCTAGTATCCTTAGCTCTGATCGATCACTCAGGAGCGGCAACACAAACAAGACGAAACACACCGACAACAGGAAAGATCTCTCTTTGGAAACCCTAGGAAAAGCTCGCCGTCGCCCCCTTACGTGGATCAGATGGAGGTAGAGGGATCGGTTTCCTGAGAAACCCTAGTATTAGGCTTTTGGGGAACGAGGAAAAGAAGCCCTCCTCCACGGTGAGCTCTCGGCGTCTCTCCCCTCACTCTCTTCGCGACTCATGCTCCCCCCTACCCTTTTAAAGTTTGCCAAATGGGACTACAAGCAGCCAAGCACCATCTAGAAGCGAAGCGGAAGGATCGTGGCACTGTGCCCGTGAAACTATCTTGGTCTACTGGCTTCGATCGATCGCAACCGTCGGATCATCGCCGATCGGATCGATCGTAACGGTCCGAGATTGGTCGTCGCCAACCGGGATCGATCATGGCTTTGATCGATCACAACCATCGGGTCGACGTGATCGGATCGATCGCGACGGTCCGAGATCGGTCGTCGCCGATCGGGATCGATCATGGCTTCGATCAATCTCAACCGTCGGGTTGTCACCGATCGGATCGATCGTGATGGTCCGAGATTGGTCATCGCCGACCGAGATCGATCATAGCTTCGATCGATCGCAACCATCGGATCGTCGCCGATCGGGATCGATCATGGCTTCGATCGATCGCAACCATGGATCATCGTCGATCAGATCGATCGCAACGGTCCGAGATCGGTCATCGCCGACCGAGATCGATCATGGCTTCGATCGATCGCAACCGTCGGATTTTTGCTGATCGGATCGATCATAACGGTCCGAGATCGGTCGTCGCCGATCGGGATCGATCATAGCTTCGATCGATCGCAACCATCGGATCATCACCGATCGGATCAATCGCGACGGTCTGAGATCGATCGTCGCAGACAGGGATCGATCATGGCTTCGATCAATCGCAATTGCGGATCATCGCCGATCGGATCGATCGCGACGGTCGAGATCGGTCGTCGCCGACCGAGATCGATCATGGCTTCGATCGATCACAATCGTCGAATCGTCGCCGATCGGATCGATCACGACAGTCCGAGATCGGTCGCCGCCGACCGAGATCGATCATGGCTTCGATCGATCGCAACCATCGGATCGTCGTCGATCGGATCGATCGCGACGGTCCGAGATCGGTCATCGTCGATCGGGATCGATCATGGCTTCGATCGATCGCAACTGTCGGATCGTCGCCGATTAGATCGATCGCAACGGTTCGAGATCGGTCGTCACGACTGAGATCGATCATGGCTTCGATCGATCGCAACCGTTGGATTTTTGCCAATCGGATTGATCGCAACGGTCCAAGATCGGTCGCCGCCGACCGGGATCGATCATGGCTTCGATCGATTGCAACCGTCGGATCATCGCCGATCGGATCGATCGCGACGGTCCGAGATCAGTCGTCGCCGACCGGAATCGATCATGGCTTCGATCGATCGCAACCGTCGGATCATCACCGATCGGATCGATCGCGACGGTCCGAGATCGGTCACCGCCGACCGGGATCGATCAGAGGCTTGCGGATCCTAGTGGCTATGATTGGCGCCATGTATCTGCAGCCACGAGGGAGTTTTATTTTTTAGAGTTTCAAGTAAACTTATTAAATATAATTTATCACTAATATAAAATTTCTTAATCTTAATAAATTCTGAAACTAACTGTTTATTTTAATGCAGAAAAAGTTTACGTGGGACCCTGCCAGCCATGATGCCATTAGGGCAGCATGGGAAGCTTTTACGGGACGTCGATACTCCTACATGCTTCATCGTTGGAGGTCATCGGGTCACCGTCCTGCGCATGTGCCAGAGGGTATTTAGCACGAGTGGTAGTAGGTATGGCAGTCTGATGGCTGGTGCAGGAGGTCCGCATCAGCCAGCACAAACCGCCGATCCGAGAGGGGCGGTCCTGGCACGGGTCTCTCCCACCACACTTCGGGCTCCATTTCGATTCAGAAGCACAGACGCCATATGGTAAGAAAACATAAATAATTTAATTACTAATTTAGTTATTTATAAATACTTACTTTAATATCAATTTTTCTGTTGTTATAGTCTGAGCAGGAGGGCAGAGATCCTGGTGAGTTTCATCTATTCAAGGCGACACACACCAGGAGGGACGGTTCCTGGGTCGATACACGATCACGGAAGGTTGCGGTAAGAAATTAGCTTTATGTTGTATTTGTTTAATTTCTAAAATTTTATTTAGAGAAATTTATTGTTGATTTTATAATTCAAAGACACGAGTCGAGGAGCTTCACTCCGAGGCATCGCAGGTCGACTCCACTGATGGGAGGACGCTCGTCGAACTCTCAGCAGAGGAGAGTCGACATGTGTTTTTAAGGCTATTGGTGCCCAGCCGCGAGACCGCAGGGTCCATGGTCTGGGCACTAGAGCTTATGCATATTTTCCCCATCAGGCCTTCAGCTCGCGATATTCTGGCGATATTCCTGCCGAGCGTTTAGATGACATTCGGAGATCTATCACGGAGGAGGTTCGTCAGGAGTTCGACAGGACGTTCGGCAGGAGGTTCGATAGGAGGTTGAGCACGAGTTCGAGCAGCGTACGGGAGGCCTTCAGCAGGAGCTTGCAGACATGCGAGAGCAGATGCGTCAGTTGCAGAATATGGTTAGCCGCATGTCGCAGGGTTTCCAGCCTCCACGCGATCGTGCCGATTCTTGATGTATTTTTTTCTTTACTTTTTATATTTTGTACATGAAAACTTCAAAATTTTAATATATTAATTATTTTTAGAAATTGAATGATGAATGTTTGGATCAATATGAGTTATGAATGTTTCGATCAATATTTAAATGTAATGAAATTATATTAACCGTCTTAATTTTTAATATTTTATTTTTTTAAAAAAAATTAATTAACGACGCATTAGCGATTGAAATTGCATCGCTAATATTTCTAAAATATTATTATTAAATATTACGACGCAATGACCTGGCGTCGCAATATTTTTTAAAAAAATTAATTAGCGACGCATTAGCGACTCAAATTCTGTCGCTAATATATCTAAAATATTATTATTAAATATTACGACTCAATGACCTAGCGTCGTAATATTTTAAAAAAAATTAATTAGCGATGCATTAGCGACTCAAATTGCATTGCTCATATATCTAAAATATTATTAAATATTGCGACGCAACTAAATGCATCGCACTATTGCGACGCAATTGAATGCATCGCAATATTTAATAATAATAAAATATTAAATATTAGTTTTAAAATTAGCGATGCATTTAGGATGCATCGCAATATTGCGACGCATTTAGTTGCATCACAATATATTGCGACGCATTTAGTGCATCGCAGAGAGTCGCTGTTAAGCGACGCAATTGCGATAAATTGATATTGCGACGATCATCGTAGCGACACCGTCATTGCATCGCTAATGCGTCGCAATAGCATGTTTAGCGATGCATTAGCGATGCATTTGGGCGTCACTATATTTTTGTTCTCTTGTAGTGTAATTATGGAGGGTTGAATTATATGTAATGATTATATCAATGGATAACTCAAATTTTTAAGTAAAATTAATCTATAATTTTCAAGAGTGCAGTCTCGAGTTTTTAGTGGAATAACTTCGAGATTAATAAACTGAATAAAAATTAAAGAGTTTTAATTGAGTTTATTCAAATTTATTGGAGCTTGAAATTATAGGTCCATGGTTCCTACACCGTCTTAGGTTAATCACATCGAATACTCTTGGATTGAATAATTAATGTGATTAATTATTTATTTTTCTCACTTAATAATAAAGAGTTTATTATGAAGATAAATAATTAATTTGATTGATTATTTTTCTCATATTTATTTTGGTACAATAAATTAGTTATTGAACAAAATAAAGATGTGTTTAGACACATTATTCATATAATAATTGATATGAATGGTTATACATAAGTGTTATGGAACATAAGAGAATTTTGCTTTTGTAAGTGGCACATATTATGAGTTATTATGAGCTGATGGATAGAGAAAATTTTTATTTTTTGATAATTTGATAATGTGATTATTGAGAATATTAAAAATAAAATAATAAATTTGATTTATTAGATATTTGAAATTAATAATATCTAAAATTATTAAATAAGATTTGATAATTTAGGTATTATTATTTTAATTTAGATATTATTTGTAAATTAGTTGCAAATAAGAAAATAACTTTTTCTTTAATATGATCAAAGAGTTTGACGTTGACAATTGTTCTCGTGAGGTCAAAATAGGCTGTAATACATGTAACACATAAACGTTATCTAAATTAAATGTTGTAACATATAAACATTATCTAAATTAAATGTTGTAACATATAAACATTATCTAAATTAAATGTTGTAACATATAAACGTTATCTAAATTAAATATTGTAACATATAAACGTTATCTACATCAAATGTTGTAACAGATAAACATTATCTAAATTAAATGTTCTAAATTAAATTTATGATTCACATAGCATATAAATATGGCATAAGTTGACTTTGAGATTGTAAGAAGGAAAAATGAAAGAAAAGTTTCTTTCATCATTATTCTCTCTTATTTCATGTGCACAATATTTCATGTGCACAAGAGTGAGAAATATAGAAAATCAACAGTGAGCGTGGAATTCTTCATCCATAGCTTTGAATCCGGCCGGTGGAATTCTTGGTGGTGAAATTCTTGGTGGTAAGACGCGGGTGGTGAAATTCTTGGTGGTAAGACGCGGTGGTGAAATTATTGGTGGTAAGACGCGTCTGTTCTTTTGAACCTTAACATATCAGTATGTTTTTTATTTTTAAAAAAATTATATGATAATTTTTCCTTTTCATATGACAATGTTAATAATATTATGCACGTTAAACGGTTCGCATGCTTTCGCTATATATATATATATATATATATTTTTTTTGAGAACCAACAGAAAATTATAGTCTCTTATAATGATCTAACTACTTCATGAAATAGAGATTATCCCTCAAAATGAAGTTGGTAATAATATTAGCTTAGCTCGGCAGATATTCCTCCATGAAATGAAGTGGACCCTCAAGCTTGATAACTAGAATCTTGGCTTGGCTGTTTTAATTGCAATGTTACAGGTTACAGAATTAAGAAGGTGTGTGCCACCTTTAGGTGGTAAAAGAGAGGAGCAATTGATTTAGAGCTGTGAATAATTCAGCAAGTGTAATATAATACAAGAGCTTGATGGAGATGGGGAAGGCTTGCAGTATCAAGCAAAAATCATACAACATGATAGCTAAACAGAGATTTTATTCATAGCATATCTTTTCATTTCAATCCTTTGCAAGGCTATTTGGCAGCATAGCCACCCTTACAGATAACAGCGCCTGAAAAGCTGTAGTGATTTGTGATCTAGCAAGTTATTTAACTATTTCAATCATTTTCTTTGACCCTGTGACAAGTAGAAACAATATTAATGTGTTGGAGCTGCAGTCATCATACTCATATCATGTCAAAAATATTAAATATCTTTTTACTTTCTTTCTTGCTACATGGTCTAAGGTTCAAGTAGGATTATTTGCAATTCTCTGTGACAAAATTGAGTACCATCAATGTTTACAATCTCAGGAATAGCCATAGAAAAACATTGAAACCAGGCTACTTGTTTCTCTCTCTCTTTTCCATTGAATCAGTCAATAGGCTCAACTCAAAGCTTGAGATGTGCACATACTTTTCTCCTGGCCCTTGCTAGCATCCAAGCCTCTTGCACTCGTATGACAGTTACTTAGGGACAGAAAATAACACATTAGATTTTAAATAGTCAATGAAAAATTATTTTCAATAAGAAATTGAAATTTCAAAGATAATCTCACCACTTGCCTCTAATGCCACGCACGGGCCAAATCCATTTCATCGCACCCTGGTGAGGCGGTAGAAATTCACCATTAACTGGTACTAATTAATTACAAATGACAGTTAAAAATAAATCCTTCTGGTTGAGAGAGAGAGAGAGAGAGAGAGAGAGAGAGGACGCATCAGCTTTAGGTTATGTTTAGGCCTTAGGGCATCATCAGGTAATTCTAAATGATAATATAAATTATTTATAAAAAAAATTATTATTTAATATATTATTAATAATATTAATTACTGTATTTGATATATACAAGTGTTGCAGTAATATTGCTTACTGTTTAATACGAGATTATATAATATCAAATTTCTAAAATATTTCTAAATTAAATTTATTAAAAATTTATATATTATTATATTTTAATTTTAAAAAATTATATTGATAAATAATAATATTTTAAAAAAATTATATTTATGAATGATATTCGAAGCAGCGGTGAGGATGCCAAAAATCATCGATCAAAAAAGTTACATAGAGAGCGATATAGTTAGAGAAGCATGTAGTAGCGATGAAAGAAATAAAGGATAATTTTTTTAAATAATTTATCAGATTATCACATAGTAATATAGATAATCATTAATATGGATAATCATCTCTTTTTAAAATAAAATTATCATTATAAAATAAATTATCATTTTAAATATATATCAAATATAGTTATTTTGTAGATTGTTTAAAATTATCGTTAACCTATTTAAATTATCGACTATCAAACGCCCCTAGAGTAATATAATATGGCAATTAAACAAAAGGCGAAGATAAATAAATAATAAAAAAAACCCACCCGTCACGACGAGTTACAATTCTGCCATGTCGGCTCTCGTAAACCGCGTTTGTGATCATTGCATTCCAGTTCCGGAGGGCGACACGTGTCTCGAGGAACCACCAACCTCCGACGATCGCACGTGCGAGAGTGGACCGCGGATTCGGGCCTCAGGCTTCTACGAGTCGTCAAAGGACGGGAAGCGCCGAAGAGAACGAGATCAGATCCCGGCCGTCCGTGAGGTAATCTTCAGATACCCGACTCTATGGCCCTTTGACGGGCCTAAATATTCTCCTACGGAGGATCTTGATTCCTCCTCTCTCGGCCTTTCTCCTCTCTCTCCCTCTCTTCTCTCGCGCTCTCTCCTCCCAAGAGAGCGAGGCAGAGGGCGAGATATGGAGAGCTAGGTCGTCACCGCGCCGGCATGTATGTCTTCTTCTTCCTATTTCTTCTTTGCTTCTCTCTCTTTGAGGTGTTCTTCTTTGTTCTGTTCTCTGTCGGTTTCTTGGTTTGGAGTTCGTGCTTCTTCTGTGATTTTTTTGAGCGAATTTATAGAGTTTTCTTTTCTTTGGATTCTTTTTTTTTTTTTTTTGACATGAAATCAGTTTTCTTGGAGGTTTTCCTTCTTGATCTTTATCTTTATGGTACTAATATGAGCACGGAGAGAGTAGTGCTTTCCTGATTAGTAGGTTTCTTTATTTTATTTTGTTTTTTCAAATTAAAGAACACATGTTGTCTTTCTTTATGATTCTGCGTTGCTTCAATTTCCTTTCTACTGTTAATGGGTTGGTTACCAGCTTGATCTCTTGGTTTTGCTTCTCTGCTCGACCGTGAATTAGATTTGAATTTTTCGTGTGCAGTTATTATTTGGTTATTCTTGAATTTCTTGCAATCTAGATAGCTATTCCGGTTTCCGTTTCCTTATGAGTCAGTCAGTCAATTAATTAATTAATTAATTAATTGAGGTTAATTACTCTATCTATCTATCTATCAAACGGAAAAGCCACCAAAAAACTGGGTTCATGGTTTTAGATTATGTCCCCATCCACCTAAGATATGGTCCTAAAAGATGTCTTAATATCAGTCTTAATCCAAATGGTTCCCTTATATGAAGCAGAGGTGTAAGGTGGAATTTGTGGAATATAGGAAGGGATCAACAAGTCATAAAAGATTAAAACTTACATGGTGTGTTCATTTGTTCAACATCATCCTGAATGTTGTAGGATTTTGTTCCTTTGATACTCTTTGCTTTTAAGCTATTCTCATGTCTATCTTGTATGAAATCACTGCACCATGTCTTAATAGACTTCTTTTTTTTATGGAGTATTTAGGGTTTAGTTGCTTCTTAGACCTAATATATTTCCATATGGATTAGGTGGTTTTGAGGGAAAAACTATGGATGGTAGAAACAGTAAAACACAAACAGGTTTCACAAGAGCATGAGACTTCAACTCCAGGCATCATATAGTTGGATCTCAAACAAGTCAGAGTTTAAAAGTCTTGAACATGGTCTTTGACATGAGGCAACAAAGGCTAAAATCCCACAATAGAAATCTCAAAAAGGAACTTCTAAGCATGTTATTTCATTGTTATCAAAGTTACTATTGCTTCTCACATCATTAGTTCCCATTCCATCAACTCAAACAACACTTGGAATAGGAGTTGAAATGCTGTCATTCCCATTCCTAGAAAAACATTGATGTTATTTTTCTCTTTGATGATATACTTGGTTCATTTTCTAAAAAGAGTTATGAGGCATAGATGTTGTATTATCAAATCGACTGTTTTAAAAATCTCATCGAAGACAACTTAATAATAAATTGTGTTGATGCCAGGTCACCAAGTTAAAAAGATAACAGAGCTTGTTGAGGATGTAGAGCAAAAAGAGCATTATTTTATTTTTAAATTTCAAGTAAAAAAGGATTCATGTCCCAACATAGTTATGTGAGTCTTAACATATGCAGTTTTCCCATCTATTATTTGGCAAGCACCTATTTGTTGCCTTTCTTTCATTTGTCCCCATATATCAAACTAGCTTTAAACATGTGTCATGCATGCAAAGGAGTTTCAATTCATTACCCTATGCATATTCTCAGCAGCTCTTCTTCATGCTCCTTTCCATTGTATACCAAATCATCCTAAATTGGGTGGTTCAAGGTGAATCGAATTGAACCAGCCTAGAACCGAGATGATTTGGCCTCTTGGTTTGGTACAAGGGATGAACTGCCTTAAAGTGATCCATCCAATTTGGTACAATTTGAAGTGATTCATGGCTTGAAGCCCTTTGGTCCATCCGACTAGTACACCACTGGTTCAATATAGTATGTCCCATATCAAACGGTACTGATCAGCTACCGAAACGGTATTAGTTCCTGTTATGACGAACCTTACTCCTTTTCATGCACATTCCTGTCTCCCATGATTGCACATGAGATTGTTTAGTGTCCAAAATTCTGAGTGGTAGGCAACAATCAGTCATGTAGTGTTTTCTTTATATAATATTAACTTAAGCTTGCTAAATAAGCAAATTATCTAACGGTAATCAAATATAAGTCATGAATGTTAAAATAAAGTACCATTTAAGTCTTTTAACGTTTACCTATCTTCAAATCAACATGGAAATACAAGAAAGCAACTAATGTAAGAACTATAAAGTGGTTGTCTTTTAGATTGCATATTATTTTGTGATATCATCATTAAGATTTAGTTACATGAATCAAAAGTGTGGGAGGGTTGGGGAAGGGACCTTTTAAAGAGTAAGGAAGTGCATAGGATGATGGTGAACAAATTAGCTTTTGCAAAGCATCTATAAAGAGTGTCGTTGACACAGAGGAAAGGGGAGCCATTAGGAGTCTGCAGGAGGTTGGAGGAATCTCCAGAAGCTGTTCGTGGGTTTGTGCGGTGTTCGTCCGAGGATCTGCAGCTGTTCGTGGCTTTAAGAAAGCTCTGATCGTGGCTTTGAGAAGGATCTGTTCGTGCCTTGGCGTCTGTGAAGGAAGAATGGAGGGCTCGTGGCGAGATTGCAAATGATTTCCCTTCCAATTTAGCTTCAAATATCTTCCTTAATTGTTGTCGGACCGTGAAATTAGAGAAAAGAAGAATCTTTAATTCCATTAAATATGGGATACTTTTGGTAATTTCTGGTGTTGAGGATCTTTTCGGCAGCGAAGAGCGGCGATATTTTTGGTGAAGAAATCAATCTCTGGCATCCTCTCTGTGTCACAGGCAGTCGGTTGAACGAGCATGGGAAGAAGACGATGAACTTGGCAGACCATCTGCCGAGTTTGCTTTAAGATGCGTGCAAACAAAAATAAATCATTGTAAATTCAATTCCGAGCTCATTTTAAGTCAGATTTGAGTGTCGTTTGCATCGTTGGACTCCTAAAATGAGGTTTTACCTAAAATATTATATAAAATATTTAAATATTAAATAATAATAGGTACATTGACCTATTAATTAATAGGTTTAGTGATAATTATTTGTACGTTTATCAGCACCCTAGGTAGAAGATTGCATCTCCTAAGGTTTGGATTTTTGTGTACTTTGCTGTCTATGAAGCATAAGATATGCTGATGCGATGAAAACTATAAAAAATAGGACATTGATATAGTAGACGTACAAGAAAAAGAAACAGACATATTCTTGTTACTTGTTTAGCTACTAGATGCGGTAAATATTAAGTTTTATATTGTTTTCAAAATTCTATAGTTCAAAATCTCCTCTTTGGACACCAAGGATGCATCCAAAAAGGAAAGTGCAACTGGCAGAATCGCTGTCCTTGCAGGGGAAAGAGTCATAAGGTCCCAACTCTGAGTATGATTTTTTCATGATATCGAAGGAGTCGAAGCAATATTCTAGCTTGACTTTTTGAATAATTTTTCTTTTGAATAATTTTTCTTTTGAATAATTTTTCTTTATTCTGCCAATAAAGAACAGTTATTCGAACAAAAATCTTGTGTGAATTTTAGAAGAAAATGAAGTTAAGGAATTTTTGTGCCTTCATCATTAATATTTTTGTTATGTAAATCAGGAGTGGGCATAGGGTTGGGGAAGGGACCTTAAAAGAGTAAGGAAGTACATGGGATGAAGATGAACAAATTAGACTTTGCACCCTAGGTAGAAGTTTGCAGCTCCTAAGGTTTGGGATTTTTGCATACTTTGATATGGCTATAGTATACAAGAAAAAGAAACAGACATTCTTGTTACTTGTATAACTACTATATGTGGTATATATTGAGTTTTGTATTATTTGTTCAAAATTCTATAGTTCAAAGTCTCCCCACTTTGGAGACACAGGACATGGGTCAAAGAGGATTTATTTATTTAATTTATTTCTAATAATTGTGGATGCAGATATTATCTTCCAAACTGCTCTGAAATATAACCTGATAACCCATAGTAGTTTCTAAGGATGTGTTTGGAATGTATTAGAGAGAATTTCTTTCAGAATAATATTTATAGAAAGTTTGTGATGCATAACAGACTGTCTCTCAGGTGTATTGATATCTAACATGTATTGAATGTGAATGTGGCTGATATAGGGAAGTGTCTTAGAAACCTGAAATGGAAAACTATAGTTTTAAAACAATTTTGACTGAGATTTGTCCATGTGCATTTCTTTGCTTGCACATTAGGTCTTATGTCTTTAGGGGTTTAACTGAGTCGAGCTTGAGTGATCGTAGTAATGCTAAAGCCTGCTCAGATGGTAACCTAGACAAGCTCATGATGTCTGAATTTGAAGTGCAGGCTTGGATCTATTAGTTTCCACCAGACTTATATGGCTTATGACCAGTTTGTTTAGGGGAAAATTATGTGTTGTGGTCCCTTGTGGGCTTTTCTATTCCTTAGCTATGCTCAGTTCAACTGCTGAAATATTTTTTGAATAATGAATGCTTCATCCATTGAATTTATATCAACATTCAATAGATAAATTTAGATAATAAGATTTATTTAATTATTTAATTTATTTTTGTATTTATATATAATTATATATGTATCTGGGTTGATATATAATATTGAGATAAGTTGAACATGAACAAGTTAAGCAGTTCTCAGGCTGGGCTCATATACTAACTAAACAAGCCCTCATCTAGCTAAACTTGAGTTGAAAATGATACTTCATGAACGACTTGCTTAATTGACAACCATATTTGTCACAGCAGCAAGCAAAACTATTATCACCTCCCCAATCATACTAGTTATTATCTTTCTTCCTCACTTCTTTTCTTTCTTTTTTCTTCTCCCTTTCCTTCCTTCCCTCCTTCCTTTATTTTTTCGTTTCTTATTTTCTTCTTCTTTCCTTTCCTTTCTTCCTTTTCTTCTTCTTTCCTTCCCTTTTTTGGTGCTTCTGTCTTCTTCTTTCCCCACATAGATGGGTTTAGGAGTTCTGCACCCCATCCCACTGAAACTTAAAATAATCTCTTTGAGCATCACATCTTCACCATGCATCGGTACCTCTTGTTTGCTTAAAGATGGAAGATAGTCTTTGCACGCAAGTTGTTGATATAAATACAATCTACAACTGTGTTTTATGACATACTCAGTAACTATGACCAGTGAATTTGTACTTTTCTTGTTTTCCACTTTTCTCATCATCCTTCCTGTCCATACTCTTTAAAGGTGCTTTCGAATCCTTTTCAGTCATTGTATTCTTTGTTATTGGTACAGGAAACCGGGCAAGAGCCCAGCTGTTGCACCTTCCTTAATTCACTAAGAGGTTCTGTCTTCTAACCCTGGAGGTGTTTTCGCTAGTGCTTGACGCAGGTAATTCTGACCAGTGCTGCTCCATCCATTATTTTCAAGGAAAAAAATTGTAGAAATGCTAGGCGAATTGCTGTTTTCTTCAGTAAAGTTAAGGCATCATTTGAATACTGCAAATTCCTTAGTATTTCTTAGTTATTATCTGTAAATGCTTCTTTTTGCATCAGCTGAATAGGAACCTTCTTGGAAGCTGATATATATTTGCACAATTGTTTTCTTTTGCAGTTGATAGTTATCAAGTAAAATTGTGGTAAATAATCAAGTGCATAGCTCAAATGACGGCTTTTAAAATGAAGAACAAACGAAGAACAGATTGTGTAGGAGGACACAATCTCTGTACAAGCCATCAATCGGTTAAAATATCAAGAAGTTTACAATCACAAGTCAAAACATCACAACAAGCAACATTATCAGACATTCCTGCTGAAAGTCCTCATGACGGTAGGTGGCTATTTGTTTGGGAAATAAACATGACCTGATTTAATAAATTCCTGCTCAGCTTCACCTCATCAATCATTCCCATTGAATGTTGAATCCACAATAGAAGTCCTTTTTTCCACCAATATCATTGAATATTTCTTATTATTCTCCCTCCTACCCTTCAACATCTAATGAATGTCATCCCCTTGAGATATTAGGGCCTCTTTTTTTTCCCATTACACATGATTATACTATCTCAATCACTGCTACACAACTTTAATCATTTTTTTAATATAATGCACAAACTTTTCTTATCATACTGCTTTATTCTTTGATACTTCCTAGTTTATTGCATATACATGCCTTAATGTCCTCTAATTTCATGCATCTTTTTTTCTCTTCTTTTGATCACAACAGTCTTATATTTTTTTGAAATAAGAAACCTGTACAAAAGAGATATCTACTTTGTTTTATATAATTCCTTTTTTTTTTGCTTGGCATAAATCTTCAATGTAAGTTCTCCAGATATTAATGGTGTACCCTGGGCATGCACCTCTTGCTAGTTTTTCTTAATGGCTTAAAAGTAAGATCTGGAGGGAAATTCTGACCTGGTGGATTTTCTTATGGCCTGCTTAATGCAGATTCTTTAGATGTCAAGACATCGAATCAAAATATTCAAAAAATTGAAGCCAGTGATGACTTAGCTCATGCTTCTACCCAACTTATAAACTCTTTCGTCATTACCTGATTTTGCATCCACTGGAACAAAGGTATGATTTTTTTTAGTAGTATATTTTTATTGTCTACATCTCTAAGTGCATTGTATGACAATATCTTCCTCCCATTTTGTGGTATTTGTCTCAACCATATTGTGCTTTGTTAATTCTGAATACCATGATCAACTAGTTTGGATATCACATCATTCAGCCACATCTAGGTGCAAAAATTTACCACATCAGATATTGAAGAGACTCAGGGACCTATTTTAATTTGTATTTCTCTTGCTTTAACATATGATTCTAACAATTAAGAACCTCTAACGAGATGCTATATAATTATGGCCAATATCTAGGTTCTGGCAGGCTCCAAAGCCAAGAAAAGCAGTAGTTAATTTGCCAATCTATAATATTATGTTTTCATTTTTGTGATGATGACATGCAGTATTCTTTGCCTTACATGCACACACACGTATACATATATGTAAGTTTGTGTTGATGCATGCATGCATGCATTCATGCATGTAGAGATGTACACATGCATGCATTTTGTGCAAAACAATCCTAAATATATTGATGAATAACACATGTTTTTACTATTACAATCGAGGTTCAAGTACCAACCTGCTGGACACAAGACTGGTACAGTGCAGGGACTTAGTATGCGTCTGTACTGTCACATGGTACCGACATACTGGTCTGACTCCAGCTGTGTAGTGTATGTCAGTACTGGGGCATTGCTAAGACTCACCATATCGGATGATACTTTACATGGCCCAACACCCCATGCAAAACCTTGGTTACAACAGCTAAGACAAATATAAAATCTACTTATTGTCTTATCTATTTTTTTGGGAAGTGTGGATTGTTTTTTTTTTCCTTTTTTAATTGCCTCCTTTATATTGGCACTTTCAATTTGTCATAAAACTCATTCTTGTTTCACTTGGTCAGTTAACTAGATTGTCTGGTTAACAAAATGTGAGTAGTCAAGTCCCCATGAACTTGGGGATTTAAGCTACTAGCACTGCTGACTTAGGTTTGTAACTAATCCAATTTGTTCTTTCAAATAATGGCCTATTGGACATTAGGCCTATCAGTTTCTAAAGATAATATCTGGCATCCTTTTTAACTCAAAATGTTTGTAAACAATTTATTGGTACACCTAGAATGCTATTGGAGGTGGCATGGCAGGTTTTTGTCTCTGTTGATTCAACTGAGCTAGGTCATATGCAATTCTGTTAGGCTTGCACCTTTTGGGATTTATGTAATGGTTTGAAAGATCGAATCTGGACTGGCCGTCTTAGTAATAGGTTGCTGGGATCTAGAAAAATGGTTGAGTCTAACTAGATTAGTTTAACTCTAGTTTCAGTGGGACTAGAATTTCAAGTTTTATGCCTAAGCAGGCTTCTAGGTTTGCTCTTGATTCTGAACTCATAAACTCAGTATATCCTGGCTATATAGGCATCCATATTCCTTTCATCATATGCTAACTTAGAGTTGCTTAAATATGCGTAATATATGCAAGCCTGAACTCCTGTGGCAATTGTGAAATGCATTTAAGCTGAATCTCTCGAGCACTTCTCCTAGAGCATTCTAGAGATTAGGACTCTCATTACAAGCCAACCTAAAAAAAAAACAGGCACAGATTCTTCCACATGACTAGACTCTATTGCTGACAAATAATGTTTTGATTTTTTTTTAAGCACCTTAGAATGATGGAAGTGATCATTTATGGAAGGATCAAGTTAGAATGATCTGGTTCGCATCAAATTTCCATTAATTGGACTTAATATAAGAAGGCCATTATAAAGTGAACAAGACTTTTTTTAATTAAAAAAAAAAACAATGGCAACTCCTTGAGTACTCTTACATTACATGACACACCATGTCGGGCAGCCCAGTAGATTGTATAGCTAAATGATCAGATTCCTTATGCCTGAGATTTTCTACGTTAGCTATGACACCTTGCAGCATGATGACAATTATGCTCATCTTAGTGTTGCTCAACAAAGGGACACTGACCTTAGGATGATGACTTAATCACCTGGGCAAATGATTGGGTGTCTGGTGCCCAGGTGTCGGTTAGAATCCACTGTTGGAACTTGGGCATGGAGTGATGCCTATACTTGGTAAACTTGATAAAACCTCATTTGATAATATCTTATATGTAACATTTTCAACTTGTAAGTGTCAAATATTGACATGGCATCATAATGTCGCTATGGACTATAAGATCTGAAAGTTTATGTATTGTCTTATGGAAGTTTCAGTTCTGAAATTTTGAAGTCTGGTGAGCATGAAAAGAAATGATCACTTGCAACTTAATAAGGACTCTGCCAGAATAATTTGATTGATATCACAGTTATAATTGCTTGTACATGGGTTGATTATCTTGACTTAATTCTTCAGCTATGATGCGTATTGTCAGTCTTTATTTGATGCAGCAAAGTTCTATGCAGCTGTTTACTCTTTTTTTTTTTTTTTTTTTTGAGAGAGAGAGAGAATGAGGCTGAATTCTTTCTGTTAAGTCATGTTGAAATTGTTGGATCCTTCATTTTTTTAAAAAATGTGTTAACTCATTTGCAGGTTTCACAATTTTCCACATCTCCACCAATCTCAGAAACCATATTCTCCCCAATTATTGAGTACAATGAATCTCAATTCGAGCCAGTAAATCATGGTAATGCAGGTACATACCAAGCATTCTTCTTTCAACTTAAATGCCTAATTCTGCCTTACAATTGATCAACTTTCAATGTTTTATCATTTTTCCATCCAATAAGAAGTTTGTCTAAAGATTCACAGATATTTGAGCATGATATTTTATAATTAGTAACTTCATATAATTGAAAGAGGTGGACTAAATGATACAGAATGGACAAACACTTAAATTCAGTACCGATATGACAGTTGCTAACACAGTCCCTTCTTGCTGTAATATAAATCTTATATATTCCAGTTTTATTGCGAGAAAGTAATATTTTTATGCCTATTTGAGGCCTTTAATGTGGAAGATCATTATTTTCCCTTTTTTTATTAGGGAACTGATAACCAATTTTATCAATTTTCTCTATCGTGCAGAAGACCTGGTGCTATATTACTGCATTAATTTGTTTAGGATGCGCAGAATATGTTCGTCGATAGAAAGACTTATGACATGAAAGAAAATATAGCTGAGATGAAACAGAGTTTATGATTTACAAAATTAGGTTTTTTAGATATAATAAGTTTTTGGAAAACAAGAAAAAACATTCAACATATCTCTCAACTTTTATTGCAAGAGAACCAAGAAATGTAAGGGGGTGCTTTCCACTCCTGATGGCAGCCAGCCCAAATTTCATCTAACAGGATATGCGAGTGTGGACTTCTCTCTGTCTCCTTTTTTTTTTTTCCCCATCAATATTTAGAAGTTGCACTTATGAGAGATAAGTATCTAAATTCTTCTTGAAGAAAGAGGTGAGCTAAAGTGAATGGAAGTTAGTGTGGTTGGGTTGCCTATGGAACAGCGAGTGACAATCATGATGATACTCTTATTGTTGCAAGCTTGTACAACAACCATGGTGTTCTTGTCATGTCACATAATGATAAAGTGTTCCTTATATTCCCAATTTTGGAAGTCGACCCAGAAATTTATCTTCTGTAAGTCATTTATGGTGGGTTCATGATTGATTATTGCTTTATTTTGGTGAACTAGTTGTTCTATGTAAAGAGTGATCTTACTAATTGTTCTATGTAAAGAGTATGATCTTATTAAGGCGATATGCTATACAGTAATTATGAAATCTATGAATCGATGAGGCCCAAGGGAAAGGTGGTAGAAGTTCTTATGGGTATGGGTTAGTAGAAGCTCTTACACATTTGGGAGCAAATGCTTATGATGAGACTAGCTTTCTTTAGTCCTCTAGGTTGTGCCAAATTGCACATGCAAGCCCCTTGCTGGGGACTGCATATTTTTAAGTATGCATATGTATGTTAAGGGAGTTCTTAATGATTGTTGATGTCCATCATTCAAAGCAACATGGATGCAATGTGAAAGGCATTTTGCATGGCTGCTTCTCTGATTTGTACTTTGTTAATCCAATTATATGTCCTTATTAAATTATGATGTTCATGCAATTAGTCCTCTACATTTCTCCCTTACAAAAACATGTGTATTTTCACTCTTTCCATTGTATTTCCTGTTTGTTAGATTTTTTTTTTTCCTTCTTTTTATGATCATTGCTATCTGCAATTTACATTTAGCACCCATTTCTTTTCTTCTTTTTTTTGTCACCTTTATTTTTTGAGAAAACAGTGGTTATTCAACACCTCAGGTTTGAACCTGAGACCTCTCACTTGGAAAGGAGCATACCAACCAGCTGAGCTATCAGCTGTTAGTTATGACCTTATCATTCGGCAATTTTGTTATGGCAATAACAATTTTGGAACATCCAATGCATTAGTTGTTAATAATTTTTGGTCAATTCAGTAGACCAGTTTTCCTAATGGTTCCTCTTTTGCAGTTAGAGATGATGAGCAGCGTGAATTGCCTTACCTGATTGCCAATGACAAAGATGAAGGGAATTGTCATGAAAGTGAATTTCAAGCTGCCAATTTTTGGGATCTCTATGCTTCTGAGAAGGTTGCTGCTTCTCCCTTTAACGGTGACTTGGGATTTTCTGATGTAGTAAATACTACATTCCTGGATTTTGAATGCATGCAACCAGACTTGATTTTTGACAAGCACGATGATTATAGGATAGTGCCCTTCTTTGAGAAAACAGTGGAAACTACTACTATTCATGATCAGGATCTGATTGAAGATGCTGCACCGAGCTCAGATGGTTCCTGCTTTTGTCTAGCAATCCATCAATTGAAATCATCTGATCAGGAAACTGAACTGAGCTATAATCTGGAAGAAGCAGAATGCTTTGATCCACAGTTATTTTTCAAAAACTTACCTGATTTATTTGATCCATCAGAGGTAGCTTCATCAATTTCTCATGCTTTTCTACCAGAGGAAATTGGGAGAAAGAAGTCCATTACCCTTGTACTAGATCTGGATGGTAGGTTGAAGCCATACTCTGCTTGCATTAATTTTCTGTTAAAATCTGTTTGAGTTGTCCTGCTTTTAACTCTTGCCTCTTTGCCTGTGTTTTTAATTTGATTTCAATTATATATTTTCCTCCTAAGTTTTGTTGGACTATTTACATGTTCCTTTTTTTTTCTTTTTGGGTCTCATAATAGGCAATGCCCACTTATTTGCTTTGAAGGTTCTTGACAAATGTCTGTTTAGTTATAACTAGGTAATTGGTTTATACTATTTCGGGAAATATTATATTGCAAGTGCACATGCTTACAAGAACTGGTTATCTGTGATTTTGCACAGTTTATCTTCTAATATTTCCTATTCAATATAGAAGAATCAAGTGAAGGTTAAACAAGAAAGATTTTTAATATTTGTCTTTTGCATGGGTGACCAAAAAAAGGTGGACTATCAAAAGAATGTTAGGGTTGACTTTATCCCCAAGGAAAATTATAACCATAATCATCAAGCATTATTCCAGTTGTTAGTTGATGCATGGAAATGTTGCAAATATTTTTTAATCCTTTCAACAACATCAATATATATTACCTAGGTTTTTACCACCACTTTCTTGACTTGGAGTCATTGTACCACTTACCATATGGATCACTTTGATCATTGCATTTTTCCCATACAGCATGAACAAAATGTAATATTTTTCTCTCAAACACACATTTCCTTTATATTATTTGTACATAGTAAGTAGCCATGCTCAATCTTTTCTTAGAATCTGTTCTATTTTTCTCAGTATTGAGATTTTACTAAATTATTGTTTTATATCCAAGACTAATATAATAGTTTTCATTATTTCATTTTCTATACATCTTTCAAAGAAGCAATTCATTTCCTATAGCTCTCTCCAAGTGTTCCTTGGCCTTTTCCACCTTTTCAGTCCTTCCACTTGTGGGGATCCCCTTATTCAGTTGAGTACGTTGTACATGTAAACCATCTTTAGTGTCTCCTCTATATTATTTCAAGAAACCTTCCTATGTTCTTCCATCCAACAGAACCTAAGACATCTTCTTGACATTTTTTTTCTTTTTTTTTTTATGAGGCCCATTTTCATTTCAGGCATTAGATAAGTTGCCAACTTGCTATTTCTAATCTTTGACCTCATCTGGTTTCCAACTTACTTTTCAGGTAGATATCCAGTATTCTCATATGATTTATGATTTGTTTTCCCCATTGGAGCAGAGTATGACCACTAACTTAAGTTGTCATGGCCATGTTACATGAAAAATTGAATGGCATTATATTTATTATGTGGTGGTTGAATTTAGTAAATAAAGAGAAACAACAAATAAAAGGAACCAGTAGTCTGTATTATAGCCTAACAGAGAGCTATTGAGCTACTCGAGGGCTTTAAGGGCTTGACTAAAGTTATGGTCTGGTTTGGCATCATGAGTTACAGCACCTCTTGTACCTCTTAAACCTCTCCTCTTATGATCTGTCCATATACTTGCTCTCTCTCTCTCTCTCTCTAGACATTGGTAGATAAAAAGAGGCATATATATTTTTATATTGATAGGAATGATATTAAGATGGAAAAAGGTGCAGCATGTTAAATGCTTGAAGAAGTAGAAAATTCAGAAAAAAAAGGTAGAACTAGAGAGATACCTTATTCTTGTTGCTATTTCATGATCTTCATTGGCTTGTTAGAATTTCAAATAAAATTAAATGGATGTAGGACTTCCTTTTGGACTTGGGATAATACAATTCAATTTATGCTCAGATCCCAGTAAGCTTTTGAAAAATATAGGATCTACTTGTAAGAAATATAAGGATGTAGGGGGCAAGTTTTGAATGGATTCTATTGATTACTGCAAGTTCCAAATGGATTCTATTGGTTACTATCTGTATTTAATGAACTACAAGATTTTTGAAATTGATTGGGACCTTGTAATCCTTTCTTAAAAGAAAAAAAAAAAAGGAAAGAAATTTAAAAGAGAGAAATAATAGACAACCTGAATCAAATTTCCTACTTAACAAACATACATCAACTAATTCACCAATATTTAAGGTGTAGTCCCTCCTTGTGCATTCTGGTTCTGCCATTGTGTCATAGTTGTGGCTATAAACTGGTCGCACAGGATGTTAGTTTGGGTGTGGCAGAATGCATTGGAGGATTTTGCTTGTGCCTAGAATTGATTCTCCTTGATACTTTAAAAACCACAGAAGGTGGAGATTGGCCTGATGCCTAGTTGGAATATTGAGGAGGCCATGGCAGTAAAATATTAGGACTTATGTGGATAATTGAAGATTCCCCATGGATTGAGGAGGGACAAGGTGTTTTGAACATTTTCCTAATTCTCCCAAGCCCCTAGGACATGGGCCCACTGTGGCACAATTGTAGAGCTAGGTAGTTCCACCAAATGGTCTTGCATAGAGGTATCTAAGGCAATGATAGTTGGACGAGCTGGCCAACATTTTACCTTGGGGAGTTGTCAAGGCTATCCTATATATGCTTAATCTACATAATGGAGCATAAAGGCGATAAAGGCGATAAAAGACTAATTGGGCAAGAATTTGTCCTGTCTTGATAGATAAGCCTTATGGGCATTGCAAGTTTAATTCTCATGGGATTCAAAGGAGACGGTTGGGCGTGGAGCACATGTGTGCCTTACGGAATATTGGTTGGAATATTATGCCTTGGAGTTAAACCAAGGATCAAGGATGATCAAGTAGTTTGTGCTGAGAAGAGGACAATGTGATGCAAGGTTTTATTGGTCAATAACAATTACTTGATAGGAAGATATAAGACGCTAGTGTTGTGGGACATGCTATCTTACAGTACCTGGATACACGCATACACATGCATGCATATATAGACAGATGGTCGGAAGAACAAGAGAGGGATGGACCACTGAATAAAAATGTGCATTATGAATCTTTCTTATATTGTCCAATGCCTAAAAAGTTGACTGTTGGATTTGAAATTCGATTTATCAGAACCAATTATTTAACTGGTGCCTATTGGACCATCCATGGTTAAAGTTGAGTTCGTCGTAGATCTCACTTTATCATGAGTTAAGAAGAGGTGATGCCAAAAGTTAAAACTATTAAATGCATTTAATATATATTTATGTATGCACACATGCAGACAAACATTATTCATCCATTTTATTATCTGTTCATGTGCACACCTGTGTGTGTTTGTCCTTGATTGATTCTCTGTTCTTTTTTAAAGCTATCAGAAGTAATAAATGCATTCCCTATTAGTGTTGGTTGCATTATAATTCTATTTTGATTTTATAATTCTCCAACTCATGGAAATATTCTCTCCATATTCTTTAATTTTTACTAAAACTGTATAATGTTTCATTTCTAGCACCCCTGATGCTTTTGGAAAGATCAATTTATTGTACCAAATAGTGTTGTGGTCAACTTCAATTACATTTTTTTTGTTTGATTGAATGCTTCTGATGTTCAGTTCCATTTACTATGCAGAAACACTTGTCCACTCTACCCTCGAGCGCTGTGATGATGCTGACTTTACCTTTCCGGTTTTCTTAAACATGAAACAGCACACTGTATATGTAAGAAGGCGGCCTTACCTTCAGATATTCCTTGAGAAGGTTGCTCAGATGTTTGAGATTGTAATCTTCACAGCCAGCGAAAGCATCTATGCTGAACAATTACTGAATATACTGGATTCAGATGGAAAGTTTTTCTCCAGGCGCATCTACCGTGAATCATGTATATTTTCTGATGGAAGCTATACGAAAGACCTGACCATTTTAGGTGTCAACCTTGCAAAAGTTGCCATAATTGATAACTCTCCGCAGGTAACTCTATCTTTTCATATTTTTAATAAGTATCAATTTACCTTCATAAGGTTATACAGAATTTTGTGCTTGGGTTGCAAAAGTTGCCTATATAGGGTGTCAAATTTTTCTTGGATGAATAAAGGCAAAAGGACATCTTATAAAATTGAAAATCTCCTCACAGTACTGGATCTTAAATTTAAAATTTAAGATACTACATGAAAGGACAAGTTATGTCCTTACCTTCCGTTGGATTCTATATATGTAGATGAGAATTTCCAAGCTTATTAAATTATCCTCAGTAAGCTTTACCTCAGTAATACATACATGCGTGAACTTTCACCTGTGCATTCTGATCACCAGCATCATGTAAGATGTGAAAAGTGTTGCATTCCAAACATTGAAATTTCATTGGATCATAATTAGTAGCTTATTTCTCTTTATTGTTTTTATGATTTCAGGTTTTTCGGTTGCAAGTGAATAATGGGATACCTATTAAGAGTTGGTTTGATGACCCATCAGACCATGCATTGATTTCGCTACTTCCCTTCCTTGAGACCTTGATTGATGCAGAGGACGTTCGTCCTATCATTGCAGAGAGATTTGGCAATAAAGAGTGACATTGTTTTTTCCTTTCAATCAATAGCTTGATTTATTGACCTCTGATCACCTTCTTTAACCCATATTAGTCTATACAAAAAGTCACATATTTTGTATTGTGAACCTTGGTCTTGTTTCTATATTAGTGGTGAGCTAGCTGTCATAACTTACTTCGGTAACATGGCTGCTTGCACAGCTGTTTGAAACTTTTTGCTGGCACTTTTACCGTAAGTAGCTTCCATTGTTGTATATCTCATTCATTCCTTTTCAGCTGGGTACCGTCATATAGCCATCTTGATTGCATAGAACTGCGACAGCTGTGAAATAAAGTTGTTTGCCTTTGGCAAGCTTCTTCGTATTTGGCAGGAAAAGAAATTTTATACATTGACCATGCTATAAATATGAGTAATCTACACTATCACCTGGATTCAGGAAAATACCAGCAGTCAGCAAACATATGTGCCTTGTTTTCTGGAGCCCTGTCAGAGGCCTGGTCATCAGGATGGCTGATACATTTTCCAGTATGCTCCTTTGTTTGTCTACTAGACTCCATTCTTCTTTTGACTGCACTCAATCAATTTAATAATAAAAAATTATTAGATAAGGATCACATGCCAAAAGTCAAATGAAATAATAAAAGTTAAATACATATGTTATGAGAGTAACAGAATAAAATTTTAATCCTAAATATTTTGTGCACTGTTACATGATATTTTTTACAAAATATGAGGATTTAAAATTTTCTTTTAACATTTGATCTAAGCATAATAGAAAGAGAGAATTATAGAAATTTTTTATTAAATTTTTTAGAATGATGACTTAGTTAGCATAGAACATATTAAAACAAGTAAAATAAAGAAAAAAAAGATACATTTTTTATTTAAAATAAATAGTGATCAAATACAATTGATAATAAAGCTAAAGATTAATTACTAGAAATCTTCTTTAATCTTTTCATCCCAATCTATCAAGAAGAAAAAAAATTATTATACTAACGAAATCCAAACCAATCTGGAAGGAAAAAGTGGGGAAGAAAACAAAGAGTACAAGAGAGAACCCATCGATCCTCAAAAAAAAGTCGATCTTTGTAAAATAGTATTTTGTACCTGTCGAAGATTCCTCCCTTTGAGTGCTCGTTCAGTGTTCTCAAACACCAAAAATGTCCCATAGAAAATGTCATCCCACACGGTTTCACTGCAAATGATTTTATTTTTATGGATGGGAAGAAGGTAATTTTATCAAAAAAATATTGTTAGATTATAATATCTTTAGTAACATGAATAATTTCTTCTTCTGAGATGGTTCGATAGTTTAATTTA
Source organism: Calamus simplicifolius (assembly GCA_900491605.1). Classification (NCBI taxonomy): domain Eukaryota; kingdom Viridiplantae; phylum Streptophyta; class Magnoliopsida; order Arecales; family Arecaceae; genus Calamus; species Calamus simplicifolius. The sequence goes on from UESW01002269.1 coordinate 140,867, forward strand.
AATTATTAATAATTTAAATAAATTATCGGCCACCAAATACATAACCTTAGAAGCAAGAGATGACTGTGTTTTATGTACAAACTGAGATGGGTTGGTTTTAGTCAAGCCTGGTAGGCATTAACCTACTCAAATTGAGGTTGTTGACCTGTAAAGAAGCTTGTGGTTTGAAAAATGTCCCATAAATACATCCCAAGATGCATAAACATGTTTCAACTTTCATCCGAACTTTTTAATTAGAACCCTGCAAAAGGTGTTTCTTTCCACGGTGGATCGGTTGTATACGATCATTAGCAGGATCACTTCATATTACATCCTTTCTTTATAAGAGCAAGAGGAACGGACGATGTGAAGGTCACCTGGGCTGTCTTATTCTCAAGAAATTTGAAAAATGGTATGGGGCGAGACGATCTTTACATTTAAACATGTGATTTTATTCAATATTTATTTGAAAAAAAAAAACAGATGGAAAACAAAACAGGATTATACTTATTTATTTATTTGAGTTGCACCCGCCCGATGGCCTTGCCACTTAATGGTCCTTTGTTGAAATTCTGGTCCTTTGTGAGAAGGAACCAGATGGCAATAGAGAATGTTTTATCTCAGCTCAAGTTAGCTCAATGTTCTTCCTCTCAGCTCTGAAATATAAAATCGAAAGGCCTGCTTTTCGGACGTTTTCCTTTGCGATTGGTCGTGAACTGCAGTTTTTGACGGATGCTTCCAAATCATAGAGCAGTGGCTTCCTTGGAATAATACAAGATTTATATTTCTATTGGTTAAAAAGGACATACCAATCCAGAGGCCAATTTTTTTTTTATACCAACAGGTGATCATCCCAATCTAGATGAGTCAAGTCCGATATATATGAATACAAAATTTGAAGAAGAACAGGAGGGCAAGATCACCTTGCATCCGGATCCAAAAGCCAGAATGATAGGCCACCCAAGCAGCCATCCAATCAATCAGCCGCAGAGTTGACTTCCCAATAGATATACCGAATATGGGCGCTAAGAACTTCCTGAAGCATAGAGCGAATGTTGTGAATCAAGGGGTTAGTAGGCAAACTATCAGTTGGCTCCTATTGGAGCCAGCGAATAACAGTAATAGAGTCCCCCTCAATGATAAGACAACGGACGTCCAGGCTACGAACGCAACAGACAGTTCAACAAGAGGGACTGATGAGTCCAGAAAATCGAATCCATCAGCTGCCAATAATGCATCATTCGTCTCTCGAATCACAAAAGCTAAACCCGCAAATCTACCAGTACGATGGTACGCTGCCAAAGAAGCATGGGGGCTCCTAAGAAATAAAGATCGTATGCTGGTGCACTGCCAAAGAAGCATGGGAGCTCCAGAGGCCAGGGCTATCAGAATCAAGAACATGTGATGAAAAGTGAACTCTTTGGATAATGAGAAGGCTAACCTGAATAATCCGATGGGGCAGAGCCATCTCATTAGTGAACACAAGCTAGTTCTGTATAACCAAATCTGGTAAGCTATATAAGCCTTCATAGTACCCTTGTGGTAGAAGCCCCTCTGCCAATCTTGCTTGAACAAACCCAGAAAGGATCTGTGGTGAAAAGAAGTACCATCGACCCAGGGCCGGTCATGTGAAATATGCCATATCTGTTTAGCTTGAAGCAGGTAAAGATAGCATGGTCAATGTCTCCTCCTCAAGGCCACATAGCGGGCAAGTAGGCTGGATGCTCAACCCACGCCTAGAGAGTAGGGAGCAGGTCGGAAGATAGTTCCATGCAAGCTTCCAAACAAAAGCCAAACCCTAGGGTGAATGGGAAGATGCCAGATCCAAGCCACATCCATCAACTGCATGGACTGTGGTTTATAAATCCTTAGGAGATCCCTAATAGGAGCGCAAGCGATACAGGATCTCCTCCGAACCTTAATATCAGAGGTTGACCCGAAATGAGAGGAATAGATAAATGCGGCGATAGAACTCATCCCCAAATAGACTAGATAGCAAAGGGGTATCCCAAGCAAACGGTCCTGGATAATTAAGTCTGTGACTCTCAGTCCACTTGGAATGGCAGTGCTGACAAAGGTAGGCCATCGAGACAGAGGGAGGTCTGCAATCAACGTATCCTGAACAACATCCACCGAGGCTCCATCACCAATCAGCTAGGAGATGTGTTCAGAATATCTGAAACGTGTCGACAGACCTCTTTCCAAAAGAAAGAGTACCCTCGAGTCGATTGAAGATCAGTTAGAGAAACCTAGTCACTGTATTTAGCATGCATGAAAGAGCTCCACATACAGTACGGCTAAGCAAAAATCATGTGGCATGCCTAGCAATCAAAGCCTCCATCCTAACAGTGAGGGGGACTGGATCCCAAGCCCCCCCTCAGAGATTGGCAGATACATAATGTCCAAGCCAATAAATGAATACCATGTCCATCCTGCATTGAGGCCCAAAGAAAGCCCCTGAAGTATCTCTCAATCTTTCTCAGACAAGTCAATGGAATAGCAACATTAGATAACAGATAGAGAGAAAGAGAGGAAAGCACAATCGTAAAAAAGTAATCCTCGCCATCATAAATAGACCAGTAACCTACCACCTATCCAGACGATCACGGACACGCCTCTCAAGGTCATTGAAGTCAGAACTCCATGGTCATCTTCCTGATATAGGAATCCCTAGATATGATAGCCTATCAGCCTAAACAGAGATATCCATGATTTGTGTGATAGACCCCCTTAATGTAGAAGTCATCAGGGGGCTAAAACAGATCAAGGATTTATTCAGATTAACTTTCTGTCCAGAGGCTCGACAATAAAACTGAAGTATAGTGGCAAAAGTGATAGCATTGCATATTGAGGCCTTTCCCAAAAGTATGCAATATATCATCAATAAATAGAAGGTGAAAAAGTGAGGGCCCCCGGGGCCCGCACTGTAGGGGACCAGAGAGGAGTCCTACACAGCCTGGGATAGAGCCCGAGATAAAGCATCAGCAGAGAAGATGAACAGAAAAGGGAAAAGAAGACAACCCTACCTCAACCCAACCTCAGAGTAAAAGTAATCCATCTAACCACTATTCACAAGGATAGAAAAGGATGGATGGTAAACACAGGCCACGATCCAGTCAATAAAGAACTCCTCGAACCCAAACTCATCAAAATACACAGAAAAGCCCAGCTCAGTCTATCATAAGCTCTCTCCATATCCAGTTAATGGCCATAATACACTGACGATGAGGGGCTCTCTGAAGATCATGCATGAATTTCTGAGCCAACGGGCATTACCAGTGATGCTACGCCCTCTAAGGAAAGCACCTTGCTCGGGAGAAATGAGAAGAGGGATCACCTGACGCATCCGGAAGACCAAGAGGTGCACACATACCTTATATAAGGTAGTGCAGAGGCTGATAGGCCGGTAGTGCTGGGGAATGGAAGCATCTGGGCGTTTAGGGTTACAAAAGTCCGATTCCACTCAGAGGAATGGATTTCAGCTGAAAAACTAACTGGATCACCTGCACTACATTCTGACCCAAGATACTCCAATAGTGGTGAAGAATAAAGGAGGAAACCTATCCGGCCCAAGGGCCTTATCCGCTCCAAGGTCCCATAAGGCCATACGAATGTCCTTCGCTGTAATGGGTCGAATAAGAAGATCATTCTTCACCGCAGAGACTCTGTAGGGGTTCGAAACAGGAAAGATAGGGAGCCCATCACCAGTCTATTCAGTTCATCTAGACTGAAAGAAATGAAGAAGTTGATCCCTAATCACCTGGACATCCTCCTAACAGTGTCCCTCCTCACTAGCCAAACGCTTGATGCGGTTCACTGCTCGGCGTTTAAGAGTGGCCTAATAAAAGAATCTAGTATTATGATCCCCTTCTTTAATCCATTGTATCTGAGATCGTTGCCTCCAATAAATCTCCTGCTGCAATAGAAGGGAATGGTGGATCGCCAAACTAGAGTGAAGGGATGAAAGATCGGAATCATTAAGCAATCCCTCCTGATCCTCTTTGGCCTGGAGAGAAGCAATTATAGATTCAACTTGCTCAACTTGCCTCATAATGTCCCCCTCCTCCTAACGATTCCAACTAGAGAGCTTGCATCTAGCAAGAGCTAAACACCTAGATAACCTATATATAGCACTTCCTTGACAGGTGGATGCCACACCTCAGAAATGATAGACCTAGCAGAGGAATAAGATGTCCATAACTTCTCAAATCTGAACAGCGACTCTGCTGAATAGCCACATCAGTAGATATAAGAAGAGGGCAGTGGTCAGAGGCAATACGGGACAAATAAGTGATAGTAGTAGAAGGGTAAAGCTGAATCCAATTAGAAGAGGCCATGGCCCTATCCAGCCTTTTCCAGACTCTAGCTGAACCCTGCCGATTATTACACCAAGTAAATTGGGACCCCTGAAATCCTAGATCCAAAAGGCCAGCATTAGAAATGAAGTCCTGAACTCAACTCTAGCTGCGGCTCCAATAGACTGCCTACCCCCTCTCTTCTCATAGTTTCCCATAATGCAATTGAAGTCACCAGCTATAAGGGATTTAAAACCCTAAGCAAGCAAAGATTAAATCTCATCCCAGAGCATCCGGCGTTCCCAAAGTCAGTGCTAGCATAAACACCGAAAAGGAGCCAAGGGACAGAGGTCCCTCAAAAATGACAGTAGTAACTTGCTACCTGCAGCAATAAAAGGCATCCACTCTAATTTGTCATTTTTTCAGAGCACCAGAATACCATCTAGAAAGACCGACAGACTCAACTGCATAAGAAACCCATGATCTGAAAATCTGTCTTTGGAAGCGATCAAGACTAGACCCAAACAATCGAGTTTCAAGCAGGACACAAATGTCAAAGCTATGAAGCTGTAGTAGCCTTCCAAAAAATGAGTGAAACGATGGTTTCAAGGCTCCTCTGACATTCCAAATTAGTATCTTCATTCTGATATTTGAGTAGGGGGGTCCCCATCCTTATCCCCTGACATCTCCTCATCACAATGGTAATTGATTGGAGGAGGACCCTCCACATGCACTTAGCACTGCAATCCACTGACTGGGAAGGCCCCATCCCCTTCACAGTCTCAACTTGCTGAATGGCCTGCTTAAGCTGAAAGACTGCAGCCTCATGGGTATGTCCCGCTACCAACTCCGGATAGGTGGCCCCTGAAGCAACCCCCGGTCGGGCCCAACTATAAAACAGGACTTTTTGGTACCCTGCCCAGAGCCCGGGCTAAGTCTAAGGAAGCAGAGAAAGTGAAGGATGTTAGCACACATCCTTTGGCAGCGAGGGAGGCCTTGCCTTTAAGTGAACTTAGAGACCACTCTTTGTGTATAGACTCCACGGCTCTCTTAGGGGGTCCCGGATTAGATTCCTTGCGGGTCTTCGGGCGCCCAGGCCCACTGCCAGACCCCAGTATAGAGAATGGGTTGTGATGGGGCCAGTTGACCCTATGAAAAATAAAATTTTTTGGACGGCCCCAAAGGCCGACGGCTCCAAGGCTGACGGCCCCAAAGGCCGACACCCGACGCCCGATGGCCCCAAAGGCCGACACCTCCAAGGCGTCCAAGACCGTCGGCCCCAAAGGCCGACACCTCCAAGACCGGCACCTCCAAGGCCGGCACCTCAAAGACCATCAGCCCAAGGCCGACACCCAACGGCCCCAAAGGCCGACGGCTCTAAGACCAACGGCCCAAAGGCCGACACCCGACGGCCCCAAAGGCCGACATCTCCAAGACCGACGGCCCCAAAGGCCGACGGCTCCAAGACCGATGGCCCCAAAGGCCGACGATCGACGGCCCCAAAGGCCGACACCCGACGGCCCCAAAGGCCGATGGCTCCAAGACCGACGGACCCAAAGGCCGACACCCGACGGCCCCAAAGGCCGACATCTCCAAGACCGACGGCTCCAAAGGCCGATGGCTCCAAGACCGATGGCCCCAAAGGCCGATGACCGACGGCCCCAAAGGCCGACACCCGACGGCCCCAAAGGCTGACACCCAACGACTGACGGCCCCAAGGCCAACACCTCCAAGACCGGCATCTCAAAGGCTGGCACCTCCAAGAATGGCACCTCCAAAGGCCGATGGCTCCAAGACCGACGGCCCCAAAAGCCGACAGCTCCATCGAGTCAAGGAACACGCGAGCCAATTCCTTGGCAATTGGGCTTGACATGGCTTACCCCGACTTTTGTGTCGGTTGCGGCCCATCTCGACATCCGTGTCGGCCAGGGCCCATCCCGACCTCGGCATCGGCCATGGCCCATCTCGACATCCATGTCGGCCAAGGCCCATTCCGACCTCGGTCCCGGTGTCTCCAGTTCCCACCAGATCAGTCCCAGCATGGCCCTATCAATTCAGGGTGCCATCTCTGACGCACGCCGCCTGACAACGCCGGATCCAACAACCTACCGATAACATCATTGATGGGACTAGACCCAACTACCCAACAGCCCCGCCGGCTGATGGGACGTAGCCCACCAACCAGCCCAGATTCACGCAAGGGCTCTGCAGATCTTCTGACTCACGCAATCCCATGTGATCATACTAGGGTCAACCCCTATAAAAAGGTGAATCCACTCACCAAATAGGTACGCGCGATAACCCCCAAAATCGCCATCTCAACTCTCAAAGGAATTCCTCCTTCCTGAGATCCCTTTTTTCATACAAAATAGGGGCTCACTCGAGCCCTTCTTCAGCTGTGACCTCAGTCACTAACTTGGCCATCGGAGGGTCTCGCCGGAGACCCCCTCCGGTCCCGGGACTTCTTTGCAGGCAACCCAGCGAAGCGAGGATTCGAGAAGCACCTCCGTTCCCGACATCCAGAAGAGATGATTGAGCGTCATCAGGTTATAATCATTGATCTCAGTCTACATTGAATCGGAATGGGGATCAGCAGCATTACTGATAAGTATAAATTATGCATATAATTTATACTTTATTTCATTATTTTTATTTTGATAATTTGAGGACTTGGTATTGATTTTTGTGCTATTTCAGGAAAGAATTAAAGATTCTGCAATTTGAAGGATCAAAGTGCAAATTGGAGAAAAAGAGCAAATATCACCACCAGATTTCACTGCCATGATAATTGGTGGTGAAATTCTCAACAATTATCCTACGTAGAAATTTTCACCATTTAAATATCACCACTTGATTTCACAGCCATGAAATCTGGTGGTGAAATTCCCAGCAGATATCACACCAGATTTCAAAGCCATGATATTTGGTGGTGAAATTGAAATAACTTCCAATAACCAACCATTTCGGAGAAGTTATTGGAGGTTAATTGACACATGAAGAGGGGGATATAAAAGGGTCTTTGGAGAGAAGAATTGCAGAGATTTCTGGAGGAGAAAAAGTGACAAGAAACAAGCACAAACAAAGGATCAAGGAATCAAGAAGTAGGATTGAAGATCAAAGTTTATCTTGGTTGTAATTTCCTTCCTTCTTTGAAAACAATGTTTCATACTTCCATCTATGTAATCAGTTTCTTTGTTTTCATGGGGAACTAAACATTCTCCACTAGAATATGTATGGATTCTAGTATGTTGACGTATATATGATGTGTTTCCATTTCAATTAAGTCTTATGTTCATGTATGTCTTAATTGTGTTCTTAATGCTTAGGGAGATTGATCAACTCCTTATTGATTTTAATTCATGTATGTAACTTGAGAAAGAGCTATATGAATGGATAAACAATTAAGACAATGGATTGTAAGGCATAGAGATATGACCTTATAATTTATTTGGTAATGAGATTTTAGAGGATAAAGTTTCATTAGGGAATTCCATTGAACTTAAAGCATAATTAAGTGATTAATTAGTATAGAGATATATTAATTAATTATTTAATTATAGTTGAGTGATAACTCGAGAGAGCCCATTCATCGCAATAGGGAATTACGCCGGTGCATGATATGAGATCTTTTAATTGAAATGAAGCATGTTATAATACATTAAATATGCTAGAAGAAGTGCATATTCTAGTGCTTTTGTTAATTGCATTTTTAATCCTTATTTCAATTGGTAACTTTAGTTAATTTTAGGATTTAATTTAATTCTTATAATTCCATTGTTTTGATTGATTAGATAATGGAACTTAGTATAATACTAGTAGTCATTAATTAGTCTTCGTGGGACGATACTCTATTCATCATTATATTACTTGAGCGACTAGTGCACTTGCTAGTGATTTAGTAGCAACAAGTTTTTGGCGCCGTTGCCGGGGACTAATTTAGTGATATTAGGAAAAAAAAAGTTTTGTTAATTTAATCGTTATTTACTTTTCCATTGTTTTAGTTTACTTTTCCATTGTTTTGCAATTTTCATTTCAGGTTTCGAGTTGTCTATGACCCCAACTCGGGGGCTTAAAGAAGACTTATTCGAATTTGATTCGGAGATTGAAAGAACTTTCCATTTTAGGAATAAAGCACCAAAGGAAGCAAAGAAACTTGTGAAGCTAATCATGGCGGAAGAGCAGGGTCCTCAACAAAGGACTATGATGGATTATGCTAGGCCACATATGGAGGAGTTGACTTCAAGCATTTCTAGACCTCCTATTCAAGCCAACAACTTTGAGATCAAGCCTGCAATAATCACAATGATTCAGACTTCAGTCCAATTTGGAGGTTTGCCTAGTGAGGATCCACATGCTCATTTGACAAATTTTTTGCAAATTTGTGATACTTTCAAGCACAATGGAGTGACGGAGGATGCAATCAGACTTCGCCTTTTTCCATTTTCGTTGAGGGATCGAGCAAAGGCTTGGTTGAATTCATTGCTTCCAGGTTCAATCACTACTTGGACAATGATGGTTGAAAAGTTTCTCATCAAGTACTTTCCACCTTCCAAAACAGCGAAGTTGAGGAATGACATCACCACATTTATTCAAATGGATCAAGAGTCACTTAATGAAGCTTGGGAAAGATATAGGGATCTTTTGAGAAAGGTTCCTCATCATGGTTTGCCAGTTTGGATGCAAGTGTTCACATTCTATAATGGGTTGACAAATGCTATTAAAGCCATTTTGGATGCCGCAGCGGGAGGTAGCATATGTAACAAGAGACCAACTGATGCTTTCAACTTGATTGATGAAATGGCAACTAATAGCTACCAATGGCAATCAGAGAGGTCTAATAGGAGAGCTTCAGGGGTGAACAATGTGGATGTGATAGCATCTCTAACAACCCAAATGGAATTGCTGAATAAGAAGATTGACCATATGGGCACTAGCACAAGTAATGTGATTTGTGATTTTTGTGGTGGTGATCATAGGAATATTGATTGTGAAACCGGAAATCCATTTCAACCAGAACATGTGGATTATGTTGGAAACTTTCAAAGGCCTCAAAGGAATCACAATCCATATTCCAACACTTTCAACCCTGGATGGAGGAATCATCCCAATTTCAATTGGAGTGCGCCAAATGCTCCAACACCACCTCCACCTGGATTTGAGCAAAGTGAGAAGAAGCCAACTACGGAAGATATTTTGGCTAAATTCATGTTAGCCACGAATCAAAGAATGCACAACCAAGAGGCTTCATTGAAGAATTTGGAGAATCAGATTGGGCAATTGGCAAAGATGATGACTGAAAGGCAAAAGGGCACTTTTCCTAGCAACACAGAAACTAATCCAAAAGAGCAAGTCAAAGCTGTCACTTTAAGGAGTGGAAAAGAACTTGAGGAAGTGGGTCAAAAAGGAATTAAGACTGGAGTTCAACAAAAGGAAGATGATGTGCAAGAAGAAAAGAAGAAGAGATTCAAGAGAAGGACAAAGAGGAAGAAGCTGAAAAAGTTCAACCTTACAAGCCAAAAGTTCCTTATCCAGATAGGCTCAAGCATCACAAGCTTGATAAACAATTTGGTAAATTTCTTGAACTTTTCAAGCAATTGCATATCAATATTCCATTTATAGATGCATTACAACAAATGCCTTCATATGCAAAGTTTTTGAAAGACATTCTTTCAAACAAAGGAAAATTGAGGATGTGTCTACTGTTTGTTTAAATGAGGAGTGTTCAGCCATTTTGCAAAACAAACTTCCTCAAAATTGAAAGATCCTGGTAGTTTTACCATTCCATACACAATAGGAAAACTTCCTATCAGTAAAGCCTTGTGTGACTTGGGTGCAAGTATAAACTTAATGCCATATTCAGTTTATGCTAAACTTGGATTAGGTGAGCCAAAACCTACTAGAGTGTCTTTGTTATTGGCTGATAGGTCCATTAAATATCCAAGGGGAATCATTGAAGATGTTTTAGTGAAAGTGGATAAGTTTATTTTTCCAGTTGACTTTGTAGTGCTTGACATGGAAGAAGATTTTGAATTCTCATCATATTAGGTAGACCTTTCTTGGCTACAGGTGGAGCCATGATAGATGTTCAACAAGGGAAATTGATTTTAAAAGCTGGGGATGAAAAAGTTGCTTTTAATATGTCAAATGCACTAAATCATGCATCACAACATGATGATTCTTGTTTCATGATTGATACACTTGATCGGGTTGTGGAAGATGCTTTTCAGGAAAATGCTCAAGGAGATCCATTAGAGAGAAGCATCATTCAAGGAGAAGAAATTTATGAAAGTGATGAAGATGCCATTGAGGAAAATTTCCCAGATGAGAAATTGTATGCTGTTAAGGTATTAAACTATCCTTGGTTTGCAGATTTTGCTAACTATTTGGCAGCTAATTTACTCCCATATGATATGACATATCAGCAAAAGAAGAAATTCTTTTCTGATATTAAGTATTATATTTGGGAAGATCCTTTCTTGTATAAGATTTGTGCAGATGGTGTAATAAGAAGGTGTGTTCCAGACTATGAATTTGAGTCCATACTCAGTTATTGCCATGATAAAGAGGCTGGAGGACACTATGGTGCTTCAAGAACCGCTGCTAAAATTTTACAATCAGGTTTCTATTGGCCCACATTGTTTAAGGATGCTCATAGGTATGTCATGACTTGTGATAAATGTCAAAGAACAGGTAACATCTCTAAATTGCATGAAATGCCTTTGAGTGGTATCCTTGTATGTGAAATATTTGATGTATGGGGAATAGATTTCATGGGACCCTTCCCTAATTCTTATGGAAATAAGTATTCTAGTTGCTGTTGACTATGTGTCTAAATGGGTGGAAGCAATTGCTTTACCTACTAATGATGCTAGAAGAGTGGTTAATTTTCTTAAGAAAATTTTCACACGATTTGGCACACCACGTACCATAATTAGTGATAGGGGAACACATTTTTGTAATGCACAATTTGAGCGTCTCCTTGCTAAATATGATGTGAAACATAAAATTAGTACACCTTATCACCCACAAACAAGTGGTCAAGTGGAAATTTCAAATAAGGAATTGAAAAGGATCCTTGAGAAGACTGTTAGTCAATCTAGGAAGGATTGGTCTCTTAAGTTAGATGATGCATTATGGGCATACAGAACTGCATATAAAACACCTATAGGTATGTCTCCATATTTGTTAGTTTATGGTAAATCTTGTCATTTACCTGTGGAATTACAACATAAGGCATTTTGGGCTACTAAATATTTAAATTTTGATCCACAGACAACAGGAGAGAAGAGAATCCTTCAATTGAATGAATTGGATGAGATGCGTCTTTATGCATATGAGAATGCAAGAATTTATAAGGAACGCACAAAGAAATGGCATGACAAGCATATTGTCAAGAAAGATTTACGAGTTGGTGACCAAGTCTTACTATACAATTCAAGACTTATACTTTTTCCAGGAAAACTCAAGTCAAGATGGTCGGGTCCATTTATTGTTAAGGAAATCTTTCCTCATGGTGTTGTAGAGATATCACACCATGAGAAGGGAACCTTCAAAGTCAATGGACATCGTCTCAAGCCATATTTTGGAGGAGTATTTCCATCAAACAAGTCCATTGTGGACTTGGAAGACCCCTAGATTTGCTAGTGAAAGTCGAGCTAACGACTATAAATCAAGCGCTTGTTAGGAGGCACCCTAACATCATCTATGTTTTTATTTGTGTTTGTTGTTAATTTCAATGTTTTTAATTTATTTAGTTATGTTTGTTGTGTTTTTAATGTGTTTATTTATGTTTGTTTGCAAGTACAAGCAATTTGGGACTTAGAAGATTTTATGAGGTAAAACACTGAAAATCACAGCTGTGATATTCAATATCACAGCCGTGATTTGAATTCCTGAGAGTTGTATTTTCTCAGACAACATAACGACCGTTATTTTCAAAATAACGGGCGTTATTTTACCTCCAGAGACACAAATGTTCACAGACAAAATAACAGTCGTTATATTGGAAATAACGGGTGTGAAATTCATAGTCTCAGTCAATATCACGCCCGTGATATTAAATATCATGCCCGTGATATGGTCTCCTGAGAGTTGCAATTAATAGTGAATATCACGCCCGTTATCTTAAATTTCACGGGCGCAATTAATAGTGAATATCACGCCCGTTATCTTAAATTTCACGGGCGTGATTTTGGACCTGCACAAAAATAGTTACCGGAGGTTCCTTAGACGGAACAGAGGAACATATGACCCAGCTATAAAAGCAGGAGAAGCCACATTCCCTGGTCATTCAACACCTATCCCACAGCTCTTTTGCTGTGGTGATTCAACTTTCCCAGGAATTGGAGTTCCAGCAGTGGCAGCTCGTGGTGCCATAATTGCCAATTCTTTGGTATATGTGTCACAACACTCTGAGCTTCTTGAAGCCGTTGGAATTTGTAGGACGCCATTGACTCACCGGAGGTTCCTGAGAATTGCTGAGAAAAATTGGTAGGAAGTACTTTCTACACTTTCCTTAAATTTTGCATTAATCGAATTCCATTGAATTGCTGGATAATATCATTACTTGACTTGGTTTCATTATTGAGTGGAATTGGCCATAGAATTCCTATTTGATACAATGCTTACCAAGTGTTCGACAAAAGTCTTCAATGACTGCAATTCAATTGAAAATATTGAATGCAATTCAATGCCATTCAGTTAAGCTTGCCTATACAATGCACAATTATTAAGTGAAAATGCACTTCAAATATGCTTGTATAATGCACAAGTTTTTCCAATAATTAGTTGAGGTTGCAACTGTTACATTTTGACTTATGATTTGATATGTTTGGTTACATAATTGTCTTATTTTGCCACTTGATACTATGATTGCAATTGTTACCAAATATTCAATATATGTTACCTCTATATGCCTTTACCATTGTTGGAATATTGTTTTTGGCAGCACCTTTTGTTATCCTTGGGATTTTACATTCACAATTGCTATAATGCCACCAAGAACAAGAGGTAGCAAAAGAGGTGGATCTAGTTCTACTAGAGCAGAGAGTAGTAGGGCTGTTGCCAGTAGAAGAGGAGTGGTGGAAGCTGCAATCCGAAGTCGACTACAGGAATTGTTGAAGAGACCTATTGAATCCAACAAATTTATAGTCGATGATGATTTGGAAACAATAGGTATTCAGGAGGAAATACATGCCTTCATCCACCGGATTGGTTGGGAGACCTTCGTGACTATTCAGGAGCCTGCTTACCCCCACTTGTTATGTGAGTTTCTCAGCTCCATCATCTTTGATGATGTAAAGGCCAGGACTCCTGATCGACCAGATACAATTCAGTTTATTCTTGGGGGTCAGATTTTCTCTATGTCCATTTCAGAGTTTGGGGTAGCTTGTGGTTTATATACAGAGGCAGAGACCCACACTGAAGAGTATCAACTGTATTTGATGAACTACCCTCCCCAATTTAATGCTACCCAAGCATGGGAGGAGGTGGCTCCTCGTTCTGGAGCGTACAGTGCTAGATACACCAAAAGCACTACACTTCCCACCCTAACTCTCCGCTTCATGCATCGATACATCACCTATACAATTAATGGTCGGGGTGACAGTAATGGGTCGGTGACTGGGGACGATTTATTCTATCTTTGGTGTACGGTCACTACAAGGAAATGTAATATGGGATATCGCCTGGCGAAGTATCTCTATCATAAGAGCAAACCGGATACAGGAAGACTTTGTGGTGGGTCTTCCATTACCAGATTGGCAAGGAACCTCGGTACACTTGACCCAATTCCAAGGAATGCAGTCAGGCTAGATATGCAGCCTTTGACCACCAATACCCTCATCCGGATGGGGATTATTTTTCGTGATCCAAATGGTCGGATCCAGTTTGTGGATGAGGAGGCTTTTCCAGGAGCGGCCGAGACTGAGATCCCAGTGGAGACTGCCCCACCAGCCCCTCAAGAGGAGATTTCTACAGAGGAGGTACCAGTTCCATCTGCAGCACCACCAGCTTCGAGACCATCATCTTCCAGAGCATCTCGACCACCCCAAGTTGTTTCTCAGCAGATGTCTATGCGTCTCCAAAGTTTGGAAGGCAATGTTCAACAGATAAGTGGTACTTTGGAGATTATGGATCGTAGACAGAGGAGGATGGAGAGGGCTTTGAGACAATTCTTCCAGGCTCAGAACATACCTTATCCTTCATCATCCTCATCTTCCACTTCTGCTACGGATGGGAGCTCGAGCTCTTGATTTCTCACTTTCCTTTATGTTTTTACCTTGCAAACACTAGTTTGTTGCTTTTATTTCAGTTGTTTTAGTTATGTTTATTTTCACCGTACTTTAACTATTTTAGTTCAATTTGCTTTTGCTTGGTTATGTATGAGGCACACACTTCAAGGAAAGGATCCATGGAAATTGAACAAATATACCACAATCAGGGCAGTATTTTTCTACTCTCCCATTTATGTTGATTATGGATTTGTCTCAACTTATTTTATTTTGAAAACATTGAGGACAATGTTTAGTTCACGTGTGGGGGGGTAGTCGTATATGAGTACAAAACATGCATTGAATCATCTTTTAATTTTTTTTATTTCCCTTAATTGATAATTAAATTAAAGTCATTCATTAGAATCAATGAAAAATTGTGAGTTTCATAACTGATTGAATTTATACATTTTTACAAGTTTGTTGAGTAAATTGATTTGGTTTCTGATTATGAAATTTTACACGTAAGATTGATAAATATGATTACCCTGTGAGATTTTGAGCCTTGAGATTGAACACTAAATTCAATCTCATTTTCTTTGCTGTGTGATATTGCATTCCATTTTCATGAACTTCTAGAACTTGCATGAATTCTTTTCAAGACTACATTAATATGAACTTGCATAAAGAAGATTAAGGCAATTTGTTGAACCCAATTTGTGATTACCCAAACCTATGGACCAAAACACCTAACCCTACCAAAATGCTTAACCCTTTTAACCCTTTCTACTTCCATTGTTAAACAAGTTGAGCCTTGACTTATCCTTTGTCCATACTTGAGTACAAAACATTTTCATCTACTAATCTTAAGAGAATGAGGATTTGTGGTAGTTGTTTGATAGTCATATAACATTGAGTACTTGAATATTATTGTGAATTATGAAGAATTGGGAATTTGTTTAAATTTTCATTTCATTTAAAAAAAAAAAAAAAAAGAAAAAGAAAAAAAATGCATGTATATATATATATATATATATATAAGAAGAAGAAGAAGAAGAGAAATTCCCATAGTTTAATATTATTCAAGTACTTGGGAAATAAGAAAGTGGAAGGTTTTATGATTGCACTTCTTATCATATCTTGGGTTGGTTGATTGAAGGATGAAGGTTTATTTATTTTGTACTCAAATTACCTTATCCAACAAAATTTTCCTACCTTAACTTACTCCTTACCCCAATCCTTGTTACATCCTTACCTAAAGTCCTTATGATTTGTGTATAGTTTATATTCAAAGTAGTGGAGATTAGAATAATTGCAAGCATATGGTAAGTTGTGATTATGGATGCATTTGAGAGAAACACTTTACCTTAATTATCGAGAGTATAGAGAGACACACATACATCCGGTGAGAATTTATCAATCTTATTTGTTTCTTTTCATATTAAGTTCTAAATTACTTTGTTCTTCAATTTTGTGAAAGGTAGATTCATGAAAAGTTATGGAATTAAGCAGTTCTAGTTGAATTCTAGTTTTGACTTTGGTTTGATTTGATATGATGGAAATTAATCAATTTTTGGGTGGTTCATTGTTATGTTTGCCCGAGGACGTGCAAACGTTCAAGTGTGGGGGAATTTTGATAAGTATAAATTATGCATATAATTTATACTTTATTTCATTATTTTTATTTTGATAATTTGAGGACTTGGTATTGATTTTTGTGCTATTTCAGGAAAGAATTAAAGATTCTGCAATTTGGAGGATCAAAGTGCAAATTGGAGAAAAAGAGCAAATATCACCACCAGATTTCACTGCCATGATAATTGGTGGTGAAATTCTCAACAATTATCCTACGTAGAAATTTTCACCATTTAAATATCACCACTTGATTTCACAGCCATGAAATCTGGTGGTGAAATTCCCAGCAGATATCACACCAGATTTCACAGCCATGATATTTGGTGGTGAAATTGAAATAACTTCCAATAACCAACCATTTCGGGAAGTTATTGGAAGTTAATTGACACATGAAGAGGGGGGATATAAAAGGGTCTTTGGAGAGAAGAATTGCAGAGATTTCTGGAGGAGAAAAAGTGACAAGAAACAAGCACAAACAAAGGATCAAGGAATCAAGAAGTAGGATTGAAGATCAAAGTTTATCTTGGTTGTAATTTTCTTCCTTCTTTGAAAACAATGTTTCATACTTCCATCTATGTAATCAGTTTCTTTGTTTTCATGGGGAACTAAACATTCTCCACTAGAATATGTATGGATTCTAGTATGTTGACGTATATATGATGTGTTTCCATTTCAATTAAGTCTTATGTTCATGTATGTCTTAATTGTGTTCTTAATGCTTAGGGAGATTGATCAACTCCTTATTGATTTTAATTCATGTATGTAACTTGAGAAAGAGCTATATGAATGGATAAACAATTAAGACAATGGATTGTAAGGCATAGAGATATGACCTTATAATTTATTTGGTAATGAGATTTTAGAGGATAAAGTTTCATTAGGGAATTCCATTGAACTTAAAGCATAATTAAGTGATTAATTAGTATAGAGATATATTAATTAATTATTTAATTATAGTTGAGTGATAACTCGAGAGAGCCCATTCATCGCAATAGGGAATTACGCCGGTGCATGATATGAGATCTTTTAATTGAAATGAAGCATGTTATAATACATTAAATATGCTAGAAGAAGTGCATATTCTAGTGCTTTTGTTAATTGCATTTTTAATCCTTATTTCAATTGGTAACTTTAGTTAATTTTAGGATTTAATTTAATTCTTATAATTCCATTGTTTGATTGATTAGATAATGAAACTTAGTATAATACTAGTAGTCATTAATTAGTCTTCGTGGGACGATACTCTATTCATCATTATATTACTTGAGCGACTAGTGCACTTGCTAGTGATTTAGTAGCAACAATTACCCCCCAACCCTCCTTCAATTTGCTGAAACTCGGCTTGGGCTGCAGCAATATTGGCATTCGGCACGCCAATCATCTGAACCTCAGAGTGGGGTTCAGCCACCAAATCCATCGGCATGGCATCAAACTCCTAGAGTTCAGACTAAATTTCAACAGCATAGCCCACCAGCACATGAGACCGGCACGATTGCTTGGGGATCTCCATTCCTTGAGCCGACGGGTTTAGCGAAGAAGAGGAAGTTGGGCCAGTCTGCCGGCGAGCAAACTTCTTAGGGGATTGCCACCCCTCCAACGACGTAGGGGACCGAAATCCCTGGGAATCGGAGATTGGACCAGGGGGGCCTCCCTGGGAACCGGAGACTGAACCTGGGGGGCCTCCGCCGCCGGATAGTGGCCATCCAAGGTCCAAAACGGGGGTCGACCAAGGGCAAGGCTTGATCCAGCAATACTCCGCAGGTCCCAGCGAGGTGGAGAGAGCCATAGGAAACGCAGATTCCCTTCACATGCTCATACGAAAATTGCAAAATGATTTCTCCCACGAATCCTCGCCCCCGGCCGGAGGGGTTTGCCCACGTTGACGCGGACACAGGCCCGGGCAAAACCCCCTCTAGTCTTCAGTTTAGTTGAAGCATCCAAATACTGGAACTCCCATGCTGTCGACAGAATGGAGGAGAGCATGTCCTCATACCAGAATTCCAGTGGAAGCATTGGCAAACGGATCCATAGCAAGGCGTTGAGGAGAGTATCAGCCGCTGGGATGAACTCAGATTGCTATTCCGCAACTGCAATCGGTTGTCCATTAACCATCCATGGTCTTCCTAGAACAAGGTCTTTGGCATGGGAATCAGCAAATCAAAAGATGTAGTGTCGGTGAGCCAAAGTGACGGCCTCAACCTCATCGACAACCTCTACTCAATGGAATTTCTGAACAATTACCTTCGGTGGAACCCAATGGGAGAGGCTCCGGGTCAGGATCGCCTGGTTCACCTATGCCCTAGCTTCATCCTCCAATGGCTGGAGTGGAATCTGGATGATTTTCAGGAATAGCCACTCGAGCTCAGCAACTACAGCCGACCGTGAGGGAGATGGAGAAACCCATTCAAATTGGACTGCAGGAGTTCGATGCGAAGCCATGCCGGCAGTCTTGGCCCCATCGGACACCGTCGGAGTTGGTGCAGGAGCATTTGCCAACTGACAGACCGAGGTGATTGGAGACGACGACAAACTCACCGGTAATCAAAGAAGAACCTGTCCGAAACACTATACTCTCAAAGCAACGGAAACCCCTTACTCTGGGTTCAGGTCGTTTTCCAAATCTTTTTGATATCATTCTTCTTACTTTGTACTCTTCTCGATGGGATCATTGCTGTTATTTCTGTTGTTGTTTGAGGATTAAACTTTTAGGAATTACAGTAGCAAAACAGAGGAAAATTTGTTCATAAAAAGACCTTGTTAAAAGAACTTTAGAAGCATTACAATTATAACTAGATTAATAACTACCCACTAAGAACATGGTCTTAACTACCCACTAAAACACATGGATCCAAGTTTACCCCATGATCACAAACATGGAATAGAAAAATAACCAACACCTAAAAATAGGAATAACAACTTTGAAATATTCAAACACATTTATGACTCCATATCAGCAGTCCTAAACATTTCTTCTAACACTCCTCCTTGCTTTAGGAGCTGCAAACCCCGAGCTTCTCTCTTAGATCTTCAAATTTGCTGACAGGCAGTGGCTTCGTGAAGATATCTGCCAATTGGTTTTCAGATTTGCAATAAACAAGAACAATTTCTCCTTCCTTCTGCACTTCTCTTAAAAAGAAAATTTTGATCTTGAAATGCTTGGTCTTTCCATGAAACACGGGATTATGAGAGATAGCAATAGTAGCTTGGTTGTCAACAAGAATCTCTGTCCTTTCTTTTGCTCTAGGTCAATATCAACTAAAATTTTCCTCAACCATAAAGCTTGATTAACAGTAGCTATTGCAGCAATAAACTCTGCTTCGGTGGTGGATTGAGCTACAGTTTTGCTTCT
Organism: Calamus simplicifolius; assembly: GCA_900491605.1. NCBI lineage: Eukaryota > Viridiplantae > Streptophyta > Magnoliopsida > Arecales > Arecaceae > Calamus > Calamus simplicifolius. Next base: position 160,336 of record UESW01002269.1, read on the forward strand.
TCAAGCTCCATGAGAAAATACCAGAGCCAAGAGTAAAACAGTAGCCTGAAGTGCTCCTCATATCATCAAAAGAACCTCCCCAGTCACTGTCAGAAAAACCAACTGGAACTCCTTGCTTCTTGTGAACTTAACTCCAAAATCAATTGTGCCCTTGACATATCGAATCACTCTCTTGGCAGCCTTGAGATGTAATTCACTTGTACAGTGCATGAATCGAGACAAAATACTTACAGCATTCAAAATAGCAGGCCTTGTTGCTGTAAGATACATCAAGCAACCAATTAAACTCCTGAAATATCTTTCATCAACTTTGTCAGCACCATCTTCTTTGCACAGCTTCTCTTTTGATTCATTGGATGCTTGCTGCCTTGCATTCCTCCATCTGAAACTTCTTCAGTATTTCCTTTGCATACTTCTTCTGACAGATGAAAACTTCACCTTGCCCTTGCTTGATCTCCATGCCAAGGAAGTAGGACATGAGCCCGAGATCTGTCATTTCAAACACTTTCATCATCTCCTGTTTGAAATTTTGAATATGATTTGCATTGTTTCCTGTAACCAGTAGGTCATCAACATACAGTGAAACAATAAGAATGTCAGTACCATTGTGCTTGACATACAAGGTTGTTTCTGATAGACTTTTCACAAATCCCAAGTTCAACAATGTTCATCAATTTTGCTATACCAAGCTCTTGGAGCTTGTTTTAGACCATAAAGGGCCTTCTTGAGAAGATAGACTTTATCTCCTTCACCTTTCTTCACAAATCCTTCAGGCTGCTCAACATAAATTTCTTCCTGTAAGACACCATTTAAAAAAGCTGATTTGACATCCAATTGGAACACTTTCCAGCCCTTTTGTGTAGCTATTGCAAGCAGTAACCTGATTGTGTCCAATCTAGCAACAGGAGCAAAAGTGTCAGAGTAATCAACACCAAAGATTTGGGCATACCCTTTAACCACAAGCCTGGCTTTGTGCTTGTTGATCGAGCCATCAGCATTAAGCTTGGTTCTAAACACCCACTTTACTCCAATTACCTTCCTACCTTTAGGTTTGTCTACAAGGATCCAAGTCTTATTCTTTTCTATCATTGACAGCTCCTCCTCCATTGCAGCTATCCACCTTTGATCCTTTTTTGCTTCAGCATAGTCAGCAGGTTCGCACACAGCAACATTGCACCTTTCATAAACATCTGAGAGCAACCTTGTTCCTCTCACGGGAGCATCATCCACTATTTCATTCTGCCAGTCATCTTCTTCTTCGATGCTTGAACCAGAAAACCTGAGTTTCAGCTCTGCCATGGTCTGACCCTTCTTCTCTGCATCATCCCAGCTCCATTCTTCATCCTCCACGAAGTGAACATCCCTGCTAACAACAATATTTCCAGTTTGTGGCTGGAAAATTTTATAGGCCTTGCTAACAGTACTATAGCCTATAAAAATACCTAGTGAAGCTCTCCTATCAAGCTTGTCACGCTTGCTCTGTGGAACATAAGTGAAACACAAACAACCAAATACCTTAAGAAACTTTAAAGATGGTTTGTAATCATACCAAGCCTCAAATGGTGTTTGATCTTTTACTGCCTTTGTTGGGAGCCTGTTTTGAAGAAACACAGCTGTATTTGCTGCCTCTGCCCAAAACTTCTTTGGCATATTCTTCTCATACAGCATGCATCTTGACATCTCCATGATGTATCTATTTCTTCTTTCACTGACTCCATTCTGTTGAGGAGTATAAGAGGCTGTAAGCTGATGCTCTATGCCTGCTTCTTCACAAAACTTGTCAAATTTTGCCGAAGTGTACTCCTTCCCATTGTCAGACCTTACAATCTGAATTTTGCAGCCACTTTCATTCTCAACTCTTGCCTTGAACTTCCAAAAAACTTGAGCTACTTCTGATTTAAATTTCAAGAAAAAAATCCAGCACATTCTGGTGAAGTCATCAATAAAGGCAATATAATAGAGACTACCTTTTAAAGAATGTGTTCTTTGAGGGCCTGCAACATCCGTGTGGATGAGTTGCAATTTGTGAGTGGCTTTCCAGGTTGACTTCGGGAATGGCTTCCTATTTTGCTTTCCAAACTGACATGCTTTACAGTTTGGTAGGTGATCATCAAGTTCTGGAAGATTTTCTACCATCAGTTTGGACTTCATTTGCAGCAGACCTTGGTGGTGATAATGCCCGAGCCTCTTGTGCCACACTTCTGTGATGTTTCCTTTGGCTGGAAAAGCTAATTGCTCCTCCTCCAATGGATTGAGTGAAAACTCTTCCCTTTCATTTCTACTTTGAAGATTTCTTTATCAGCTGCATCTTTAATTAGGCAATATTTGTCTTCGAAAACAACTTTGAAACCTCTTTGAATCAGTTGGCCAACACTTAACAAGTTTTGATCAATTTCAGGAACAAAAAGAACATCGGGAATGAGCTTTGTACCTGAACAGCTTGCAATTGCAACTGTCCCCTTTCCTTTGACTGAGATATTGTCACCATTTCCAATTCTGATTTTGGTGATATTTGTTGGCCTCAAGTCTTTGAAAAGTTCCTTATCATAGGTCATATGATTGGTGCAGCCACTGTCAATCAGCCAGCTTTCACTTGATTTGCTGCCAGTGAAACATGTAGCCACGAACAGTTGATCCTCCTCTTCTTGATCAGCAATCTTAGCCTCTTCATCATGTTGTTGGTTCCTGTTTTTGCAGATCACAGCTTCATGCCCCATTTGGTTGCATTTGGTGCACTTGACGTCTGGTCTTCTCCAACATTTGAAAGGAGGATGACCCTTTCTGCCGCAGTGTGAACATGGAGGATAGGAACCCTTCTTTACTCCTGCTTGTTGTTGGCTAAAGAGTCTGGTCTTCTCCAACATTTGAAAGGAGGATGACCCTTTCTGCCGCAGTGTGAACATGGAGGATAGGAACCCTTCTTTTGCTTATTGTTCCTTGCATTCTCATGATGCTTGGCTGGCAAGGCTCCTTCAACAGCACCTTCTTGCCTCATGGCTCTTCTTTGCTCCTGTGCTTGCAAAGCATTGAGAATCTCTGCAAGTGTGATTTGAGTAAGATCCTTGGTATTTTCCAAGGCTGAAATAGATGCTTCAAATTTTTCAGGCACTGTTACAAGAATTTTTTCAACAATTCTTGAGTCCTTGAACACAGAACCAAGTAATCTGATTCGGTTTGCAATGTCCAGTAACCTATCAGAATACTCTTTAATTGATTCTGTTTCCTTCATCTTCTGCAGCTCGAATTCTCGAATCAAGTTTAGCACACGCATTCCTTTGATTCTTTCATCTCCCTCATACTCTGACTTGAGATAATTCCATATCTCATATGCTGACTTCAGAGTCATAATCCGAGTGAAGATAGTAGATGAGACTGCAGCGAACAAGCAGGCCTTTGCCTTGGATTTCTTTGTCTTCTTCTCCTTCTGTGATTTGATCTGCACCATGGTAGGATTGTTTGGGAGAGCAGGAATTTCATAATCCTCTTCAACTGCTTCCCAAATATCCAAAGCTTCCATATTGCCTCCATACGAACTGCCCAGACCTGGTAGTTGTCTCCATCAAACACCGGTGGAGAAATGGAAGAGAACTGGAACTTCCTTCAACGTCCATGACACAGCAACCTCAGACTCTTACTCACAGATCCCTTAAGAGAGGGCTCTGATACCAATTGTTGTTGTTTGAGGATTAAACTTTTAGGAATTGCAGTAGCAAAACAGAGGAGAAATTGTTCATAAAAAGACCTTGTTAAAAGAACTTTAGAAGCATTACAATTTATACTAGATTAATAACTACCCACTAAGAACATGGTCTTAACTACCCACTAAAACACATGGATCCAAGTTTACCCCATGATCACAAACATGGAATAGAAAAATAACCAACACCTAAAAATAGAAATAACAACTTTGAAATATTCAAACACATTTATGACTCCATATCAGCAGTCCTAAACATTTCTTCTAACAATTTCGTTAAAGAATCTTTATGTCGCTTTTTACCTAACAAAATGTAATTAAGGATAGATCTGTCTTAAACATGTTAAACTTATAACATGACATGCTGTTGTGAGCCCACATCCGGCAGACCTCAGATTTAATTCTATAGGAGAATGCCGTATTCCAACCTCAACAAGCATCGAGACGACTTCAATAACAATTTAAAATCAAAAGTAAGCTAGCAAGCTCGCAGCATTGAAAACGAGCGTCAGCAGCGGGGCAGATCGTCCGGCGGGGGTAGGATGGACTGCGACACACCCGGCGCGTTCTCCACGACGAAGCCGACCGCCAGCCCCCACGTGGTGTGCACCTCCAGGTGACAGTGCACGAACCACACCCCGGGGTTGTCCGCCGTCAACCGGATCGCGGCCCACCCCCCGCTGGGCGCGCCACCGTGTTCCTCTCCGGCGGGTCCTCCAAATTGTACTCTTCCTGTCCCTCTCCCTCTCGAAGTTGCTGAACCCCCTTCCCACCACGAAGAAGTTGCGCCCATGCACGTGGATCGGGTGGTTCTCCGCGTTGATGAAGCTCGTGTCCTGCAGCACCACCTCCATCCTCGCCCCGTAGGCCACCGCCAGCAGCCTCGCCCCGTACTCGGCGTTCATGTTCGTCCCCGCCGCCACCTTCGCCGTGTAGTCGAACGGGTTCGCCGGTCTCTCCGGGAAATCCTCGAGCAGCGTCGAGTTCCTAGAGTAGTAGGACTGGAGCATCGAGATGGGCGGCCGGACGAAGGACTGGTTGTTCATCGACGCGGCGAACCTCTTCGAGTCTGGCCCTCTTTGCAGGTGCAGTTACTGCAACAGTCTTGGAGGTTGAGGCTGATCGTTAGGAAGACCTCCTTGTTGACTTCTTTTACCACCTTGCACGGGAACTCGGCGGAGGCGAGGCTCCGGAGCTTGTCGGAGAAGTCGGTGGCGAAGGTGGTGTCTCGTAGCACGGGGAGGTTGCGGGGGAGGGTGATAGGAAGGAAGGAGACGGGTGGGATGGATTTGGAGTAGTGGATGAAGCCGATCGCGGTGGAGTTGTCGAAGGGAGCTGCGGGTGGCAAGGAGGACGGTGGTGGTCTGGCCGGGGGCGATCATGATGGCCCGAGTGGAGAATGGCTTCACGTAGGCGGCGTCGGCCTAGACGACGGTGAGGGTGTGTCCGTCGATGGCAAAGAAGAGCTCGTCATTGAGAGCAGCGTTGATCAGCCGCAGCATGTAAGTCTTGCCGGTCTCCACGGTTTGGACGAACGTATCTGGAGTCTGGAGGTATATATAGAAACGGTGATGTTATGAAATGGCGAACGCATGTATCCGAGAGTTAAACAAGGTTTATAATATAATATACCTTGGTGATGGAGCAAGAAGGGTTGAGAGGGCCGGGGAGGCCATTAATGGTGTAAGCGTCCAAAATATTTGGATTCATCTGCTCCATGATTGCGAAAGCTCCTAATATTTAGATTCATCGTAGCTATTGCAAAGCCAATATAGTAACTAACTAAATTGTTATTAGAATGGCCTCTCATTCGGGGAGCTGAAATTGGAAACAGAGCGATCGTTGTTCTTGGATCCTTTCTCAGTTATTATACTTTGATATATCGGTACGATCCATTCTAGAATGATGTAATTACTCATCCGTAAAAAAAAATAAAAACAAAAAAAACAAAATGGAATCTTCTAGATTTATAGGAGAGAATTTAAGGTACTCTTTGATTCCAAAAACACTATCTCGAGGTAGTGATTATCCCAGAAAAAGTGTCAAATGCAAAAATAACTTTTTCAGAGAACAACTTTTTATTATTCCTTTTGTTGTATTTGATTGAAGGGACAAAGAGAGGATATCCTCAAAAAGTTTTTTTTTTAAACCCCAAACTACCCCCAACAAAGTTCTGTGAGAGAGGAAGAGCGGTGAGGGAGACAACCATGACGACGAGGCGGAGCTGTACTTCCCCACCGTAAGGCATGTCACGCTGCAGTTGCCGCCGAAGCCCACTCCCTGCGGCACTACCAGCATCGGGAGGTTGTAGCCATCGACGAGACTGACATCGTAGAAGCAAAGGGTGCGCCCCAAAAATGGCCAGACCACTGGGAAGGCGCATTCACGCTCTGTGACTCCCCGTCGTCTCCAGCGCCGTCGTGCCGGCCCCCAACAGCAACCCTGGCCATACAGTGAACTCACAATTGTTTGTGAGCGTGAACATCGCAGATAAAGCCACTGAAATGAAGAAGGCCAGGACATGGATGGCAAGCGATGGTCAACTCGTGGCCAAAAATCCTGGTCGCGGATGGCGGCGAGATCTTCTGGGAAAAGAACTTACCTGAGACGGGAGCAGGACGACGGCTGCTAGAACAAGACGGGAGCAGGGCGACGGAAGCAGAGAACGGAAGACGTGAGTAGAGTTTAGAAGATGGGATCAGGGCGACGGCCGCTCGAACGGGAGGCAGACAAAAGATAAGCTAGGGTTAAAAGGTTTTTTTTAAATACCAATTATGCCCTTAGGGAATAGCTGAAGGGATATCCAGCTATTCCTGGGGTCCATGGGGAATAACTTCAGGGGATAACCCATGGTTAAACATGGGTTATCCCTCTGGTTAATCTTTTTCAGAGATAACCCCTGCAACTATAGCTTTTGAGGATAAGAAGGGATATCTAAGGGATATTTCCTCTTATGCCATATATCAAACAGTACCTAAAGATCAAAACGGGCTGGAAGCTAGTTTATATTGGTAGTGGAGAAGGGATAAATAAGGCGTCCGTGGGCGGATGATCATGAAAGCGCCGTGAACGGTAGCCCTCTGCCAGGAGAGGTGGGCGTGCCAGAGGAGGGTGCCTCTCTGCCCTTAATTGCACCGTAAATTTATATCCATATGTCCCGTTGAATGGGATGGGGCACTGGGTGATGTAGGCTGGATCATCGCCCCACCCTGCTCTCATCTGCCGTATCCCATGCCTGCAACCAAGAACAGTGCGCAAGGGGGTATAAAAATTAAAGAATGGTATAACAGCGCACGACAACAAAAATTCAAGGTCAGAAGGATAATATCATGAACGTCTGCCGGCCTGATGATGCTTCGTTGAACCGAGTTGACAATGATCGACCAACTTGGCATCGTCAAGTTTTCGTTGAAGTTATTAATAATAATAATAATAAATCCTATCGTTAAGAGAATATATATATTCTTCTGTAATTTTAATTGTGATCAGCCATTGACTTATTTACAGCATGGTCATTTAGTTTTTTTTTTCTTCTTCTTCTTCTTTTTTAAGCTGATAGTGTTTGAAAAAGTATGTTCATAATGTGACAAGATGGATTACCGTCATCATTCTAATCAGCGTGTTGGACGAGTGGAACGGTGATGCCTCTCATTTAATGAAAAAAATCAAAACAATGTATCCCAAAAAATTTAAAATCTAGTGAAAACGAGGTCCCACAGGCCCAAATAAAAACGGCTACGGGATGCTGTGCAAGTATAATGTGGCCTATACCCTAGTTGATATTGGCCGGGCACTCGCTGATATGATATATAAATGTCTGAGCTTTTATACTGACGTATTACAAGACATCAATCAATGAGATGTAGGCATAATTTTAAAATACCTAAAACTAGTTTCCAATCTAATAATTACCATATTGGCCAAGTTTTGATATCTAGGTTTTGAAATACCAATGGAAATCTCAATCTTGAATTTTTCCAAATCTCTCCACCTTTCAACTCCATCAAAATAAATTGGAATCCCAGTTCATCTCGCGGGATTATGGAAGTAAAACTATACATCAATGCAGCAGTAAATAATAATAACCATACGCATAATTTTTGGCCCTGCAATTGAACAAAATTTACACTGTAAAAATAGACCTAAATTGCACCCTTTATATATATATATATATATATATATATATATCTTTACTGCATATTTTTTTGGTCCTGCAATCGAAACAAAATTTAAACCGGAAAAACAGACCTAAAATGCACCCTTATATATATGTGTGTGCGTGGGTGTGTAAGCAGTGAGTTTGAGTCGATTGAAGGGATGAACAAACCAATGAATGGTGGTGTTGCATTCCGCTCTATTGGTGACTTTGACCACGATTTTGTCACCCTCGTGGACGTCTATGGCGGGGCCTGGGTACTGACCATTCACTGTCAAGAGCGGCTTCGTGTGACAGAGACGGCTCACATTCTTCCTTTCCAACTGCAACAAATATATCAAGCCACTGTTCATTTTATGTTTCATCCCATCAAAACTATAGAGAGAGCGAGAGATTTTGTTCTTACTGCATGATCTATTTTATCATATACTATAGAGATAAATTATCAGCTAGCAACAGTAGCAATAAAGTAATAAAAGTACGCACAAGTACAATAGCATCAAGCAAGAAACAGGAGGAGCAATGACAGTAATATATTCTAAAAAGAATAACAACAGCAATAGTAGATCAAGAAGGATAAAAAAGCTAATCACATTCTTGTTCTGGCCAAACTGACCGCTCATCTAAAGTGAAGGACTGACTTCTAATTCAAATCATCAATAATTAATCGACTCCTTTCCCATCTTTTCAGAAAGTTCGCTTACATTGAAATGGAAGTGCCTTGTTATTGAAGGAGATGTAATTGTTGAAGGCCGAGCCAAAGCAGGGCATGCCACCAATTCGGAGAAGATGAGCATTACTGCCGAAAAGTTGCACTCCGAAAGTACTTCCCCATCGCTTCAGGTTACTCAGAAGAGAGATTGTCTCAAGTAACTGCGGTAGTAGCAACAATACTCTACGTTTGAGCACCTACTGTTGTCACAGATATAGGTTGCTGCTGGATAATTTATTGGTCGATTGTTCCGGAGAATGGTATTAGTTGGTAGGTGAGATGAGACACGATCAAGAAATTAAGACCAAAGATCCAACCTTCTGAACCCTTATGCCACTTCTCATGAAAAGAGTACGATGGTTGAGACAAAGGTCCATGAGGAACCTTGCTCGCTTTCCTGTGATGGCATCTTACGGGGAATCTCACCTACCCCACATTTGGCGATTTCCTTGCAAACGAGCGTCTCATTGGTCTCGCTCCATGGGAGCAATGGCCGTGCCAAAATGAGCACCTTATGAACCGGAAACTCCGAACCCACAATTTCCAATAGACATAATGCAAAGCTTACCAATAAGAGCGGCATGCCATTAGTAAACCAGATGCTAGCTTATCTTCAACAAAAACTATCGATTCATGTTGGTCGTGTGCTAACACGAATTGGCCTTGTTATGTAGGAAGGTTCCCCAGTCCACAACTATAAAGAACGCGAATAAAATGCAAAAGGTTACCAATAAGGATGGACTGATATTTTGTGCTTGAGATGAGAACAAAATGCTACAGCGCTTGAGAGGCCTCAAGTTCTAACTTTTCTTTAGCGAATAATCCTTAAAAACTTGGTTGCCAAGAACTCTAAATGTGCTGGTATATATAGAGGGCTAGCTTACAGGTAATAAGCATAAATTTTATGACTGTGATAATATTTGAAAAATAATGAAAAAAATTTAATGCACATATAAATATGAACTGAGGATAAATGGTAAACCTTCATATCTAAAATGAAAATGTTGCGGAAATCAGATCAATAAACAAATCAAAGCAATAAACAAACAAAGGAACACCAAGAATTTACGTGGTTCGATCATGGTGATCTACATCCACGGGCAAGGCAAACAAAGTTCCATTATCAAAAAAGGAGGAGGAGGTCTCTAAAACCCTTACAGAAGTTTTCACACGTATATCTATATATATACGCCCCAAAAAAATACTTCCATAAAATAAACCCTAGCGGACCGGTTTGGTCGGGCCCAACAAGGATATCGGGTCGGGTAAAAAAACCGGGCCCGATATATAAAATTCAAGACATATTTAACAAATCTCCACCTTGGCTTGAATTTAACAAACTAGAAGTTGAACATATTCTTCCAGCATCCCTAAGCCTACGTGAGCTAACTCGGTGTAGGAAACAAGGGATGCAACGAAAAAACATATCCACTTCAAGAAAAAACAAAAAATAGAACTTTCATTCACCTCGCCACCAAGCCCCGAAGGAGCAAACCTCAAACAAGCATGCCAATCAAGTCCAAGCAATGCTTAAACTTGTTGGCGGGAACTATCTTGGTCAGCATATCAGCAGGATTGTCAGCAGTATCAACTTTCTTTACTGTAATATTTCTCTCAGTAAATGCCTCTCGAATAAAATGATACTTGATATCAATGTGCTTAGTCCTCTCATGATATGCTTGATTTTTAATCAAGCAAATAGCACTCTGATTGTCACAAAAGACAACTGAATTGTCTTCCTGCTTGAGCCCAAGTTCTTGAACAAGATTTCGTAACCAAATAGCTTCTTTTACTGCTTCTGCTGCTGCCATATACTCTGCCTCTGTTGTAGACAAAGCAACTGTCGACTGTAAAGTTGATCTCCAACTTATAGCCGAGCCAAATAATGTGAAAAGATAGCCAGTCAAAGATCTTCTCTTATCAATATCCCCAGCATAATCAGAATCCACAAATCCCACAACAGAAGTACAGTTAGAACTATTTCTATCAAACATTAGGCCCAATTTTGTGGAGCCTCTAAGATACCTAAGTATCCATTTCACTGCCTGCCAATGGACCTTTCCAGGATGTGTCATATATCTGCTCACCACACTAACTGCCTGCGCAATGTCGGGACGAGTGCATACCATAGCGTACATCAAGCTACCAACTGCACTGGAGTATGGGACAGAAGACATTGCAGCCTCCTCGACCTCTGACTGAGGTGAATGTATAGCTGAGAGTCTAAAATGTGATGCTAAAGGTGTACTGACAGGCTTAGAGTTTTGCATCCTAAACTTCTCAAGTACCTTCTCAATATATCTCCTCTGTGAGAGATATAACTTACCTGTTTTTCTGTCTCTCTGAATCTTCATTCCTAAGATCTTCTTGGCAGGACCCAGATCTTTCATTTCAAACTCCTTACTGAGACATTTCTTCAAGAACAACACATCTGTCATGTTCTTTGCAGCAATGAGCATGTCATCCACGTATAAAAGGAGATAGACAAAGGATTTATCTGACACCTTCCTGAAGTACACACAACTATCATAGCTGCTCCTATGATAACCGCTCCGTATCATAAAATTGTCGAATCTTTTATACCACTATCTTGGAGACTGCTTCAAACCATACAATGATTTCTTCAATCGACATACATGATCTTCCTTGCCTTCTACATAATAGCCCTCAGGCTGGGCCATATAAATAGTCTCCTCAAGCTCACCATGCAAAAAGCTGTCTTCACATCGAGTTGCTCAAGCTCTAAGTCAAATTGAGCAACTATAGCCAGCAACACACGAATAGAAGTGTGTTTCACAACAGGAGAGAACACTTCATCATAATCAATTCCCTCCCTCTGATTGTAACCTTTAGCTACAAGTCTTGCCTTGCATCTACTAATTTCAACGCCTGAAATACCTTTCTTTTTCTTAAAGACCCATTTACACCCAATGGCTCTTTTTTCTTTAGGCAATGGCACCAAGTCCCAAGTCTGGTTCTTGTGAAGTGATTCCAGTTCTTCAGCCATAGCAACAGTCCACTTTTCTGATTCCAAACAAGTAACAGCTTCAGTATAAGTAGATGGTTCCTGAATACCCATATCTTCTGCTGTCGTAAGGGCATAAGCCACCAGATCAGAAAACCCATATTTTTGAGGGGATCGAATCTCCCTCCTTTCTCTGCCAGTAGCAATAGAGTATGGCTGCTCCACCTCATCTTGAGCTTCCTCATCTGAATTAGAATCAATAGTAACAATTTGCTCGCTCAAATCATTTTGAGAGCTCTTTTTTCGAAGCTCGACCTGAACCTTCACCTCATTTGTATCACTTTCATGTTTTCCTGCAGACTCATCAACAACATTCCTTTGATCTAGCATAAACTTTTCATTAAAAGTAACATCCCTACTAATAATGAATTTAGGTGAATTAGGTTCTATGCACCACAGACGATAACCCTTCACGCCATCAGCATAACCAACAAAGATACACTTCTTTGCTCTAGGTTCAAGTTTACCATCCTTAACATGATAGTAAGCAGGGCATCCAAAAACCTTTAGATTTGAATAATCACAAGGCTTACCTGACCACATCTCAAAAGGAGTCTTGCATTCAATTGCTGTTGAAGGAGAGCGATTAACCAGATAGCAAGACGTGTTAACTGCCTCAGCCCAAAAAGCCTTTTCCATGCCAGCATTAGAGAGCATGCATCTTGCCCTCTCCAATAGAGTTCTGTTCATCCTTTCTGCCACTCCATTTTGCTGTGGAGTGTACCTGACTGTACGGTGTCGAACAATACCTGCATCTGCACAGAATTCATTAAAATCACCACCACAGAACTCAAGACCGTTATCGGTCCTCAGACGTTTGATCTTCTTCCCTGTCTGATTTCAACAAGGGCTTTCCACTTCTTGAAGGTTTCAAACACTTCACTTTTTCTTTTCAGAAAATAAACCCAAAATTTTCTGGAATAATCGTCAATAAATGTCACAAAGTAAAGAGCACCACCCTTAGATGGAACCTGTGCCGGTCCCCATAAATCAGAATGTATGTAGTCGAGTGTACCCTTCGTTGAATGTGTGCCTGTACTAAAACTGACCTTGCACTGCTTGCCAAGAACACAGTGCTCACAGAAATCTAGTGAGGTTGTCCGCTCACCACATAGTAAACCACGTTTACTCAAAACTGTCATGTCACGCTCACTCATATGGCCCAAACGCATATGCTACAATTTTGTTCTATCATCAGCAGAAACAGAATTTGCTGTGCCAATCGAAGAACCCACAACTGTGCTACCCTGTAGATGATACAAGTGATTCACCTTGTTTCCTCTCATCACAACTAGGTTGCCTTTGGTGACTTTTAGAACTCCACCTCCACCTGAGTACATACACCCAATGGAATCCAAACAGCTCAAAGAAATAAGGTTTCTCTTTAAGTCTGGTATGTGCCTAACTTCAGTCAAGGTTCTCACAACTTTGTCATGGCACTTAATCTGAACAGTACCAATTCCCACAATTTGGCATACTTCATCATTTCCCATAAAAACTGATTCACCATTCAATGGTTCGTATGTGGTGAACCATTCCCTATTTGGGCACATGTGATATGATGCTCCTGTATCCATTATCCAAACATCGTTTGAAAGACTAACAACAGAACATGTCGTAAGAACTCTGTCTGACACACTAGACTCATCTTTCTCAGCAACATTCGCCGCATCTTGACGTTGACTACGTTGCTTATCCTTTCTCTTGAGCACAGGACAATCTGACTTGTAATGTCCTTTCTTGTGACAATAGTAGCACTCAATGTTCGTCGTATCTCCAGGTGGCCTAGATTTTGAACGACCAACAGATTTCTTTCTAAAAGCTTTATCCTTCTTCTTGGCCCTACCTCTCACGAATAAACCATCTGCCCTGTCTCCACTAGTATTTCCATTCAATTTTGTTCTCAATTCTGCAGAATTCAAGGATGTTTTAACATCCTCTAGAGTTATGGATTCACGTCCATAAAGCATTGAGTTCACAAAATTTTCGTATGAGGCAGGCAATGAGCATAACACAATCAAAGCTTGATCTTCATCCTCGAGTTTAATATCTAGATTTTTCATATCCATAACAATCTTATTAAACTCATTCAAGTGTTCTTAATAGGCGTACCTTCTCATCTTTAGTGTATAAAGACGCTGCTTCAAATAAAGTCTCGATGTTAAAGATTTCTTCATGTAGAGACTTTTCAGTTTCTTCCAAAGACTGGCCGTTGTTTCCTCATCTGCGACTTCTCGTAAAACATTGTCTTCTAGAGACAACTGGATCGCACTATGCGCCTTCTCATCCATCTCTTCAATCTCAGTTGTGGTCATGTCATCTGTATAATTATTATCCAGTGCCCTAACAGAACCCTCTCGCTTCAATAAAGCCTTCATCTTTATTCTCCATAATCCGAAGTTATTCTGTCCATCAAATGGTGCAATCTGAAACTTCAAAGATGACATCCCAAGAATTCCTAAGAACGAAACGATCTTTTGGTTTGGATTGAAGAAGAAGAAGAGATCCTGGGAACAGCTTCACGGGCGGAACAGCCGTTTCCTCAAGGCCGGTAGGTACGCCCAGCGCGTTCGGAACGGGAGGCAGGAGAAGACACCATCTCCTCTGTTTTCGTTGATTCTCCTAGTAGAAATCACATCTTCCACCAAGTCACGTTCAACCACGTTCCTGGATCCGTGAGCTGCTTCCAGGCTTCCACCCAGCGACGTCTTCTACCCAGCCACGTTCAAGGATCTGTGAGCCGCTGGATTCTTGGCTAAAACCTCCCCTCTCCTCCCTTTGTGTTGACCAACGCTTTGACTCTTCGTAATTAATTCCAAATTAATACCTTTCCGTGGAGAACACCCGCTTCACGGCTTCCTTAGAGAATGCCTCCTCCTCCTCTTCTCCGTTTTCGGCGCCGACCACCGGCGGAGTCAAGAAGCCGCACCGTTACCGCCCCGGAACAGTCGCCCTTCGTGAGATTCGGAAGTATCAGAAGAGCACGGAACTGCTGATCAGGAAGCTGCCGTTCCAGAGGCTGGTTCGTGAGATCGCGCAGGATTTCAAGACGGATCTGAGATTCTAGAGTCACGCTGTCTTGGCCCTCCAAGAGGCGGCAGAGGCCTACCTCGTCGGGCTCTTCGAGGATACCAACCTGGTTTCGCCTCCCGCCTCTCCTCCAGAGCCGTTCAAAATCTCCAAGAATCCACAGGAGACACAGAAAGAGGGGAAGTCAGAGCGTTCAAAATCTCGTCCGTCAAGAGGAAGAAACAGGGGAGGCGCGTTCTCTTCCTTCCTATGAACCTTTTCTCCGTCCGTGAAGAGGAAGAAAACAGGGGAGGCGGCAGGCGGTAGATTAGGGCAACTCTCTTCCCCTTTTTTTTTTCTCAACAAAAATTTTCCGAACCAAAGCTCTGATACCAGTTTGTTGCGGAAATCAGATCAATAAACAAATCAAAGCAATAAACAAACAAAGGAACACCAAGAATTTACGTGGTTCGATCATGGTGATCTACATCCACGGGCAAGGCAAACAAAGTTCCATTATCAAAAAGGAAACCCTTACAGAAGTTTTCACACGTATATATATATACGCCCCAAAAAAATACTTCCATAAAATAAACCCTAGCGGACCGGTTTGGTCCGGGCCCAACAAAGATATCGGGTCGGGTCAAAAAACCGGGCCCGATATATAAAATTCAAGACATATTTAACAGAAACGTGGTGACCATTCAAATATGATGGCACTATGTAACACAAAGGTTCTATGGCAGAGGATTCCATTTCACCGAAAATAGTTTTTTTTTTTTTTAACAGATGATGCTAAGAAGTATTTGTCAGACCATTCCTACCATCAAACATGGCCTTAAGGAACAAGTCTTGGTGGTGATCATAGATATCATAGTCAGGAATCCCATGCATAATTAGTAAATCCATATCCAGATATTTATATTTCATACATTAAAAAATAGCATAAGTTTTAAAACATCATTCGCTCGCAGTCATCGAGCGCCTATCAAAGAATGGAACCCAATTCACTATTCAGTGTTGAGTTTGAGATGTACGCCATAGCACCGTTATTGATTTGAGGGACTTGTTATAACCACGCTTAGCTTCTCTTTCCCTGCGTCGTTCTTTCCCTTTGGGACAATCGCTTCTCCAGACTACCATCACTAGCCGCGCTTGGTTCCCACCATATATATTCTAAGTTGTTATCACATCCGTGGACAGAGGTCTTGGGAGGAGAAGACGGATGTCGTCGCTCTTCCGAAGGCATCATCCAGGCACCATTTGGAAGCCAATCAAATTAATCCAGGGGTTAAGAGCCAGGTGGTTGGTGCCGTGGTTGGAAGCAGCAGTCGCACAAAAAGAAACAATTTTTCCATTGCTGGCTCAAATTGACCTTTCCCAAGTGTAAGGCTAGAGAGAATGGCTACAGGAAAATAGCTGTTATCGGCTCCAAGCAAATACAATCTTGTTAGCTTTTTAAGACGGGTAGCCTTGCTTGGTTGAGTATTGGGAAGCCATCCGATCACTTGTGTCGATCACTCGTTTCATATTCGTCCGCTGTGTCTGTTGAGAAAAGGCAGCGAAAAACTCACGTTCAAATATCTTACCTTACTTTGTGATAAAAGACTTCAAATAGTTTTGGCAGCCACTTATTGAAAGAGTTGAGAAGAGGCTTGCAGCTTGAAAAGGTAATTACTCTCCATTATGGGGGAAGGGGGAAGAATGGGTCTAACAGACTCAATTCTCACGATGCTCCCAATGTTCAATCTCCTGTCTTGGGTGATTCATAGGACTGATAAGCGAAGGTAGCTTTCGTTTTAAAAAGAAAAGAATCGATTAGCGGGATTCAATCCCTGATCAACTAGGATGTTGTCTACAGGGATAATAAGAAAGATGGGAGGGTTATCATCAGAAACATTAAAAATATGGATCTAGCCTTACTTGCTAAGCGGGCTTGAAAATTCGCCTCCAAGCCCACTATGAAGGTGTCCTTTTTCTTTTGAAGGGAATGAAGATATTTTGACTAAGATAGTTAAAATTCGGCTTTCATCAAATCAAGCATGTTACGGTATCATCTTTTTCTTTATTTTTTCTTATGATAACTCAAATTTAATTTCATATTAGATGAAAAAAAATCACTTATAACTTAAGTGTCCTAGCCATCCATTAACTTTCATTCAAATTTTTTGGCTATAGTTTTAATCCATTAACGAGTTAATTATGCCAGCAAATGAATTTGAAACGTCATAAATGGTATCAAAGCTGACCCATAGCCTTACATTACATTATGAAGACATTGCTTATGGCTCAAGTCCAAGTTTACTTGGGCTTAGGGCGTTAAATTTCCTCTTATTATACTGAACTCCCTTGTTCTTAAAGGTGACTATAAAAAGTTCAAGCACTAGCTCTAGCTACGTATTTCACAATTCCATATTCAAATGTGTCATTAAATATGGCAAGTTAAACTGCATCTTTCATGCTATGATGATGTTCTTCGTGATCTCTTTTTCATGGGAGTTGTTAGTCTTGATCTATCGGAAGAGAAAAATTAAGTTGATTATCTTAATTCATTGGTTTGCAACATAGTAATTAAGAAGGACGTGGAATGCCAGACGAAAGTTGTGCCAATACCACTGACATAATGAATCAAATGAGACAAAATAGCTGTGCTCGCCAACCTTCGTGAGAGAAAAGGACGTGCCCTGTTTACAACCACATTCGTCCAGTTTGGTAGGAAAAAAAGGATGTTCCACCATCAACAAAGATTAAAATGTTTCCTTTCACTGCAACTCCTGAAACCCTCTATAATCAGGTACGCTGTGTGTTTTTTTAATGTCATTCAACACCCCAAATAGAACTGCTGATAAAGCCTGGCAAAAGAGAATTCATTGGGCCAAACACAGATCCACGAACGAGGCTTTACTATAATGCACACTGCACTTGACTAGTTATTAATTCCAAAACCTGATAGTTGATAACCACTTTATAATTCACATTTTTCTCTATTAATGCAGTTTCTCAAGCTCATCGTTACACGTACAAGTGCTAGTACCATACTTTGTATTGTGCTACAACATTAAACTAAAAGTTCAGAACCCGCAACTTCAGCTTCAAGTGCAGTGAGTTGCATTGATAGCACGTACATGATGGATTGTTCTACACTTATACGCTCCCCATGCTTTTTTCATTTATTCCTTTGTCCTTGCATGTCTATCTCACCTCCACTTCACTCTGAAGTATTTTACACTGATCATCAAATCTCTTAAAAGTTAAGATCCCATTAACTGTTCTGCGCATTAATCAGCACTAGAACATCCTTGCCACGCCAAACTGAACGCTGCTCACTTCCCTGTGAGCAGCAGCAGCAATTCCATCATACGGAGGTTAGGCCTGCAGCATGTCTGCATCCATGGTGATTACATCTTTCGATGAATCAGCCTTTGGTCTATGTGATGGATAGATAGGGGAGGCTTGCATGTCCATGGCTACACCTGGGACCATCTTTCCTGGTACACATTGGTGGGGTAGCGGTCCCTGCTGTGTCTCCCTCTCTGACTCCACTAGTTTCCTCTCTAAGCTCTCTATATTGCCTTTAGTTCTGCGGAAACTGTATGTAGGAGGAATGGCTGATTGTAGTGGACGAAGAGCATTTCTTACCACTCTCCGTGGATCGTAGCCATCCTTTGCACTTCCATTTTCATATGGCATTATGGGCCCCACAACTCCTCCAGGTTTAGCTGAAATGCCATGATCCAATATGCTATGATGTTAGTTGTGAAATAACAATTGCTGTTGTGAACTCCAGCTTATCACGTTACAGTTAAAACTAAGAAGATATAACTTGATTGGGGCTCTAGTTTATCATAGTTCAATGAGATTTTAACAGAGAACTGTAGAGTGCAGCAAGCCAAAAAAAACAAGAAGAAAATGGTGAAGAAGAAAATAGAACCAGTGCCAAAGGTCATACCAACAGGAATTGTCTGAGGTGGCTGTGAAGCACTCGCTAGACATCCAGACAGCCCTTCAGCATCTCTAGTATTTTTGCATGCCTCATCCAAGACTTGCCTCCCTCTGAATGAAGCCAAATGGGACTGTTCCTTTGGGGCAATTGTAGTAGAGCGAACAAACGTAGATCTACAAAGACAGACAACTAGAAACGCTCGTAATTTTGGCAATTATATAATAAAGAGTGTACTGGAACTGAAACCTACTCAGTCTAAATTCTTAAGCAAGATCATGTGACATGAAGGAACCATGTGCACCTAGTTTAAAGTGGAGCAAATTAATCTCACCCAGGTGTAATAAATTAAATTAATCATTTTCGAAAGACAAAAGTATGTTCTACTCGACATATCATTGGAAGGATACTCAAGTCATTTCCCCCAAGAAACTTTTGTAGTTGATCATCTGATGCTTAACACTGCTGGGAAATGTATTCAATATTCCACCATTTAGCGCATGCCAAAATATAGGTTGAAAGTTCTAATATCAGCTGATTACCAGATAATAGTATGTACACTCACTCTGAAATATTTACCAAATGTTAAAAAAAAATACTCAAGATTTTAGGGAAAAAAGAAACACGGTAGCCCTTATCTCCCTCTCAATGTCAGCCATCCTCACAGAATTAATTTCCCCTCTCAATTCAAATTATATTGGAAGTCCAAATAATAATACATTAAAAGTTCATTTCATTATCTTATGGAACCATATTTCCTAACCATTGCTCACCAGTGTTTGGACTGTTTGGATAAGATATAATTGGGAAGAGATTCAGTTCAAAGAAGGGTTGTAACAGATGAAAAGTAAGACTCTGGCTCCCTATGAATTTACAGTTCAATACACATACATATAATGTCTGCATGTATGTGCGTGTGTCTATATATGTACACATGTATTTAAGTATATATGCATGCATGCAAGCATACATATGTGTGTGAGAGACAGAGACAGAGAGAGAGAGAGAGAGAGAGAGAGAGAGAGAGGACGGTGAGGGGGGGGGGGGTGTTGCATTACACTCTTCTCAAGAGGAGTCTACTTCTTCGAAGCCTAAAATCAATAATAAGGCACCCAAATTGAAGATTCATATGAGTATATATACTCAACTCAACTTAACTCATCTAAGCCTTTTTCCAACTATATGGTGTCGGCTACATGAATCTGCTTCCTCCACTCTGCTCTATTCAGGACCAAATCGATATTTAAATTACAAATAGTTATATTTTTTTTAATTATTTCTGCCCTTATTAGTTTAGGTCTACCTTTACCTCTATTCTTTCCATGAATTGTTAAAAGATCACTCTTTCTAACTGGAGCATCTAAAGGTTACGTTGTATATGTTCAAACCACCGTAATCGATTCTCTCATTTTATCTTCAATTGGGGCTACTCCTATCATTTATGTTATATGTTTATTTCTAATTCTATCTTTTAAAGTTTAACCACATATCCAGCTTAACATACCAATTTTTGTTACACTTAATTTATTCACATTTGTTTCAATATTGCCCAACACTCTGTTCCATATAGCATAACTGACCTAATAGCAGTTTTATAGAATTTTTTAATGGGATGCGCCAATCATACAATACTCCCGAAGCACACCTCCACTTATTCCATCCTGCTTTAACTCTATGATTCACATCTTCACCTATTTCACCTTCTTGCTAGATAATTAATCCTAAATATCTAAATTTCACTATATATATATATATATATATATACGTTCGAATATAGCTAAGTTTAGAATCTAGCCATCTCCTTCACCCTTAAATGTACATGGATTTCAGAGCTACCCTATCTTTCTCATCTTAGGATCCATGTACCATGTAAATACAAAGGTGAAGAAGGTAACCAAATCTAGGCTTAACTATATTCAAATATAATCAAGTATATATATATATAATACACACACACACACATTGTCGCTTATAAATTAAGAACGGAGGCCAATAAACAAGTTTCACCTCCATCTCTGAGCACAAGCTGTCTCTCAACTAGGGGTGCAACTCGGGCTCATGAAACTCGGTTTCTCTCAACCCTAACCCTAACCCTATTTGTAAAATCAACCCTAACCCTAACCCTATTTGTAAATATCAACCCTAACCCTATTTGTAAAACCTTAACCCTAACCCTATTTTTTAAAATCGGGTTCGGATTGAGTTTCGGGTTGAAATTCGGGTTGATAAAAAAATACTTTTTTTAAAGTAAATAAACATTGAATTATGGATCCCAGAGATAGAAAAATAAAATCCCTTGCCGAACGCATAAGCTGGACTCGGGGCTTTAACATTGTATTAAAAAAAAAGTCTTATCTGAAACAAAGAAGAGGAGGTGCCGTAAACAAAGAGGAGACGGAAAGTGATACGAAATGTGCGGGTGGTCCACCTTTATGTTTGTCCTTTTCCTCGCCTGCGACCGATGGCCTTGTTCTCAAGTTGGTCATCTCATCCGACCCGACTGCCACACTCAACGCCCTCAAAAACCTAGTGCCGATAAGCTATCCTCCCATTCGAGTAACCCTCGGATTTGGGTTGCGGTCAATCCGAACCCGAATCAATTGCGAATCGGACCAGGTTAAACTAAGGTCTTTCGGGTTCGGTTGGGCAAACATGAGTTTAAACACTGCTGTAAATCGGGTTCGAAGGGCCGGGTTCGGATTGAAGCCGGCCCAAGTTGCACCCCTACTCTCAACCAACCCATCACTCGGATAGTAGCTTCCAATACCCAAAGAGGGCCATAGTACATAAGAGAAACAAGAGATTTGAAGAAATTACCATGACCCCTGGGATGCCGGCTGAGAACAATAGCCTTGAAAAAACCGTGCCAATGGAAAAAGAAAGGAAGCTAAACATATCTCCAATCCTATAAATGAGATGGATGCCATAAATGTGAATGCTGAGAAATAGGCTGAACAAAAGAGCTTCATTTAAGCCACTAAGGATAAAACATGGCCTTGGACACCTGTCTCCTTTAGTAAGGCTTTCGTCAAAAGCTTCTAATCCTTATTTGATCTCCTCCACCACGGTGCTTAAAAGCTACAGAAGGCATTCAGACAAGATTGCTCCTCTCTTTGAGGCTTAAAGCAATTGCAAAGTCAGAGAAACTCTGCCCAGAGAAGAATATCTTAGATGAAAGTAAGCTCGCAAAAATTTAGGAGAAATGGAATATTCTTTGACAGAAAAGTTTGTTGTACCAAGATGCATATAAATATAGGGAAATAACTCTGCACTAGAGAACGACATTCCAATTTATGAAAAACACTATGTAGATACACAATGATGCACCTCAGCAAGGATCTTGTATTCATTTGATCTAGACTAGAAGATAGTTAATATTTGGTCAAAAGTTCCCAAGTGATTCCAGGGTACCTAATTACACTACAATGTTGACACCTCAATTTGTTAAGGTGTAAGGAGGAGGGTTACACATCTTGTTTGGCATGAGGAATTCATACTCTAATGGCTTCTTGAGCAACAATACATCCAAATTACTGGATGACCGTTGATGAAATTACGAGAAATAGCATTATCACATGCTTATCTCAAAGCAGACTTACAGTGGTTCCAGGACCATATGAGTAGCCTTCCAGTGGAAAACAGAAGAGAAATGGATGCTAAACACATGGCAGATAACATAAATGACCAAGACAAAGTAGGAATGAGATTGCCAAGACCTGTGGGATAACAGACAAGAACAACAGCTTGAATAACTATACAAGAGGACAATTTTACCTCTGCAGAATTCTAGAATATTGATTGTAATTGTTCCAAATCAAAAGAATGGAGACCAAGAATAGAGCAAAGGAAGCATGATGTAAAGAAGTTGCTGTGATTGGAATAGATTAGCAGTAATAGATGTCACCAGCAAAGACATGCAGGCTCAACAACAAAATTCAAGGAAACAAGGCACATGGATCCAGATATATACTTCTAAAGCAAGAAACTATTTTTAATATGAAGCCAAAATTGTCTTTACACCCAAGTTAACAGGGAAGTGCCAATTCCAACACATTACCGTAGGATCAACCACTATCCAAATAAAAATAAGTAACACAATATGGGTGATGAAGATAGATCTAGCTGGGCATGCAATGGGGATATGGACACTTCCAACCAAAGGCAGATGCTTATGCAATGTTAAATGCAATGCGTGAAGAATTTGTGGATAACTTAAGGATCAAGAAATGTGCCTATCCATTCCTTCACATCAATTCATGACTCCAGCCTCTAAGACAATGAAAGTCGGAGATAACATGGAGATGCAAGTCCTCATCCAGCCATCCGAAGGATAGTTGAGAAGGATGCTACATTACCAGGTTTTGACAAAAATACTAAAAGATAACAATGAGAATAGAATCCATTACAGGGGATACTTCAAATGTGAACCAAGCAGTGATGAAGGAAAGTTAGAAGGTACAGGAAGGAAAAAGTTGGTCATCTTTTAAATAGCGTCTTTAAATGAATCTTGAGGTATACAATTTGCTTTTATTCTTAAAAAGTTAGAATAGGGCTATGTAGAGTTTCAATTTCAGGCTCCATGTCCAGCAGCCAAAAGGCCTATGTTGGCTAAGGTGGTCATATGTTGGAGACCATAGTATATGATACGTAGCTGGATCATCACTGTACCAGTCTCTTTTGGACAACTAATATTGAAAAGGTGTCAATTTTTCAAAGCAAAAGAACGCCTGATAGTATATGGATCAACTTTTCAGCTGACAACCAAGAAGCATGCAATGTAAATGCTTTGTAAACCTTACAGACTATCAAAACTTTTTTTTTCATTTTAAGAATATAGGTTGTGGGGAAACATGCATGATTGAAGTACAAGTAACATGCCTTAATCAATCATCCTAGAATTTACAGGTAGATTTGATTCCATAAATACCAAAATCTCAAGAGATAACACAGCTGATATCTGAAATGAAATATAAGAACACAAGAATGAGCCTGTTCACTTAAAGGTATTAGATGATGGATCAAGAGTTTAGATTAGTCCAAAACTTGCACACCTTTTGGGAGGCAAATGGTTCAGCTCATTGGCTAGCAAAGGCACCCGCCTCAATTAAGGTCACTTGGTATCGAACTACAGTCTTCTCTAGCAAACTCACTCTTCATGGTATGGCTTATATTTATGGGTATTGTACTACAGATGATTGAAAGCTTCCAGGTTTCTTACTTTGAGTGAGTGAGTGAGTGAGAGAGAGAGAGAGAGAGAGAGATTAACAAGTTTCGATATAAACATTCTTTTTCTTAGCCATAAGCCAATATGTAAAGACAGCTAAAGTTAAGGGTTCTAAAAATTCTTATGTGCTTATTGCACTAATAAGAGAATATTTATAAGAAGTTACAAGTTTGAAGTACATTATCACAAAAACATGCTCAGACCTTCAGTTTTAAGAATTCCTTTTCAATCATCTGCATCACAGGTGTTCATGCTAAAGAGGGTTTATTGCTTTGATGAACTCTAATTTGATGTGATTAATTTTCAGAGAATTGTCCTTCGAAGTTGGCCCACATAATCTTCAATTAGCACCCACCCGTCCTGCTAGCTGAGAACTAACAATATGGCAAACATTTGGACATCCCTTGTGTTTTTGTCTCTCGAATACATGTGGCGGCACATGGCTAACAATAACAAAGAACTTGCCACCGAAATCGTATCCTCAGACCTATTACATAACTAGTGCTTAGAGAAACACTTAATAAGGATCCATTCATTTTCAAAAGTAAATTAGTAAGCCCTGATATCATGGAGATAGTTACATGCTCACACGAAGAGAGAATGATGAACTATAAAACCTGATTAAGTGGATGATATTACCTCGGAAGAGAAACATGCTTCCTCTCTAATGGAATTACTGGCCCACTTTTACCACCGCTTTCCTCAAGTTGAGCAAATTGCTTTCTAAATTGATCAATAGCACTGCATATAGAGACATGCAGGAAAGATGATATTGAGAGTGTGAGAAGAACCAATATTTGCGACAGGAAATTGGAAAAACCAGTTTGGCAAAATAATAACCTAGGATAAAGAAAGTTTGTTCGCTCCATCCCATTACTGTAGTCTTTAAGGAGTTGAGGATGATATTCCAAAATTTCATGGAAGATAAGATCCCTTAAGTCTTCCTTTGTCACTCTCCGCCTCTCAAACTCAAACTCCATCTTTGAAATTGGTTGGCAAGATGGCTCTCTCTCAATTTTAGCCAGACCCTTGAAATAAGGATCTGCCAGTGCCTGATAAACAAGATGAACATGCATCAACCTCAGAAAGAAACCAGCATAAAGACAAACTAGTACTAGAAAATCATTTTATGGCAATGGAACAACAGTAACAAAAGTTTGGGAGTAGAAAACAAAGTAGAAAGAAAAGCAGAGACATATAGTGCACAAACCTCTTCTGCAGTTGGACGATCCTTTGGATCAAAAGCTAAAAGTCTTTCTAACAATTTCAGTGCTAAAGGATCTGCATTTGGAAACTTCTGTGAAAAAGGTATGGGTTGTTTTTTCCTCATGCTGTTCAAATATTTCCTTGCTTTTTCATTTCTTACCTGGAAACAGAAACAAATGCATACATAGATGAGAAATACTTCCAAAATTTTTTTCTTTATAATTTGTATTCACCTATTCAGATACAAATTCACATCATGAACTACTATACCCGTGAAATAGTATCCAAGGAAGGTGTGCCTAGAAGATCAGTAATCAGATCCAGCTGGTGAACCACATTTTTACCAGCAAATAGTGGCTTTCCTGTCAACACCTCGGCAAAAATGCAACCTATGCTCCAAATATCAATAGCAGGGGTATACTGAAAATCAAAAAACACCACCACTCATTTTGGGGCTCAGAAACCAAATCTTGACTTACAAAATGCAAACAGAATCTCATCAACAGACTCGATTACCTGTGAGTTTCAGCTTGCAGGAGAGTTCAAGAGTCCTTCCTGAACAAGCATTTTTTTCTCTAATTACTAGAAATTATTAAGTTTTTCAAGGCTCATATAGAAAATCTTCAAAGAAAAGGCAGCAACTACAGTAATTTTGGGTTACCATTGCAAAATGTAAAGATTGTCTAGAATGATTTTAAGTTTTGCTGCATTAGCATAGCCAGTAACAAAAATGACAAAAAAAGGAAAAAAATCATATGCTAACATAGATGAACTATCTATCAACTACAAATTAATGAGAAGTCCATAATTTCTCTATTGTCTAGATCCCAAGAACCTTTTATTTATAACAAAACAGAGCATTGTCATTACTTGAAAGTAGTTCCAAAAACATAAAGCGTTAATTTCATGCATTCCAGCTGTAAGAGCTACTGCCAAGTTATCATCAAATATCAATCACTATATCAAAACAGAGCATGGGTCATTGTTCTTGAAAGTGGCCTCCAGAACATAAAAAGCTAATTGCATACATTCCAACTCTACTGACAGGTTATCATCAAATATCAATCACACAACCCATAATAATAGGGATTGAAACATTCTTTTGGCACAAAAAGGTACCTTTAAATGTTATGGCAGCTGTTTTTCTATGTTCACATCAAGAATTTAATTATGATATTTGTAATTGCATGTTCAGTTCCAGAATCTTATTTTCTTCTTGATATCAAGAAGAAAAAATCTGCTATAATGTTCAAAAGTAAAAACCAATGCAACAATCAATCTTCTAATAATAAAAATGTTTTGGATACTTAAACTGATGTATTGAAGGGCACTGGGTCATCAGGAGAGCTAGTTTAATTAGTTTTAACCTTATTATTATGTTTTTTCCTTTTATTTTTCTTCGTCATTTCAGGGTGCTTTAAGTCACAAATGAGTTCTTCCAAACAGCGGGCTGAGAGTAAAAGAGCTCAAGCAATATGTGAGGACATAATAAGACACAGCACCATACTGGTATTATTCACAGTGCTTTCCTCACAACAGTTATCCAAAGTCTGAAGCGGTTGTACCAAACAGTAGGCTGAGACTAAAAGACCTCAAGCTGTATTTGAGGGCATAAGACATGGGACCAAAGTGGTACCATAAAATGTACTTTCTTCACAACGGTTATAAAAAGAGGAATTGGCACCTTGGGAGGCTAGTTTAGGAAATCTAAAGGTCTTAGTCTACAAAATGCAGTTTTTGACACTGGAATAAAAGAAATGGACTGCTGGGCTCTAGCCCTCCATTACACTTCAAAAAGGAACAAAAGAAAAGGCACTCTTCCTCGACAACAGCCCAGTGTGCTCTTCTCTTTTTCTTCCCTTTCTTCCCCTGCAGAGCCCAAAAATTCCCTTTTAAACTCCAACAAATCATAACCTATACTATGAGCAGGAAGGGAATGGCTTGCCCAACAGAACCAACCAAGAAATCCCTTCTAAACTTCACAGATTATAACCTATACTAAGAGCAGGAAGGGATTATTCCCTTCTTGACTCCCTTTTGGGCCTCGTTGAGGTCTCTAAAGTTGTCTGGTTTTCCATATTCATGAAAACAATCCTTTTAAGCATAGAAATAGAATTAACATCTGCCTGCTAGGAAAGCAACAATCATCATGTATCCCAATATTTCTCCTCGAAGGCACCTCAGCTACATTATCCATACAAGATAAATTAAATAAGAAACACTATCACAACCGGTGAATAACATAACACTTTCAAGCAAATACATCTTCCTGAGGCATTTAGTCGGTATCTAACTCGACAGTCTTCTTTTATTTTTTATTTTTTCCCCTTTCTCTAGGTGCTACCAGGCAATAGCTTAGCTGCAGACCTGGTTTTGGACTAAACAAACTCAACTACTCAGCTGATAGTAAATGATACAAATTATTAAACTATGGCTGAGAACAATGGCAGATTTTTTTCTTAAGAAGCTGTGTTATGTTGAAAAAATATATAATAGAAAATAAAGTAATACTTATGATTCCACTATTATCCCATCATTATGAAGTTTCTTGATAACCAGTTATAATAACCATTGTGTACTCCATCCATGCTTTTAGTTTAAGTATTAGATAAAATGGATGTTGAAATAATAACTTTTCTTGATCTATTATCCTGTTAATATATAGGTACAATATTAATTTGTTATCCTATAAAAATGTCGTCATCATTCATCATGGTAATTACATGGAGATTTTTTTTAGTTGGTTCCTAGGATCTGTGGATCATGATGTATACAGCGCACATGCAATGCCACATGCATGTACATAAACATGTTATGAATGCAATTATATAATGGGACTCTGTTTGCCTAAAATAAATTCAAAAACTCCAGCTATTCTTTTATAATATTTTATAACCATGCCATGTGGTTGTTGTTAGCCATCATACTACAAAATAATAATTAATAGTAAGAAAAAAATTCCATTTGCATTATTATGATATATAACTCATTTAATACAAATATTAATAAATAATATTTTATGAATATTGTTAATAAATAATAACAAATATTAACAAACAATATGCATTGTCTCTACTATGCAACACTGGTATAATTACCAAAAAGCATGCATAACAGTACTTAATACTTACAATATTTGCTATTATATATGTTGCAATGAAAAGGAATTGCTTGAAAACTAATATAATAATTGTTATTTGAACAGTCCACCAATATATTTGTTTACCATGCTTTATGTTTGCTTCTTGCAGTATGGGCACAGCTACTACGAAAACTATCAGGAGTATAAGATAAATACTTGAGAAACCAGCAGGATATTGGTCAGGCCATATACTGTAATAATAACTTGATAATTATAAAACACAGCACCATTTTTAGTAAAACTATGAAGTAATACCATTAGATGTTTTATATGAAGATCACATGCTATTGGAAATATATATTATAAAGCCCTTCTAATGATGTTTCTTACTATACTCATGTTTCATATTGCATGCGCTAGGCACATGCCATGCCATCCAACTAGTTCCATCTAAGGGGACTTCCCCCTTTCACATAGACCAAATTCTAGAGTGACATCATTTTAAAAAAATAAAAAAGAGAGAAAGGCAGGAAAAATATCAATGCACAAGAAACCATTCTAGGAATCAGTCTAGACATGGTTAGCAGGGATTTAGACATTAGAGATGCTAACCTCTGAGAAAAAACAAAGTGACATTTTCATGTTTTCAAACACAAAGGAACACAAAATTATACCTTGTCCAAAACACCCATAACGATTAAAATATATGAATGTGCAATTGAATGAATAAATGGGCTATTGAATAATATAGCACACAGATTAATAGATATATGCTTTAAATTTCATTAAATCAATTATACCACGTTTGAAGCACCAATAAAAATTGAAATATATCCATGTGCAAATGCATAAATAAATGGGCTATTGCTTGGCGACTTTAGTCTGACTTTCCTCATTAAATAACATGATGGCGTTTCAAATTCTAAGAGTCTGTATACATATGACTAATTTGTAAGATGAGTATTATAGGCTAGAGAACTCGATACCTTAGAATAAAATGATCCGCAAAGCTCTGGGGCTCTATACCATCTGGTTGCAACATAATCCTGCAAAATTACTTGGTTCTTCAGAAGGCTGCTATTCTAATGTGACAGGGTGTGATGACAAAATATATCATAAAGAACTAAAAGCATTAATCAAACAATAAGAAATGGCAATTGGAAAATATTTTGGTCATAATCAAAAGCACAATTGGACGTACTGAAACATAGAAAAGTTTATTTCCAAATCTTCTGGACTTACCGTCCAAAATATTGTCATGGGGGAGTCACTGAACGCAACTCTTGCTAGCCCAAAGTCACATATTTTGAGTTTACAATTTGCATTTGCAAGTATGTTCTTTGGTTTTAAATCTCGGTGATAAACATTAGCTGCATCCATGAAAATAAAATATTAAAATGGAGCCAAACATTCATAAACAATCAGGGATGAACTACAATACATGTATGAATATCTTGGATATGGAAAGATGATGACCTTTTAACAAATGAGATGTATGTATGCAAAGATGCTCTCTGGAATTTGTAGAAGATTTCAAAAACACAAAAGGCATAAGAGATCTACATTCAGAAAATATGCATCGCTAACAAAGATAAATGTGAAATACAAAGCAGAAGGATATTTTAAAAGCACACAAGAAAACCACCACAATAAAGTTCAGATGGATGCTGCTAAATGTCAGAAATTTCTAGGAGAGATTAGGTAAGATTAACTAAAATATCTGACAAGAATTATTTTTAAAAAAAAGAGAAGGATGAATCGAGGAGATTCTTCCTCTTGCCCGGTTATAAAGATAAAGCTTGTGACAAAAAATGCACCACCACAGAGCATTTGAAGCAACTGAGAAGGCAGGACACAAGTTACATAACTAGACGAGAGAATAATTAGACACCATGACAAGGAGGTCATTTACTTCACACCACATGACACCATCTAAGTCATTTATCAGATGTGGTTCTTAGAGAATCTGATTAGAAGAACTAGATGACAGAAGAATTTTAATATTACACCATTTGTCAACTTAAGAAAAGCATGTGATAGAATAACATAAGAAGGTATCATTAGGTAGTCAACTTAAGAACAGCATGTAATAGAATGGCATGAGAAGGTATCATTAGGTAGAATTTTTTCTAAAGATGATATATACTGATAGCATGAAAGTCAAATATGATTCCAATTATGATGGCCTCACCCAGGATTCACATCATTCCTTACCACATTGTATTCATTCAAAACTGGTCCTAATAACCAAATGATGTCCTCTGGCATATGTTATCAGCAAAGATGCAATAACATGTCTAAGAGGTTGAATGCTTAATCATAAGTATAAATGAAACCTAGAGGAATAGCAGATGAAGCCAGAGTCCTTGGAAATATAGCAGTATAATAAGTTGTCATCATCAGCAATGATCATTTTTCTTATCTGTAACATATTATGTCAAGAAATGGAATGTGGGTGAATTAGTTCCAGTGCATAATCATGACATAAACATACAACAATGAAAAAAAGGCAGTGGCCAATATCACCTAAATTGTGCTAGATTTTCAGACGTAACAACTCATATGAACCAAGCTCAAGCTATGCAACCTAGGTCCCATCCTGTCTGTTAAATTTGATCAAAAATAATTGGAATGTCGTGTAATAATGAGAATGTAGACAAAAAAGATGATAAATGATAGAGATAGAACAGTGCTAAAGATGCATGTCCTGTAATACTAGGAAACAACAAACAGATACACAAAGCTTCAGTCTTACACTAACAAAAGATAGCATGAAAGCATATGCCTGGTGTTTAGCCAAGGTCAACATGCAGAATTAGCTTTTGGGGGAGGGGGGCAATATATAATGCTAGAAACGAGTAGAGGAAAAAAAACAATATATAATGCTAGAAATGAGTAGAATATTACAAGCTAATTTTAGCACAGAAATAGATGAATTTCCAACAATAGGATCCCTTGGGTTGGCACTATGTGAGTGCCTAGGCTGATTCCCAAAGGTTAATGTAGCCCAAAATCAATAAATTCAAAAAATTAATGATTAAAGAAGAAATCAAAAAACTACTTATGACAGCATTTTGTAGTAGCTCATAAACTGATCTCATCCTTCGTTCTTGTTAATGCAAAACCTGACAGCCCAATTGGTTACCTAGGCACCCATCATGTAAAACTTCATGAAATACAAGGCAGCAAAATATTGCTAACACAATAAAAGAGCACAACCACTAAATTACTGGATCTTATTAGCTTATCAAAATAGAGGTTGCTTTGTAAATACATTGCTTACGTGCTAGCATCCCAATTAACATAACCACCTGCACAATATTGCAACCACTCCAAAATTGGGCTGTATTGGTATAGATAGCAATCAAAAAATTAACCTATGTCGAGACTGCATCAAGATGCTTCTAAGGCACAGAATATATTTAATGGTGAAGTTGTCTTACAACAACTTGTGTAAATGTTTCGCTTCTCGCAGCTAGTGAATAATGTGAACGCAGACATGAACATAGCCATAGTGTACCTCGCAACAATTTAATAAAACAGAATTCATAGTATGGAAAAGTTGCAAAATCCAAATCAACACTAAAAGAAGCGAGAAAAGAACAAGTAAAAGTTACATGCAAAAATGATGAAAGCAAGTAAAACTTAATCAATGGATCTAAACTAGGTATATGCATAATAGCACATATGCTTCACCGAATATTCAAGATCCCAAACTAATTTTACTACAGTAAATCATAGATTCGCTTTTGTAGAATGGAGTTAAAGACCAGTCACACAGATGAGACCAATCTACAGAAATAGATGTTGCACTAATAGCTTCTTCATGTCCCAAGTTAGATTAAACAAAATATGTCATCAGTTTGTAAATGTCGTACAACAATATTTACACCAGAATGTGGGCATATGGCTTGTTTCAAAAAATTGGAAAGATTGCTACCTAAAATATCAAGGTAAAAATCAAGAATCCATATATTACCTGTATGGATATATTTTAGGGCACGGAGAAGCTGATAAAGGAAAAATTGATAGTGTTCCTTTGTCAAGTCATCATTAGCCTTTATGACTTGGTGAAGATCTGACTCCATAAGCTCAAAAACAACATAAATATCTTTGAAATCTTTTTTGATGGAGGCAACATGATGTGCTTGATCTCCACTATGTCAGGATGTCTTAGAAGCCTAAGAAGCTTAATTTCACGGAGAATCCTTGCAGCGTCAGAGATGTGCTCAAAGATATCATGTATCTTTTTTATTGCTACTTTTTCTCCAGTATGTGTATCAATAGCCGAACACACTAGTCCATAGCTTCCTTTTCCTATGACATCTTGAAGTTTGTATCTATTAACATCTCCATACTCTGAAAAGAAGTCGAACTCTAATGTATTCTGCAAAAAGAACACAAAACCAAATATGAGACAGCAAAGTCATATAGTGGAAAATTAAATAAATAATCAAGATTAAAGCAATTAATTAATAGTAGTTATAGTTAGAAGATATCATGGATTGCATAACCACCCAGTCCATCAGTGGCAGTTCCACTGAATTTATTTTGGTCATTAATTTGATATCGCCAGATTTGCATGAACTTGTCATTAAGAAAGAAAGTGAGGACAATGAGAATAACAGATTGTGTATCTTTCTACCTTATCCTCTCTTTTTTTTTAAGTGCAATATTCACGAGGATATATCCGTAAGAAATATGCTGCAATGATTCATTAATTTAAACATTCATCCCAGCAAAATTATAGAAATGCATAAACACAGTGTAAGTATATGTTACATGATTCCATTGACATACAAGTTCATAGCAATAATACAGATCCATAACTTCTCAATGGATTCCTTGCATCATCTTTCATCAATAATTAAAAGATAATAATAGATGGAAAACTAGAGCAAACAGCACAGCTCTGTTGGTTAGCTCCTTTGAATGCCTGTTATGCCTTGGCACCATATAACATCTCTTTTCTAAGTAGTTTTCGGAGCAACACCTCATAAATTGTTCACAAACAAATCAGTTTCAGCAAAAATGTATTTTATTAACCAACAAAGTAACTATTTAGTGGAAGAAAAATTCCTAAATTTTCCTGTTTATCATCGCAAAATGGTTATTCATATGTGTCAACACAAAAACCCCTACTGAGGCAGACAGTGGAAACAGCAGGAATAAAGATCCAAACACAACCAGATGCCAGCATAACGGATTTTGTTTGCCACGCATACCACAGATTTTAATATGAACAGAATGTGGAGCTTTCTACAAATAACTGTTTCGCTTACAGATGCTTGCTATAAAATTGTCAAGTTTGAGCAACAGAACCTGGTTCTGCAGAAAGAGTGAATAAATCATTGGCATTCATATCCACACAGAGTAGAATCAAAGGAAATTACAGCAGCAAATCAACTCCCATTTATTAACTAAATCAAACAAGATGATATTTTAAGTTAGAATAAAGGACAAAGAAGCAGAGGAGGAAAAGATTGCCCAAGAAAACAGATATCAAGGCAGGAAGGAGATGATAAACACCAAAACTTCCACAGGCCAACTCTATCAATTCCACTTATTGACAAATGCCTTAGAGACTACAGAAAATCATATTCATTCCAGCAAGCCAATTAAATAATTTTTTGAAAAAAATAGAAGCAAGCAGCATATCAAGAGACCATGAACCTTCTTTCGGTGAGCTTGCAGCATTTCTTGGCAGATTTCCAAACGTACAGTCCTAAAATCTTTTTCCGCTGTTCCTTCTCCCTTTGCCAAATTAACTCCCCCCAACACAAACCAAACGCGAATTCAGCACAAAATGTAGCAGATCCGCGGGAGACTCAACCACATTTGCCCCACCTACCCCTCTGCTCCGGATCACAAGTCCACAGTCCCGCCTCGTTCCCCTCGAATACCCAACTTCGTATAGAGATCGAAACAAAACTCTCATGCACTCCCCGGCACTCACCGCCCTCGATACAAAGCCAAGAACAATGAACCCTCCGCCCACCGACACGATCATAGAAAGCCCAAGAACCACCTCCTTCTCGGCCCCAGCATCAGCGCTCCCACGTTCGCCCCCTCGGCCGCATCCAGTCCAAGGCCCTTTTGAAAGAACAAATATTAAACCCACCACCAGCTTTACCGAGGCGGCCTCGAAGGAAGGGATCGAGATCCAACAAGAAACACTCGAAGAGAAGGAGAAGGAGAGGCACCCGCCGATCAAAATTCAAGGGTTTCCAGGAGACTTTCGCTGCCTCTGGATCTCTTCCTCTTCTCGATCGCTGAGGGTGTTTTAACGCGAAAAGCAGATGGAGATCGAGAAGCGACTCGATGCCGACTGAAGAACGAGGTGCTGCCCTGCCCCGATTCCTGGGGCTTGCTTGGCACTGGCACGTAGATATAACGTAGCTATACGGTAGTGGCAGCATTCGTAATATTTGGAGTCCTTGGGGGCTTTTTCCGTGACACGATGGCGGAACGAATTAGGGGTCATGATTCGCGGGCGGTGGGTTAAAAATGGATTTTAGGTTATGTTGGACCGGGACTTCAGGAGATTCGGTCGAACTTGGCTTTGACAAGGGTATTATAGGGAATTAGTCTTACTATGCTCTCACTCTCAATTTGATGACAAATTTTTTCCTGCTATTAGGTTGGGTACAAGCCGATCCTCTCATGTGATTTATACCCATAGCTATTCTCTCATGTGATTTACAACCATAGCTATTTGTATTTATTGTGCACTGAATGTCTCACACCATACGTTTGGAATTGAAAAATGCAAAGAGGTTACATTCGTGTGTTACTCCTGTTATTACAAATTTTGTAATTTGATGTATCTGGACTGACTCATACTAGACTAGTGTGATCGTCTGTCTTTATCAAAAAAAAAAAAAATACAGGGAAAATAATTTCTTCACACCCTCTTCGCCTAAAAAGAATACAAAAGTCAAAAAATATAATATCACTCGTAGACCTAAAAATATTTTGGTCCCATCTTATTTTATACCTATTACACCAATTAATAAATTTAATTAATTATTATTATCATCATCATAATTCTAAACTTTCAATAGGTCACTATAAATCATATTTTCTTTAATTTGATCTATTTGTTCGGCTTATAATTGAAAAAAAAAAAATTATGTCATTATTTTAAACTGAACCTAGAATTAGAATTTAAATAAATAAAAAAATAAAATATAATTTAGAAAACCAGAATCACAAGTATAAAATAGATACAAATAACAAAATAAATAATGATATTACATAATTTCACGTATAAAAAGCAAGTATGTGCATGGGCATAGGTATTGATGATATTTTTTATGGTTATAAATATGGAAGTACTTTCCTATCTCTGCTTCTTCGTTGCTATTTGATGATTTTTTTTTCTTAGAAAACTGAAAAGATTTTTATTTTCAGAAAAAGAGTGGATTATAAAGATACCTGGGTGGTTATATCAAGGCTTACCAAATCGGTAAAAGATGGGTGCGAAGCTAGTGGAGGTGGGTATGGTTGGGGACTTGGGAGTTGGGAGTGGAATTTGATGAGCTGGACACAAAATGGTCGAATGAGTAGAACCTTTTGTGGAGTATTTTAATAACTTTGCTGACCAAGAAAAAGTATTTGGGGGGTGCTGGGTGGACGGTGGCGCACCCTCCGCCTTCCTTCCACCTTGAAAAAGGGGAACATTTTCCTGCAGACGTTCAGCCTAGGTTCATTCAATTTTGGTTTCTAAGCAAGATAAAGAGTAACGCAATCTCATGCAAATTTCCAAATCTTGGAAAGAAATAATACAAAGAACATTAGAATGGATACCAACCAGAGAGCCATGCCCGCTTGTATTATTTTGCTTTGATTTCAAAGCTACTTTGCTTGACTTCATGGTTGCTTGGTAGCTTGAAACATGGGTGTTCCCTGACTTGCTGCTAGAAATTGTTGGTGCTGGAGACCTAGGATGCTCATAAAACTATCTTAAACTTTGGGCCCATAACCTAGTTTGATTAGCATGTACAGTGTTACCGTCAAGTCACGTTCTTCTAATGTTGAAAAATGAAGATCCTCCTTCTCGAAAAGCTTCTGCAAGAAAATCTCTGGAGACCGATTGCACGGATGAGGACCCTTTAACGCTCAAGTAAGTGACTCAGGAACAATAAAGAAAAGAGCTGATAAAATATAGCTAGAGAACTTGAGTTTAGATTCCTTCCCTTGTGGTGAGTGTAGGTTCTTATACCTGTTCGAACATCTCCTTTTTCGCTCTCGAAAGGCGGCTAATTTCGAGGCGCTATTGTCCGATAGTAAACAAATGGACACACTGACAAAGACAGGTCACAACCGATATTGGGCATGTCGAAAGTATCTTGCCCCGCCAACCACCTGCCAAGCGCGGCACCACAGGTGGTAAGTAAGCCTAGTCGTGTTAGGCATGCA
This sequence comes from Calamus simplicifolius, assembly GCA_900491605.1. Classification (NCBI taxonomy): domain Eukaryota; kingdom Viridiplantae; phylum Streptophyta; class Magnoliopsida; order Arecales; family Arecaceae; genus Calamus; species Calamus simplicifolius. The sequence continues at coordinate 196,808 of UESW01002269.1, forward strand.
TCATTGCGGATAGTGGCCATGCGCAATTGCAGACAGTTAGTGGGCTACGTGGCAGCTGCGGATGGTTGGTGAGTCACATGGTAGTGTCATGCGGCTTGAGATAGTGGGGACTTGAGATCCGAGGCCGAGGAGACTTGAGGTCTGAGATCGAGGGGACCCGCAGTCGGAGACCGAGGAAACTTGAGGTATGAGGCCAAGAAGACTCGAGGTCCGAGGCCAAGGGGACCCGTAGTCGGAGCCGAGGGGACATGAGGTCCCAGGCCGAGGGGACTCGAGATCGAAGGCCAAGGGGACCCACAGTCGGAGGCCAAGGGGACTTAAGGTCCGAGGATGAGGGGTCTTGAGGTTCGAGGCTGAGGGGACTCACAGTCAAAGGCCGAGAGGACTCGAGGTCTGAGACTGAGGGGACTTGAGGTCGGAGGCCGAGGGAACCTGCAGTCGAAGGCCGAAAAGGCTTCGGAATCCGAAAGGGTCTCGGAGGCCGAGGCCGAGGGGGCCTTGGACTCCGAGGTGGAGGTTCCATCAATCGATCCTTCTGTCAATTCTAATGCTGCTTGATCAGCCACATCATACAGGTCCTGGACTTGGAGGCCCATAATGCTCATAAATATATATGCAAAACTTTGGTTCCAAAACTAGATTGATTAGAAATTTTCAGTTGCATGTAATTCTTTAATCAATCTAGTGCATGAACTGTAAAAATTAAACATTTAGGTGTAATGTTTTGGCCAGATCAACATGTCAATAGGAGGCAAGAGAAGGCCTATATATATATATATATATATATATATATATATATATATATATATATATATATATATATATATATATATATATATATATATATATATACGAGTGTTCATAATTAAACAGGCTTCTTGGTGCCTAATCCTTTCTGCAAGTCAGCACAGCGAGGTTAGTTATTGAATCGCCGCAGGGAAACGTGAGGAAGAATGCAGCGCTGACCAACCGGATTGTTTTGGACCTTAATTTCATCTCGGTCAAGAGGCTCCGGCCGGTTATGTGCTCTGAACCTGAGCATTTATTTGCAGGTCGAAATTTGGCAGCATTAACGTGAGATCTGAACTCGGGGCTGGTCAATAATGGAGGCCGTACCATCGTTTTCAATTATCAATTTATCATAGTCCAGCAATGGGAGGTGCCATCTCAGGCAAAGACTAGTACCGAATTCGTCCCATGCAAATGTCGCAAATTCTTCAATCACTAGAATCTCGCTCCTTCTAATTTCTGCTGGACTTCTAATCGATGGAGAATTACGCATCTTAATTAAATTCTTTTTTTCATCAACAACGATAAGAAAATTTTAAAAGAAAGAAAAGAAAATATGAGTTAAGACGGTAATTGATTGTAAAAAGTAAAAGATACATAGGGAAGAACCGAATGACTAACAAATTATACCTAAATTCTATTCTAAAAAAGAAGTAAAATTACATGACGAAGCACCATCTCAATTAGCAAGGAATAGTTCATTTTTGCCGTGCCATATTTCCGTTGTTATAGATTGAAATTTGTTTTCTTACGTGGACCTTTACCTAGCTAATCAAATATGGGCATCGTATCCGTGCCAAAAAAAAAAAAAAAAAAAGCTCTCGATTAAAAGCTGTCCATATATAAAGAAGAAAAGCATCCTTGAGCTCCACGTTTGGCAGGACAATAGTTAGTAAGCTCTTCTTACAGGCCAAACCAGCAAGCCAAAAAGCGAAAAGCCACCCTACCAAATTCGGTACCTAACAAGTTCTTCATCGAGCCATACATGGCTTGCTACCCATCAACTGCCTTTCAGACTTTTTGTCACCAATGCATCATTAGAAATGCCAAGATCTAGGCTTGCATCATGGGTCCCCCTCTAATGTCAAACATCCAAATGAGGAGGAAATTGTTTAGCTCTCATCTCATATTCTGGTGCAGCACGACGTAGAGATGAATGGCATGGGAAGTAAACATCGACATACTCTGTCTTGGAATGCATGGGGACCCATCATGACATGGACGTTCTCATGCATAATCTAAAGGCATAAGAAAAGCCTTTTGTTCTCATTGGCAAGAGAAGTTGGCCGACATTTTTAAGCCCATGCTGTTAGCTAGGGTGTAATCGAGTCGAGTCGCGAGTCAATACAATGCCAAGTTTAAGCTTGACTCGACTCTAAATTTGAAGCTCAAAACTTGACTCAAACTCGATCGAGTTTCTTATGTAGAACTTGAACTTGAGCTCGATTCGATTTGACTCAAATTTTTATAAAAAATTAAAAAATAATTTTTAAATTAAAATAAAATATGTTTTTAATTAAAAATTGAAAGGAGTTTTATATAGTTAGGATAATTTATAAATATGTATAATTATAGAGATAAAATAGTAAAATTAAGTAAACTCGATTAAGCTTATGAGCTTTTCAAGCAGGGTATTTTAATACTTGAACTCGACTCGATAATATACTCAAGTAGCTTGAGCTTGAGCTTGACTCGATAAGCAGCGAGTCGATTCTGAGTATTGTTCAAATTGATTTCGAGCTACTCGCGAGCTATCTCGACTCAATTACATTCCTACTATTAACGAACTTGTGCTCAAAAAGTTTTTCTAATTTAAAACATTTTTGTGCAATGCATGCAAGTTGATTAGTCTGCACATGCATATGACAAAATTATTTTGTCCTTTCTATATTGCACATGTGGCCACATGTGCATGCACGCATGCACAAACTAATCATCGCACACAATGTGCATATTCTTGCACCGTGATGCACAAAATTTTTTTCTAACCGACTTAAATGTTCTTTGCTAATTCCATGCCAATCTGAGCCTACCAAACCAATTACGGACTTAGTTATGCAAAATATTGTTTGCATCACCCTGCCAAGCCTCTTTTGCTACCTACGGAGGTTCAAAGTTATACAACTTTTAGCTACTAGCTATCTCCAAATTATATACTCATCAAAAACCATCTTATTTAAAGACTCACAACCTATATATCATCAAGTAATTAATAAAAAATAAATAATATAAACAAATTTAGAAAACCACTAAAAGACTGTTCTCTAGTGCGCTGAAAAGAAATCTTATCTCGAACCAAAGTCTCACAATCAGCAAGCACTGTAGTTGGCCCTTCGGTGAGGTTAACAATCCATCGCACAATAATTTTAGCTTCGGATCTTTTCTAAAGTTGGCATCTTGTTTTTATATAAAAAGTCTTTCTACATCGCATGCGGTGTAAGAGTGCATATAGTTCACGTACGAATTAGTCATGCATGTACTGATTGGTGAAAAAAATGAAATTATCTTTAGCATGCCTGACTGCATGCATATGCAACCAATTATTAACCCTGATGTGCATGTTTTACACTGTACCTGATGCATAAAGACTTTTTCTTCTCATATTTGATGATGTCTATTTGTAGCACAAGGGAAGATGAATGAGTTGGTGTGATTGACTACGGAGCGGAGAAATCTAGAGTCACGAAAACTCTACTCGATCTGTTTTAATATAAATGCGATAGTAGAAAGAAGATTTGGGGCCAACAAACTAGATTATTAGAATGAGACATGGAAAGAAACTAACATTTAGATCCATCCAATAGCTATAGGCTTCCTGTTGAGTTAGTGCACTGCTTTGTTGTTTCCCTTTTCTATCAGCAATCACGCTTCTGTTGCTGCAAATCAATGAGGAACATGGGAGCCATTTAGTTCGTCCATCAATCAAGCAGCAAAACCTTGGTTTTATTTCAACTCAACTCAACTCATCTAAGCCTTTTCCCAACTAAATACCTAATAACTAGTTATATGCTAGTTCAAAGTATGACTCATAATTTTTTGATAATATATTTTTATAAATGTGTAATGAGGTAGGAAAATATAACTATTACCTGCACAAACATGACGTTGAGTTGATGGAAATTTATTTATAATTTAATATTAATTTATGATTATAATATTACTTTTTTATATTATAATTTTTATTGTTTAAATTTAATTCATCTTGGAAAAATTATAATAGGCTTCTTGAGTTCTTAATGTGTCTATTTAATTTCATATTTAAATAATATTTAAAAGCATAATAAAGGTTCTATAGTTGAAACTTCAATGATTTAAATAATATTTGAGTTACTTCGTGGCATAATAATAAAGTAGTCAAGAAAAATCTATATTAATTCATATGCTTTTATTTTTAAAATTTAACTCCATCTTACAAAAAAAAGTACCATAGCCTCCCTAGATACTTAGATGTTTTAGTTTATTGATGCCTCATTTTCACACTTAATTCTAAATTTAAATAAAATTCAGTGCTATTTTACAAAAAAAAATAGTCATCTCCTTGAATTTTCAGGATCTCAATTTATTAACACCTCATTTCTAGGCATAATTTCATGTTTAAATAATATTTAAACTAATAATAAAAGTCTTAACCCAATTTTTCTATCTAAACTATTTTTATATGTCTGTATAAAAGAGATTTAATCCCATCTTAGGAAAAAAAAATAGTACTACTCAATTTCCTATCGTCTTATCTTAGTGATAACTTGCTTGCACATTTATTTTCATATTTAAATCATATTTAAAATACATTAAATGGCCTAAAACCCAAAATTAATAACTTAAATAATATTTAAGTCCTTTGTACATGTGGCATGATAATAATAGTAACTTATCTTATTCTAATTATTCTAGCTTTACTATATATATATATATATATATATATATATATATATATATATATATATATATATATATATTGATACATCCCTATGCAATGAAGAGACGCTAGGATGATTAATAGGATAACTAAAACATATAAATTTAATTTTCTAAATTCATACAATTAAATTTAAATTTTAAAATTATTAATTAATAATAATTTTAAAATAAAAATGAAGAAGATAAATATAATATATGTAACAAAGGAGAAGATCAGGTGAGACACCAAGTCTTTTTCCTAGTAATGGAGATTGATTTAAATTTTTTACACTTTTAAATTTTTGAAAAAAAAAAATATTTTAAATAAAAAATATCATATTTTATGGTATTTTTCAAATATGATATACATAGAAGCCACCATATTAATTTTAGTAAATCTATAATATTTTTTTTAAGAAAAATGAAATTGTCATAACTTTGGAAATATAATTGGAAAGGGTTGAAGTGTATGATTTTATTTGTCACCATCATGCATTTTTTTCTTTTCTTGTTTTAATTTGGTTAATGTATTAATTTTTATATACTATATCTCATTGATAGCAGACTCTCAATCACCATCCTATGCAGCCTATCTATTAATCTATTATATGTGTATGATGCGAAAGAGCCACAAATAATTCTTTGGATTGAAAATAATCTATTACTATTAAAAGAGCAATATCACTCGATAATGTCATTGTTTAAGAAGTAAGACATGAATATTAAATTACATGTTTAAACTTAAATATTTATTCATAATCACTTGAATTTCAAATAGTAGGTACGTGTTTCACGTTAGCAACTAAAAATGCAACTAGTGTTTCAAGTTAACAGCCGAAAAATGCAACCTATTTAAATAGAGGCGGTAAAAACTTGATTCTGCCCATAAACTTTACCCACCCAAAAAATTGGATTAGTTTATTTTTCTTGACCCAAATCCGAAATGACCTAAAGTTTTAGGGTTAGACTAAGGCAGATTATGTGCGACCTAATGACCTAAAAATGATATTTGAATGACATATATTTTTAATTCTATTTATTTAAATTTTAATATTTTTATTTAGATGCTATTATATAATTTTATGAACTATCAATTAGATTGCTTACATGACTAATGCTTTAATATTTTATATTCTTTGATATGTAATATAGCTAATGCTAATATTATTCAATTAATGATGGTATTATTGTAGGGAGAAACAACCTCCAAGGCATGCATATATTTTAATAATTTGATAACAATTATCAATGCGAAAACTTAAAGATTAAATATTAATCTATGTAACATGCATCAAGATCATATCTTTGCCTTATACTATAGGATCGTTTGATCTAAATTATGTATATAAATAAAATCATCAAGATCATATATTGATCTTCAAGATAAGAAGTCATGCTACATATCCTGAAGCATGCCTTAAGATCTAGGGATCATATCACTTACCTTAAGAACAATTGGTAAATTGTTTGTGCTCTGCATCCGTTCAATCGTCCAGCCTCTAGTATCGTCCACGTGAAGTCCCCGAATGATCGGATTTCTGGGAGTGCTAGCTTGCGGAAAAATAATTTTACTGATCTTGAATCCTCCTACTTGAATATTCTTCCAAGATCCACCAAACTTTGCTAACACCAAAATCACACCAGAATTTTCTGTTCTAACTTTTTAAAATTTCAATCCATAATATTTCGTGTTCGATGATCTTGTGAAGAATATCCTCTAATTTATAGGCTTAATTTAGCCTTTAGCCCATTGAATTCTAACCCTTGGAATTCTGACGTTTGGTGAAAACCAAAGACATGAATTCTAACACTTAGAATTCCATGTTTTGTGAAAATCTATTTTAACACTTAGAATTCCAATGTTTTGTTAATTCTAACACTTAGAATTTCATACATTAATTCCATGTGAATTCTAACACTTAGAATTCCAACGAAAACTGTTTGGAGAAGATCAAGGTTATACATTAAATTCTACATGAGAATTTAATCTCTCATGAGAGTTATCTCATTATGTGAGATCGTCATGCGAGAAAACTCTTTTCATACATAGAGTTTGGGTTTAGGTTTTGGTTTAAGCTGATTTGAATTTATTGGACTGAACCTATATAGATCATGATCCTAGCCCAAATCAAATTTTGCTAGTCTTGAATCTATTTAAATCCAAATCAAGTTTAATTTCAAATCAATATTTGAAATTGATTAGTCCTTCTAATAGATTTAAACCTAATTGAATCTTATTCACTTGTACTTAACCCAATTGAGATAATTCAATCAATTAAATTAAATAATTAAATCATATACGATTCTAAATCGTTGATCAGCAAATAGATCATCCTATAAAACTTCTATGCATGTGATTCTCTAGGTTCGAACCCAAGCCGATAGCATAGGAACAACTTTCTATACTAATCGATGTGCCCATCTAGCAATGGAATCCAATGTCCGGATAGGTCGAAAAGTTGCCGAGCAAACTCCAAGAACCCTAAGAAATAGTTACCGTATAATTCATCATTTTGACCATAAATATAAGGATGGCTTAAGAGCCTGTCAACTCTAAACAGCAAATCCATAAAGTGATTTCAACTTTAGTGATCATGCGACCTTCACACGAAGTGCCTTGGCCAAGGTCTTGCTAAATTGAAATACAAGCATTTCTCCTTTTAACAGGATAGGTCAAATTCTATCTTAATCCACAACTGACTACCACAAGTACTTGACTGCACCTAGTAACCTTTCGTAGCTGGATTAAAAATCCAGATGATCCGATACCTAAGTACAATGAGTTGTTTGCAAGTCACCGATTGTGATCTTCAGGTTTAAGGATACTTATACCCATATCTTCTCGGATAACTCTTGACAGCAGAGTATCCAGAAATGAGTCATGTTCGGTGAAATGTACTCCTACACTTTCATCTGTATGTCATACCAGTATCTCTACACTCCTTGGTTAAGTGGACAACCAACAAATATGCTATACAACGTCCTATCATTGATAGTTGTTGGCCCAGATGGCAACCCAAGAGGGGAGGGGGGGGGGGGTGAATTGGGTTCTTAAAAATTTAAGTCTTTTTAACTTTAGTTGATTAGTTAGCAAAATGTGCAAGTGAGAGGCTAACTTTAATCAATACACAAGCAAATAATAAAGAGAGATAGAGAGAGAGAAATATAGCACGGCAAACACAAGATAATTTTATAGTGGTTCGGTGCAACCAACACCTACGTCCACTCCCAAGATTCACTTGGGTCCACACTATAATCTCTTCG
>UESW01002269.1:213198-252817 GCA_900491605.1 Calamus simplicifolius
CGACGATCCGATGGTTGCGATTGATCCAAGCCCTGATCCCGATCGGCCATGACCGATCCCATACCGATGCGATCGGTCCGAGATCGCTGACGATCCGACGGTTGCGATCGATCCAAGCCTTGATCCCGATCGGCCACAATCGATCTCGGACTGTGGTGATCGGTCCGATCGGCGATGATCCGACGATTGCGATCGATCCAAGCCCTGATCCCGATCGGCCATGACCGATCTCGGACCGTGGCGATCGGTTTGATCGGCGATGATCCGATGATTGCGATCGATCAAAGCCCTGATCCCGATCATCCATGATCGATCTCGGACCATGGCGATCGGACCGATCGACGTCGATCCGATGGTTGCCATCGATCCTAGCCCTGATCCTGATCCGCCATGACCGATCTCGGACCAGGGCACGGCGATCGATCGATCAGCGACGATCCGATGATTGCGATCGATCCAAGCCCTGATCCCGATCAGCCATGACCGATCTCAGACCGTGGCGATCGGTCTGATCGGTGATGATTCGACGGTTGCGATCGATCCAAGCCCTGATCCCGATTGTCCTAGACCGATCTAGGACCGTGGCGATCGGACCGATCGGCATCAATCCGACGGTTGCCATCGATCCAAGCCCTGATCGATCCGGTCGGCGATGAACAATCTTGGACCGTCGTGATCGATCCGAAAGGCGACAATCTGACAGTTGCGATCGATCCAAGCTGTGATCCCGATCGGCCACGACCGATCTCGGACCGTTGCAATCCATCCGAGATCGGCGACGATCCGACGGTTGCGATCGATCGAAGCCCTGATCCCGATCGGCCATGACCGATCTCGGACCATGGCGATCGTCTGATCGGCGACGATCCGACGGTTGCGATCGATCCAAGCCCTGATCCCGATCGGCCATGACCGATCCCATACCGATGCGATCGGTCCGAGATCGCTGACGATCCGACGGTTGTGATCGATCCAAGCCCTGATCCCGATCGGCCACGATCGATCTCGGACCGTGGCGATCGGTCCGATCGGCGATGATCCAACAATTGCGATCGATACAAGCCCTGATCCCGATCGTCCACGATCGATCTCGGACCGTGGTGATCGGACTGATCGGTGTCGATCTGACGGTTGCCATCAATCCCAACCCTGATCCTGATCTGCCACGACCGATCTCGAACCACGGCGATCGATCCGATCGGCAACGATCCGACGATTGTGATCGATCCAAGCCCTGATCCCGATCGGCCATGACCGATCCCGGACCGTTGCGATCGGTCCGAGATCACTGATGATCCGATGGTTGCGATCGATCCAAGCTCTGATCCCGATTGGCCACGACTGATCTAGGACCGTGGCGATCGGATCGATCGGCGTCGATCCGACGGTTGCCATCGATCCAAGCCCTGATCGATCCCGGTCAGCGATGAATGATCTCGGACCGTCGCGATCGATCCGATAGGCGACAATCCGACGGTTGCGATCGATCCAAGCCATGATCCCGATCAGCCACGATCGATCTCGAACTGTTGCAATCCGTCCGAGATCGGCGACGATCCGACGGTTGCGATCGATCAAAGCCATGATCCCGATCGGCCACGACCGATCTCGGATCATGGCGATTGGTCCGATCGGCGACGATCCGATGGTTGCGATCGATCCAAGCCCTGATCCCGATCGGCCATGATCGATCCCAGACCGATGCGATCGGTCCGAGATCGCTGACGATCCGACGGTTACGATCGATCCAAGCCCTATCCCAATCGGCCACGACCGATCCCGAACCGTTGTGATCGGTCTGAGATCGCTGACGATCCGACAGTTACGATCGATCCAAGCCCTGATCCCGATCGGCCATGATCGATCTCGGACCATGGCGATTTGTCCAATCGCCGATGATCCGACGGTTGCGATCGATCCAAGCCGTGATCCCGATCGGCCACGACCGATCTTAGACCATGGCGATCGGTCCGATCGGCGACGATCCGATGGTTGCGATCGATCCAAGCCCTGATTCCGATCGGCCACGATCGATTTTGGATCGATCGCTATTTAACATAATTAATTTTTTAAAAACATTGCAATGCAAAGGGTTGCATCATATTTTTTTAATATGATAATTATATTATATAAAATTAATTTTATTTATAATAATTACGATGCAACAAGTGCGCCGCTAAATTAAAACATAATTTTCCTAATTTTTTAGTTTATTGCGTCGCTAATGCGTCGCTATTTAACATAATTAATTTTTTAAAAACATTGCGACGCACTGTGTTGCGTCGCAATTATTTTTTCTCATATTTATACTTTATAAAAATTAATTTTATTTAAAGTATTTGCGATGCAATTGGTGCGTTACTAAATTAAAAATAATTTTTCTAATTTTCTGGTTTATTACGTCGCTAATGCGTCGCTATTTAATACATTTAATTTTTTTAAAAAACATTGCGATGCACTGAGTTACATCGCAATATTTTTTTTTAATATTTATACTTTATAAAATTTAATTTATTTAAATTATTTGCGATGCAATTGGTGCATTGCTAAATTAAAAATAATTTTTTTAATTTTCTGGTTTATTGCGTCGCTAATGCGTCGCTATTTAATATATTTAATTTTTTAAAAACATTGTGACACACTGAGTTGCGTCGCAATATTTTTTTTTAATATTTATAATTTATAAAATTTAATTTCATTTAAATTATTTACGACGCAATTGGTGTGTCGCTAAATTAAAAATAATTTTTCTAATTTTTGATTTATTGCGTCGATAATGCGTCGCTATTTAATATATTTAATTTTTTTAAAAACATTGTGACGTACTGAGTTGCGTCGCAATATTTTTTTCTAATATTTATAATTTATAAAATTTAATTTCATTTAAATTATTTGCGACGCAATTGGTGCGTCGCTAAATTAAAAATAATTTTTTTAATTTTCTGGTTTATTGCATCGCTAATGCGTCGCTATTTAACATATTTATTTCTTTTAAAAACATTGCGACGCACTGAGTTGCGTCACAATATTTTTTTTGATATTTATATTTTATAAAAATTAATTTAAAAATATTACAATGCATTATTTGCGTCGCTAAATAAATTTTTTTTTTTTTGATTTTCTGATTTATTGAGTCGCTAATGTGTCGCTAACTGCATCGCAATATTTCGTTGTCACATAGGCATCGCAAAGTGGTCGCAATTTAGCGACGCATAATTGCGTCGCTAAATTTGCGTCACTATTTCAGTATTTTTTTGTAGTGAGTGGTGAATCGGGATCGTATCCTTGGGGATCAAGGGCAATTATTTTATAAAAAAAAATTTATCTGTAGAGGATTATATTAAGAATAGCAGTTATTAAAAGACAGCAACTAATTAATTAACGAAATTCAAACAGTAGGAGAAGCAACCTAGGAATCCGAATCCACCATGCAAACATGTTTTATCTTTATTTTTAATGTTGCAATAGTAATAATTTTAGCAAATTTAAAATTAGAATAATTTATCTCTTGTCAGGCACGGACCGTATCAGAATATCACGGCATGTTCGCTTAGAGTATAAACTATCTAATAATTGCAAGGTTAAGGACCTAATTTATCATACTACGATATGTCTCTCCTAGGCACGTATCATATTCTGAGATCACGGTACATCGATAGAGGGTTCAGGCCTTGTATGCCAAATCAAAACCTCGATCAGAAAAGTTACTCAAAGATATAATATAGAAGAGCATAATTTTTATTGCATAGAAATTAAGAAAAAAAGAAAGATAAAATCTGATTACAGACTTCATCATCAACAAAAATTGAAGGAATCTAGCCACGCATTGTTGCCACCAGCATTCCCTCCATAAATTTTCCTTTCCAAACCTAAATACAATAATCTAAATTAAAAAAGAATAAAAAGAGCTTTGTAAAAACTCCTCCCCTTTAACTACTGCCTGAGGTCCCCCTTTTATAGAGCTTGCCTAAGGCTTCCTCCTAGTCAAAGTTGAAGTCAATCGGGCACTCAAAATCATTCAGATATTATGAGAAAATTTCTCATATATCCGTTTAACATAACCTGCCTTAGTTTGCACCGAGAATCATGCGAAATTATTTCTTTCTTCCTTTTTGGGCAAACCAAGTCCTAATTTGAATACCATCTGCATCACTGTACTCCAAAAATCGAGCTCTTTCCATCTATAGGCTCCTTTCCTATAAACATCTATAAAAAGTATCAATTCTTAATAAATTCAAAGTAATTAATATTTATTTTAATGATTAAATTGGGATAATAAATAGACTTATCATACCCCCAACTTAATCATTGCTAGTCCCTTAGCAATGTAATTAAAATAAAACCATGCGTCACTATAATTCTCTTTTGCAAAATTAAATCTAGGCTTAAGGTTGAAAGAAGCGAGCCAGTATCACTAACTAAATATTAAATTTCTGAAGTAAATTTTACAGTCAGAACTATCAGAAACTTTCTTAGAGTTCATTTATAATCTACAATTTGTGATGGCTAACTTAGTATTTCGGTACTAGCTTATAAGAAACAATGGTATCTTCACTTATCAATTACTTTGGTCAATTTTCTATACACCCTTAAATTAAGCACATGACTTAAGTAGCTTTCACACTGCCTAAAATATTTATTTATTTATTTTTAATTTTTTTAGCGATATCTTCATATTGCCCACTTTTTGATGCGAAGAACAACGCTTACTTAGACAAAGGTGCCCAATTACTCGATGAAATACCAATGTTTAGACTTATATATATATATATATATTCTTTCCTTAAATTCAAGTTTCTCGTATATCAATTACCAATTTTTAGTAATAATTGAATCTTCAATTGACCTAACAACTAATACCTAATTAACCTCGTTAGTGTGCATGTGCAATGGAAGTGCTAATAGCCTTTAGATGACCTAAGTATGTTACTAAAAGTCTTACCATCTAGTCTACTCCTTGCTCTCTACAGTAATTAGCCAATACTTTCTAACTCTATTACCTTTTCCTAGTCAATTTTGCTCAAGAATTTCTTTCATAGCACATGATTTATAAAAATTTAAATTTTTTTAAAAAATGCCAAGGTATTTTCAAAATATTTTTCAAAAAAGTTTCTCCTACCCTCCAACTTAATTCCCATTGTCATTCATGAAGTAAAGAAGAATAAAACAAGAAAAAATACTACCTGGACGAGATATGCCTCGTGTAATTTAGGAGTGACAGTGTGGAGTAGTCTCTTATTCCTAAAATAAGAATCACTAAAATAAAGGTTAAAAAATAAAATTTTTTGTTGCCTCCCAAAAAGCGCTAAGTTTAACGTCTTCAGCCAGACGTTATGGCTTACTCTGGTTCATATAGGATCATAACCTCTCAGCTTCTTCAATGGATAATTCTAAGAATGGTTTCAAGCATTGTCCATTAACTTTGAATATAGCACCATTACTTGAATTTTCAATTTCTATTGCTTCATGTAGGAAGAAATCCTTTACCATGTATGAGCCAGTCCATCTAGATCTTAATTTTCCTGAAAATAGGTGAAGCCTTGAATTGTATAAGAGAATTTTTTTTTGCCCATGAGTAAAAGATTTTCTAAAATAGCTTCATTGTGGAAGGTTTTAGTTCTCTCATTATAAATTTTTGCATTCTCATATGCTTCATTTCTAATTTCCTCAAGTTCATCCACTTGTAATTTCCTCTGGTCTCTGGCTGCATCCAAATCCATGTTTAATTGTTTTATGGCCCACATTGCCCCATATTCTAATTCTACTGGCAAGTGACATGGTTTACTAAATACAAGCCTATAAGGAGACATTCCTAAATTTGTCTTGAAGGCAGTGCGATACGCCCAAAGTGCATCCACTAGCTTCACTGACCAATCCTTTCTATTAGAGCCCACGGTCTTCTCTAGGATTTGTTTGATTTGTCGATTAGAAACTTCTACTTGCCCACTCGTTTGCGAGTGATAAGGTGTGGCCATCTTATGGGTGATGTTATACTTTCTCATTAGTGATGCAAATGATTTGTTGCAGAAGTATGTTCTCAGTCACTGATGATAGCGGGAGAGGTTATGCTCTTTGAGAAATTTTACAACAATTTTGCTATCATTAGTTCTACAAGGTATTACTCTATCTACTTGGATACGTAATCTGCGGCTATTAAAATATATTTGTTTCCAAAAGATTTTAGAAATGGTCCCATAAAGTCAATTCCCCATACATCAAAAATTTCTATAATCAATATTAGATTCATAGGCATCATATCTCTTTTTATGATCCAACCTATTTTCTGGCACCTAACTAGAGGTGGGCACTGGTCGTGCCTGGCACGGCCTAGGCCCACCGTGCCTCTAAAATTACCGTGTCATGCCTGGCACAGTCCAGTAACAAACGAACCGTGCCAAGCACAGTACGATAAAAAAAATTCAGACCCGACACGGCCCGTGGCCCAAAATGGGCTGGGCCATGGGCTGTGCCGGGCCTGGCATGGCCCATGGTGGGCCATGCCTGGCATGGCACGGCCCCTAACGGCTATATAACCATTTTCAACAGCTATAAACGGCTATATAACTGTTTAGGGAGGGGTTTAGACCATTTTATTCCTCCCAATAGCCATATAACAGCTATATCAAAGGGTATTTTTGAAAAAAAATTTGGGACTTCTATAAATAGCCCATTTCTCCCTCATTCTTACCATACCAAACCAACTCTTCTATATTACTACTATTTCTCTCTTCTAGCAAGTGCTATAATAGATTAGCAATTTAATTTTTAGTTTGCAAGTGTTCTTGCAAGTGGCAAGTGCTCTAGCAAGTAGTCAAGTGCTACAAGATCACTTCTTGTTGAGAGGCGAGAGCGCAAGAGGAAGCTTACAAATCTTGGCTCCACGCCTCCACCTCTGATCCTATTCTCAATTCTTTTTATGGGTTAGTTTTTATTTTTTTATATTTATTAATTAAAAATTTTATATATGACATCTTTTAACGAAAGTAATTTTAACATGCATCCTTTTTCTGAGGGTGAGGAAACTAATCCCCAACCCCAACCCCAATCCCAACCCCAAGTTTCCTCTAGAGCCAGTGTCAGTAAATGTCAAACCTCTTCTCGTAAGAGGACTAGTGATGTTTGGAATGATTTCGATAGAATTATGGTTGATGGAGTCTATAAAGCAAAATATAAAAAATGTGCAAAACTTTCAGTTGTTTTAGTACTGGGGGAACATGGCATTTAAAAAGACATCAAGAGACTCATAGGATGCATGATTCCCATCAGCAATATATCCTTAATATACAAGAAGGATCACTTGTAGGTAATTTTGCATATAACCATGAAAATCAAAAGAAATTACTTGTAAGATGGATAGTTCAGGATGAATTACCTTTTAGTTTATCTGAATCTTATAATTTTGAAAGATGTGTTCAATTAGGCCTACAACTTGCTTATAGAATAACTAGTAACCGTACCTTTAGAAGAGTGGCTATGACAAACATTTAGCAATGAAACAAAGTTTAACTAAAAGTCTCTCAAATTTAAATGCTAAAATTTCTTTAACTTCTGATATTTGGTCGGCATCTGTAGGTAGTAATTATTTTATTGCTATTATTGCTTATTATATTGATAATGAATGGCAACTAAATAAACAAATTATTGCTTTTCGTGCTTTTGATTTTCTGCATTCGGACAATAAATTTCAAATATTATTTATCAAACCACATGCTTATATAATATTAATAATAAAATAATATCAATTATTTTTGATAATGCATCTAATAATAATTCTACTGTTGCATTATTAAATGACTCTTTGCATCTCATTTTAGATGGACAATTATTTCATATTAGATGTGCATGTTATAATTAAATATTTCTGCTCAATCTCGCATGAACATAATTCAAGAGGTTATTTTAAAAATTAAAAATATAATTTCTTTTATTCATGCTTCAAGGTCAAGACTTCAAGAATTTAAATAATTATGTGTAAATCATGGTAAACGTTTTAAAAAATTTAAACTTGATGTAATAACTCATTGAAATAGTACATATTCCATGATATATGCATATCCATATAAGAACTTATTAAGTGCTTATATTAATGATCATGGATTAGGATTTGCATTGACTAAAACTGATTAGCATCAAGGTAAAATTTTAGAAGATTTTTTGGTTAATTTTTATGATGCTACAAATGTTCTTTCAGGTATTTATTATCCAATTTCTTGTTCATTTTTATAAAAGGCATATGTAATTAGTGAAAAATTAAAGAATATAGATATCATGAAGTTTTAATGCCTATTATATGTAACATGAAAACTAAATAAAATGAATATTGGAATAGGATATGTCCATTGCATAACTTAGCTGCTGTTTTTGATCCTAGAATTAAATTAAATGGCACATAAATTTTTTAATTGATCAATATTGTGAAAACATGAATCAAAATCCTGCTAAAGATGAGATAACATGACTTCTTAATGATATTTATGGTTTATATAATGATAAAATTTATGGATCTAGAATACCTGCTCAAAGCTCTGCTTCTTCTTCTAGATCTCATTCATCATCTATTTTTTATTCATTAGAAGACACACACATGCGTCATCTTCTTCATCTTCTTCATCTTTAAGTAATGAATTAGAATTTTATTTACGAAACGATCTTCATTCTGCATATAATGAAGATCAAATAGAAAGTCTGGATGTATTAGCTTGATGGAAGAGTGTTAGAAATCAATATCTATTATGTCTGCCATTGCACGAGATATTTTAGCTATACCGATGTCCACAGTAGCATCAGAATCCACTTTCAGTGCAGGTCAACGTATTCTGGACGAAAAGAGAAGTAGGATGACTGGCGAGACAGTTGAGATGCTTATCTGCTTCAAAGATTGGTTGGATACTGAGGCGAGGTTTCAAGATAAAGGTGGATATGACTTAAACAGCGAAGATGATGATGACACAAATACTACTGATGACTGATAAGTGAGTCATCTCTATTTTTATAATTATATACTTTTTATTTTTTTTAATTGTTAAAGTGAGTCATCTTTATTTTTTCTCTCTATTTTTTTTTTTTTTTTTTTTTATTGTATTCTGTTCTGGAGGTCAAGCCTAGCCCCCTCCCTTTCTATACCATTTTGATTTTAAATTAATAAACTAATAGGGGTCTATACCAAACCCTCCACCATTAAGGTGGCTTCATATTAATAAATTTTTTTATTCTCAACAATTTTTTGATTTATCAAAAAAATAATTTTTTATAAAATTTTTTTATTGAGTGGGCCGGCATGACCCAAGCCCATGTGGGCCATAGCACGGCCCACCTAGGTCGACACGGCCTATGCCCACATGGGCTTCTGCCATGCCATGCCTGGTATGGCCTAGGCCCACATGGACTTATGACGTGCCGTGCTTGGCACTGCCCATCTGGGCCAGCATAGCCCAAGCCCACATGGACCATGTCTGGCACGGCATGGTTTACTGGGCTGTTGGCCCAGATGGCAACCCAAGAGGAGGGGGTGAATTGTGTTCTTAAAAAATTTAGCTCTTTAAAACTATATGCTTTGAAATAAAAGAGATTGAGTGCAAGATAAATGTTAAGCACAAATAATGAGATAGAAGAGAGAGACAAAGCACGGCAAACACAAAGATTTTATAGTGGTCGGTGTATCCAACACTATATCCACTCCCAAGTAGCACTTGGGTCCACACTATAATCACTTGATTACAGCCGAGTTGTTTTACAAGCTCACAACTCAAAACTCGTTGTTTTCCCCGGGATCACAACGAACCCAGCTGGTTTTACTGGGCTCACCAGCACAAAATCCAACCACAAGCTATCCTTAGCTTGTCCCGAGGTATACTACCTCCACTATTTCAATCCCCTGATTGAATTAGCAAACACAAATGAAAATAGAGTTTAGAATACAAAACAACTCCTTAAATGAGAAAATATGCAAATAAATAAACAAGGATAGGAAAGCCTGATAGAAGCATTTTGAAAGCAAGCTTTTCTTCTTTTCCTCTTCTCCTTTGAAAGATTGAATCAGGGCCTCAGCTCAGATTCTTCACTAAAAGTTGCAGTTGAGAAGTTGAGGATTTGGGGCTTTTGCTTTATTTCTTCTAATATTAGAAATCTCCTTGATTTGAACTTGAGAAGCTTGTAGATTTCTCTTTGAACTTTCTAGGATTGATGGATTTGAGCTCTGAGTCTTTCTTCTTTGATTTTCTCTCAAGATTTTTCGGATTTTTTCAGTCTCTAGTCTCTTTTTTCAAACGGACGGTTCCTCCTTTTTATAGATCTCTTAATCCAAGTTTAGGTGGAAAATATAGCCATTATGAGATGCTTGGATACTTTTACACACAAAGAAAAATAGCCGTTAGAGATTAGGTGGAAAAAATATTACCGTTGGAGTCTGTTCTAACAATTGAAAATCCGTTCCTGACAGATTGGATTCGGCTCCAACTTTTCAGGTGTCGGCTCCAGATTGTGGTGTCCAAAAATAGTAATAAGAAGTTATTGAGGAGTCGGCTCCAAAAAAGTTAAGTGTCGGCTCGGGAGTCGGCTCCGGAATCCAAGAGTGTCGGCTCCAGAAATGTCCATAAAAATACGTCCTTTGTTCTCATGTTAGAGTCGGCTCCAGAAACTCAGGTGTCAACTCCCGAACTCTTAGGTGTCGGCTCCGAAAACTGAAATAGAATACACTTCTCTGTATCTCATGTTGGAGTCAGCTCCGAAACTCTAGGTGTCGACTCCGGACCGTGCCAAAAATCCAAAAATCTTCTTATACGCCTTTGGGTCGGCTCCTGACTATTTGGGTATCGACTCTAAGTTCTGAACTTTGAAAAATTCCTTTAAAATTTGATTCAAAACTTATTCCTTTATTCCTTTTGATTGATTAAACATTTTTAATCCTGAAACACTTATTAAATCTGTCAGAAACATAGTGAATATACTCATATCTTTTGTTAATCATCAAAATCAATAATTGGGTCAATAATCTCTCCCTTTTTTGATTATAAAAATATTGAGTATATGCATGATTAAACAATAAGAGTTTCAAATCAATTTCTCAAATATGTAGTTCTCATAGGTAAGCTCCCCCTGAATGAAGTAGCTCCCCCTATGATACTCAATTTAACATCTATTCGTCCCTTTAACAGTAAACGCATATACAACTATCAATTACTTCTCATATGAGTTTAATGTTTGATACCAATTAAACTATCATATCAAATTAAGTCAATTAAGCTTCTTCCTTTCAATGCACATATAGAATTGTTAATTACTTCTCCCCCATATACAATCAATTAAATACCAATTGATTAAGCTTATTTGTTCCAATGCATATACAAATATCAAATACTTCTCCCCCTTTTTTGTAATCAACAAAAAGGTTAAGAAGTTTCAAATTAAATGACAAAATTAAGAGATGCTTCAAAAATCAAATGATATTCATTAAGTATCAAAAAGTTCATTACATACTTCACAAAGTCAAGCATTACATAAAAAAACTTCATTACATCAAAATTTAGTAAAAAGTAAATCAACATCAAACTAAAGCAAATAAACATCAAATCCTAAATCTCCTTTTGAGTCCTTCTAGAATCTTGCCCATCCCTTCTCTTTGAGTAGCAATGAATTCATTTAGTCTCCTATCAAAGAATCCAGATGCAACAACGATCTCGATCTTCTCTTATAACTCAGCATTGCATTTGGAATATGTTTCTGAATCACCTCCAATCTCTTTAAGTTCTTCAAAAATATTCTTGAGATCATTCTTCAAAGATTCTGCGGAGGCTCCAAGGGTGGACTCAATTTTACTAACTCTCTCATCCAAAGAATAAAACATTTCTCTTAAATTCATTAGACTATTATCAATTTCAGTTTTTATCTCTTCCTTGTGAGTGCTAAATAATCCTTTAAGTTGCTCCAGCTGAACATCAGAAAAACCAACAAAAGGAACAGACACTGGTACAGATGTAGGGACGGAAGTCGGTGCCGATGGTGGTGATGATCTGCTACGTTCTGGTGAAGGATGCCTCACTAAAGGACTTGCCTCAGAAAGTGCAGTGGCTCCAATGTCAGCCACTCTCTCATCCAGATTACTCTTTCTTTCCCATCTACCATCCGCTTTCACAAATCCCATTCTATGCACAGTAGCTAGGCTGTAATAATCAATGTGTCTAAGGTTCTTCAAAGGTTCATTCTCAGAGATAACAACTCCTTGACTTCTAAATGCCATGGTTAGGACCATCTCATAAGGCAATGAAGATCTCCTCTTGCCCCGGCCTCAGCCATGTACCATATCATCATTCCTGCTAAATTGATTGGCTGACCCGTCAAGATACTGTCCATTAACAATATGTCTCGCCCTGAGACATACCCAAAATGTCCAGTCTTGGGAAATAGGATCCTACCACATATGTTATGTAACAGTCTAAGTTCAAGAGGCAACTGATTTGCCCTAATTTTCTCAAAATCAGTGAAATCTTACCCAACATCTTCGATAATGCTCCTGCTCTGTCACTGTGACTAGTAGCAATCATCCCTACAACATGGATTTCTAAAAGATTTCCTAAAATCTCGGAAGTGAGATGGATTCTCTTTCCTCTTACCATACTCACTATTCCACCATCTCCCCTTAATAAATTGAAGTAAAATTCCTTTACAAGAGCCGGATAAGTGGTACGTCTAAGGAACACACCTTATCCCAACCAAGTTCCTTGATTTGTCTACCAATTGCAAAACCCTCGGTTTCAAAGAACTCAAAATCTACCTTCCTTCCTATGGTTATGATTCGGCCAGCTAGGATATCTACTTGTGGAGAGGAGAGGCTAGGATTGTCAGAGTGCGTTGAAGAAGAATCATCGCTCGGTGTAGGTTCACGGACAGGGTGCCGCACCGTCCGCTTACTTGTAGTCACAGGAGCTTCAAAGATCGATCCCCTATGCTTAGGTGCCATAAGAATCTTAAGGAATGGTTGATTTGAGGAATATTTGGTTTTGGGAGGCTTGGAGAGGTTTTGGAAAAGGTTTGGAGATGATTGGGGATGAGAAGGTGTCGACTCTGCCCTAATATAATCAATTTGAGGCCACCAAGTGTCGACTCCTGTAAAGTTGGGTGTCGACTCCAAGTCGCTAACAATGTTAGCGCCCGAGTTGGAGTCGGCTCTGCTTAGGCGGGTGTCGGCTCCAAGGTCACAGACCGTGAGCGACACAGATGAGGTGTCGACTCCACTAACTAGGGTGTCGACTCCACTAATTGGGGTGTCGACTCCACTGATAGTTTCAGAAATAAATGAGTTACAAAGATTCGAAACATGTCAAAATAGAATCAATAAAATTTTAATAAAATCCTTGGAATGTTATGAATCGAATGGTTGAATTATCTAGATGAATTGTCCTTAGAATCATGAAAGGATTTTCAAGAAATTAACTAAATTCTAGATAATCAATCTTAAGGGTTTCAAAATCATTCCAGAGGATCACAAATCCCTAACTCTCCTCTAAGATAATAAAATCTCTCTTCACTTAAAGGTTTTGTAAATATCAGCTAATTGTTCCTCAGTACAAACATAATCAAGACAAATGTCACCATTAGCTACATGTTCTCTAAGAAAGTGATATCTAGTTTCAATACGTTTAGTTCTTGAATGTTGGATTGGATTTTTAGTTAAGTTTATTGCACTTGTATTATCACATTTAATAGGAGTTTTATCAAGTGTTATGCCATAATCTTCAAGTTATCGCTTAATCCAAAGGATTTGAGCACAACAACTTCCAGCTGCAACATATTCAGCTTCAGTAGTAGATAATGCAACTGAATTTTGCTTTTTGCTAAACCAAGAGATTAAGTTACTTCCTAAAAATTGACATGCACCACTTGTACTCTTTCTATCTAGTTTACATCCAGCATAGTCAGAATCAGAATATGCAATCAAATTTAATGTTAAGTCTCTAGAGTACCATAATCCTACATTTTTATTTCCACTTAGATATCTTAGTATTCTTTTTACATTGATTAAATAAGATTCTTTAGGTTCTGATTGAAATCTAGCACATAAACAACAAACATAATTTCTGGTCTGCTTGCAATTAAATAAAGTAGAGATCCGATCATACCTCTATAGTGCTTTTGATCAACTTTCTTACCATCTTTATCTTTGTCTAATTTGCATGAAGGACTCATGGTATTCCAAGAGGTTTGATTGATTCCATTCCAAACTTCTTGAGAATTTCCTTTGTGTACTTTGTTTGGTTGATGAAAATCCTCTCTCTACTTTGTTTGATTTGAAGTCCTAGGAAGAAGTTGAGTTCTCACATCATGCTCATTTCGAATTCACCCTGCATTAGTTTAGCAAACTCTTGACATAGAAGATCGTTAGTAGCACTGAATACAATATCATCTACATAGATTTGTACTTGATAACGCTCAATCACCTCTCCTGGACATCGGGAACGGAGGCTCTTCTCCCGGCTCTTCTTCACCATGTTACCTGCAGAAAAGTCCCGGGACCGGAGGGGGTCTCCGGTGGGACCCTCCGATGGCCAAGTTAGTGACTGAGGTCACAGTTGAAGAGGGGCTCGAGTGAGCCCTTTTTAGTGTAGAAAGAGAGGTCTCAAGGAGGAGGGATTCCTTCCTGGACGCTGAGATGGCGATTTTGGGGGCTATCGTGCATAACTGTTTACTGGGTAGATTCACCTTTTTATAGGGGTTGACCCGGGCATTATCACATGGGATTGTGTGAAGTCAGATTGTCTGCTGAGCCCTTGCGTGAATCTGAGCTGGTTGGTGGGTTATGTCCCATCAGTTGTTGGGTAGGTAGGTTCTGTCCCATCAGTCGGCGGGGCTGTTGAGTTGTCGGATCTGGCGCTGTCAGGCGGGGTGCATCAGAGAGGCGGTTTCTTGAACCGCAGGGGCTGCCAGGAAGGTGCCGGGGCTGCCTGGGAAGTGCCGGGGCTGGCTAGCTTGGAAGTGCCGGGGCCGCCTATCTTGGAGACGTAGGGGGCCGCCGGTCTTGGAGTTGTCGGCCTTTGGAGCTATCGGTCTTGGAGCCGTCGGCCTTTGGGGCCGTCGGTCTCGGAGGTGTCGGCCTTTGGGGCCGTCGATCTTGGAGGTGTCGGCCTTTGGGGCCTCGGTCTTCGAGGTGTCGGCCTTTGGGGCCATCGGTCTTCGAGGTGTCAGCCTTTGGGGCCATCGGTCTTGGAGCCATCGGTCATGGAGCCAGCGGTCTTCAAGCTGTCAACCTTTGGGGCCGTCGGTCTTGGAGCCGTCGGCCTTTGGGGCCGTCGGTCTTTAGCCGTCGGTCTTCGAGTGTCGGCCTTTGGGGCCGTCGGTCTTCAAGTGTCGACCTTTGGGGCCATCGGTCTTGGAGCCGTCGGTCTTTAGGGCCGTTGGTCTTGGAGCCGTCGGTCATGGAGCCATCGGTCTTCGAGGTGTTGCCCTTTGGGGCCGTCGGTCTTGGAGGTATCGGCCTTTGGGGCCGTCGGTCTTGTAGCCGTCGGCCTTCGGGGCCGTCAGTCTTTGGAACTGCAACATATTCAGGGCCTTCAGCAGTAGATGGAATGCAACTGAATTTTGCTTTTTGCTAATCAGCTAAGCGAAAGGAGTGTAGACTTCAAGAAATTTTTTGGAGGCAACTTGATTACCTCACGCCGCCACTAAAAATTGATAATGCACCACTGTAGTATACTTATCTTTTTCGTATGCCGACGTAGTTGGTGCCGACGCGGAGTCGGTCTTTGTTGCCGATGCGAAGTCGGTCTTTATTGCCGATCGGAGAATGACGCCAGCGAGGTTGGCCTTGGATGTTGATGCAAGGTTAGGTCTTCTCTGCATGACAAGTATTGATGAAAGAAAACCGTCTTAAGTGCAGTGTACTTAGTCGGATCACTAGCCCACTGGTGCAGCTATCATGGGTGACGTGAGAGGCTTGGGGTGCTGCTGAGTGGCCCCCAAGCGTTGATTCTGCAGTTCATGAACTGCTACTTCAAAGATGATCTTGCCGATTGAGGATGGCCAGTTGGGGAAGACGGAACCGAGGCAGAACGGCTCCTCTGTTAGCGGAGACGATGGTCGAACTCTTCCTCCGGCTGATGATTTTCTTGGCAACCTCATCTAGCCGCCGGTTGTACTCCTCCAGGCGTTCCTCCGCCTGGCGACTGATTGTCGGGGCCCTGATGGCTCGGAGGAGGAAGAAGAAGAGGGGAAAGAAGAAGATGGAGACGGGAGTTTAGGCTTCCGCCTGGGCTCCTCCTGATGACGAGGCTCGAGAGGGAACTTGCTGGGGCCGTGGTCGGGGGACCACGACCGCTTGGAGGGCTCGCGTCGAGGCTTCCTGGGGAAACCTGACGACCGGCCTCCCGCCGAGGAGAACCTCCCCTCGCCGACTGCTGACTGGCGAGGGGAGCAGTCTAATGCTGGGTGGCCACGGACGGTTGTTGCTGGAGCCCGTGGACCATGGTGGTGAGATTCTGGACTTGCTGGGAAAGAGTCGCTAGCCGCTCTGCTGTTTGATCAACGGCCTTCAGTGGCGGGCAGGCAACTGGAGGGTTGGTAGCAGGGGGATGCCCAGTTGGCAAGGGGAGCCCCGCTGGACAGCTATCCTGAGCTCGCGTCACCACCATGAAGAGAAGAGGGGGAGAGAGATGTAGCTCAGGGAGATTCGCTACTTTTTTTATCACCCCCTACCTGGCACGCCAATCTGATGATGCTCAATCACCTCTCCTGGACGTCGGGAACGGATCTTCATCAGGTTACCTGCAGAAAAGTCCCGGGACCGGAGGGGGTCTCCGATGGGACCTTCCGACGGCCAAGTTAGTGACTGAGGTCACAGCTGAAGAGGGGCTCGAGTAAGCCCTTTTTAGTGTGGTCTATTCCTTTCCAAGGGTGTTTGATTGATTCCATTCCAAACTTCTTGTAGAATTTCCTTTGTGTACTTTGCCTTTGGTTGATGAAAATGGCCCCGTCTCTACTTTTCATTTGATTTGAAGTCCTGGAGGAAGAAGTCTTGCCAGTTCTTCCGATCATGGATCAGTTTGAATTCATCCTGCGATTAGTTTAGCAAACTCTTGACATAGAAGATCGTTAGTAGCACCGAATGAACTTTGGATCGGTCTTGGATGGATCTTTGAGCTGTCGGCCTTCGGTGCCGTCGGTCTTTGGAGCCGTCGGCCATGGAGGTGTCGGCCTTTGGGGCCGATCAACTGGCCCCATCAGTACTACTAATAAATCTTTATCTTTTTTTTCAAAAATAGAGTTTTAACTACATTTCCTCTAGTAAAATTATTTTCAATTAGAAATTTACTTAATCTATCGTACCAAGCTCTAGGTGCTTATTTTAAACCATATAGTGCTTTGTGTAATTTAAAAACATGGTTTGAAAATTCATGATCTTCAAAACCAGGTGGTTGTTCTACAAAAACTTCTTCATTTATAAAACCATTTAAAAATGCACTTTTAACATCCATTTGAAATAAATTGATATTCATATGACATGCAAATGCAAGTAATAATCTAATTGCCTCTAATCTAGCTACAAGTGCAAAGGTTTCATCAAAATCAATTCCTTCTTCTTGATTATATCCCTTTGCAACTAATCTAGCTTTATTTTTAATTACTATGCCATTTTCATCTAATTTATTTCTAAATAACCATTTAGATCCTATAACAGAATGACCTTTAGGTCTATCAACTAAGGACCATACATTATTCCTAGTAAATTGGTTTAATTCTTCTTGCATAGCCAGCATCCAATTACTATCTTTTTCAGCTTCTTTAATAGTTTTAGGTTCAATTTGAGATACAAATGCAAGATGATTATTGATATTTCTCATTGATGATCTAGTTCTTACACCTTGAGATGGATCACCTATAATCAGCTCCTTTGGATGACCATAGGCATATCTCCAATCTCTAGGAAGATCTACCTCATTATGATTAGTATCAATAACATCAACCCTAGGAGAATCATCTTTAGCTTCTTGTTCATGGTCTGAAGATACATCTATATTTAATTTTTTAATATCTCTTTCTAGCAAATTTGTATCTTTCCTCATCATACATGAATAGATTCTTCTACAATTAATGATTTCTTGAGGCTTTACTAGTTGTTGAATATCCTAAGAATATGCCTTTATCAGATTTTGCATCAAATTTTTCTAAGTTGACCTTACCAATGAAACATTTACAACCAAATGCATGAAAATAACTAAATATGGATTCTTCTTAAGGATTGGCCTAATTAGGACTCTATTAAGGATGTAACATGCCGTGTTTATAGCTTCCACCCAAAAGTATTTTAAAAGGTTGCTTTCACATAGCATGGTACGGGTCATGTCTTCTAAAGCTTTAGGTGCTGCCATGTTCAATGATGAAATTTTTAAATAAGTGATTTTCAAATTCTGTGCCATGATCACTTCTAAGAGACACTATGCCTTTCATCATAGTGAATCTAGAATAATCATCTACTATCATAAGACCATATTTCTTTCCTCCTAGACTAGTGGTTCTAGTAGGTCCAAAAAGGTCCATGTGAAGTAGCACTAATGGCCTAGAAGTGGAAACAACATTTTTAGATTTGAAAGAGTTTCTAGTTTGTTTTCCAAATTGACATGCATCACAAATTCTGTTATTTTCAAAATCGAACTTTGGAAATCATTCTAATTAATTTTGAAATTAGGTGTGTGGTTGCATGACCTAATCTGCGATACCATAACCATCCAATCTCATTAATACTAGCATTATCAGCAACTAGACAATGATTACTAGTAGACAAATTGTCTAAATCAATTAAGTATACATTGCCATTTCTATTTCCAGTAAATATAATGCTATTGTCAATGGGATTAGAAACAGTGCAGATAGAAGCTTCAAATGAAACTTTGGAACCTTTATCACACAATTGACTAATACTAGTTAAATTATGCTTTAAACCATCTACATAAAGAACATTTTCAATAAAAGTGGAGGGAGTTATCTGAATTTTACCAAAGCTCATAATCTGGCCTTTGCCATTATCTCCGAAGGTTACTACTCCTCTTCTTTTATCCTCAAGGGTGATGAATTGATCCTTGTTACCCGTCATGTGCCTTGAGCAGCCGCTATCAAGATACCACTTTCGTTTTGATCTTTTGGCCGCAAGACACTCCTGCAAAGTGATCAAACTTTCTGTTTAGGTACCCAAGCTTTCTTGGGTCCTTCATGGTTAGTAGCAGTAAAGATTGTTCCTTTCGGAACCCATATTTTCTTTCCTTTAACACTTAAATTCTTATTAATTTTTCTAAAATTGTATTCATAAGCTTTATGTCCTTTCTTGTTACAGCAATAACATGAAACATCATTTTTCTCTTGTTTCTTTCTAAAGAAATTTTTAACATATTTTTGTTTCTTGTTAGGCCTATAACCTAATCCAGCTTTATAAATACAGCTCTTTGATTACTTAATAGCAAATTAAGTTTTTCAGAACTATATGTAAATTTATCAACTATATTTTTATATTTATCAACTTCCTTCTTTAAACTAACATTTTCATTGGGAATTGATTCTCTTTCTTTTACCAAAATTTTATTTTCAGATTTCAGTTTTTCAACTTCATAAATTAGTTTATCTTTTTCTTTGATAAGATTTAAATTTTCATTTCTCAAAGATTTGCTTTTCTTTTTCAAAACTTTGAAATCATCAACTAATTCATTAAATGCATCAAATAATTCTTCAAAAGTAAAGTCATGAGTTTCAGTACTAACCTCATCATCTTCTTTTGCCATAAAGCAAATGTTTGCAACTTCCTTTTGTTCTTCCTCGGATGAAGATTCTTCGTTGTCGCTCCATGTTGCAACATAAGCCTTCTTCTTCTTTTTGGAGGCTTTCTTGAATTGTGAACAGTTATATCTAAAGTGCCCCGATTTCTTACATTCATAACATATAATGAGGTCTTTCTCTTTGTCCTTGTCCTTCTCTTTCTCCTTTTCTCCATCCA
Source organism: Calamus simplicifolius (assembly GCA_900491605.1). Classification (NCBI taxonomy): domain Eukaryota; kingdom Viridiplantae; phylum Streptophyta; class Magnoliopsida; order Arecales; family Arecaceae; genus Calamus; species Calamus simplicifolius. The sequence continues at coordinate 233,168 of UESW01002269.1, forward strand.
TTTTTGTTCATACTTCTTCTTGTGGAAAGGTCTTCTTCTTTGCATGAATTTCTTAAACTTTCTAGCAAGAAGAGCTGTCTCATCATCATCTTCATCTTCTTCATCACTGTTGCTCTTTTCAATTTCTGCAGCTTTGAGTGCAATGGTTTTCTTCTTCTTGACCTCTTCCTCTATATGCTGTTTCATGGTCAACTCATGGGTCATTAGTAATCCAAGTAACTCCTCCAAAGGTAAGGTATTGAGGTCCTTGGCTTCTTGGATTGCAGTAACCTTTGCTTCCCATGACCTTGGAAGAGACCTAAGAATTTTACGAACAAATTCAGAGTTAGTATAGGTCTTGCCAAGACTCTTTAAACCATTCACAATATCAATAAATCTTGTATACATGCAGGTTATAGATTCAGTTTGTTCCATGCTAAACAATTCATATTTATGAACAAGAATATTAATCTTTGATTCTTTGACTTGATTAGTACCCTCATGGGTAACTTCTAATCTGTCCCAAATTTCTTTTGCGGAAATACATGTAGAAATTCTATTAAACTCATTAGCATCTAAAGCACAATATAAAACATTCATGGCCTTAGCATTGAGCTGAGCCATTTTCCTATCGTTCTCATTCCAATCCCTTTCGGGTTTAGGAACTATTGAACCATCTACTAAGTGTGTGGGTGTGCTTGGTCCATTAGTGATTACACTCCAAAGTTCATAATCTAAAGCTTGATAAAGATTCTAATTCTAGCTTTCCAGTAAGAATAGTTTGAACCATTACATAAAGGAGTCTATTTGTAGAATGACCTTCAGCAAATGAAGATCCGGCTTGAACTGCCATTTGGATCTTTAGCTCTTGATCGTTTGATCAAATAAATAATGAGCACAAGCCCTGATACCAATTGTTGGCCCAGATGGCAACCCAAGAGGGGGGGTAAATTAGGTTCTTAAAAAATTTAGCTCTTTAAAACTATATGCTTTGAAATAAAAGAGATTGAGTGCAAGATAAATGTTAAGCACAAATAATGAGATAAAAAGAGAGAGAGACAAAGCATGGCAAACACAAAGATTTTATAGTGGTTCGGTGTATCCAACACCTACGTCCACTCCCAAGTATCACTTGGGCCCACACTATAATCCACTTGATTACAGCCGAGTTGTTTTACAAGCTCACAACTCAAAACTTATTGTTTCCCCGGGATCACAACGAACCCAGCTAGTTTTACCGGGCTCACCAGCACAAAACCAACCACAAGCTATCCTTAGCTTGTCCCGATGTATACCACCTCTACTATTTCAATCCCTGATTGAATTAGCAAATACAAATGGAAAATAGAGTTTAGAATACAAAATAGCTCCTTAAATGAGCAAATATGCAAATAAATAAACAAGGATAGGAAAGCCTGATAGAAGCATTTTGAAAGCAAGCTTTTCTTCTTTTCCTTTTCTCCTTTGAAAGATTGAATCAGGGCCTCAGCTAGATTCTTCACTGAAAGTTGCAGTTGAGAAGTTAAGGATTTGGGGCTTTTGCTTTCTTTCTTCTAACGTTGAAATCTCCTTGATTTGATCTTGGGAAGCTTATGGATTTCTCTTTGAACTTTCTGGGATTGATGGATTTGAGCTCTGAATCTTTCCTCTTTAATTTCTCTCTCAAGATTTTTTGGATTTTTTCAGTCTCTAGTCTCTTTTTTCAAACGGACGGTTCTTCCTTTTTATAGATCTCTTCGTCCAAGTTTAGGTGGAAAATATAGCCATTATGAGATACTTGAATACTTCTACACACAAAGAAAAATAGCCATTAGAGATTAGGTGGAAAAAATATTACCATTGAGTCAGTTCTGACAATTGAAAATTCATTCCTGATAGGTTAGAGTCGGCTCCAACTTTTCAGGTGTCGGCTCCAGATCGTGGTGTCCAAAAATAGTAATAAGAAGTTGTTGAGGAGTCGGCTCCGAAAAAGTTAAGTGTCGGCTGATCGCTTTCAGGAATCGGCTCCGGAATCCAAGAGTGTCGGCTCCAGAAATGTCCATAAAAACGTGTCCTCTGTTCTCAGGTTAGAGTCGGCTCCAGAAACTCAGGTATGGCTCCGAACTATTAGGTGTCAGCTCCTCGAATTCTAGGTGTCGGCTCCAGAAACTGAAACAAAATACACTTCTCTGTATCTTAGGTTAGAGTCGGCTCCGAAACTCTGGGTGTCGACTCCACCCATGCCAAAAATCCAGAAATCTTCTGATACACCTTGGGGTCGGCTCTGACTATTTGGGTGTCGACTCTAAGTTCTGAACTTTGAAAATTCCTTTAAAATTTGATTCAAAACTTATTCCTTTATTTCTTTTGATTGATTAAACATTTTAATCCCTGAAACACTTATTAAATATGTCAGAAACATAGTGAATATACTCATGTCTTTTGTTAATCATCAAAATCAATAATTGGTCAACATAGGCCATGCCCACGATACGGCCCGGTGCCTACCTCTACACCTAACACAACTTTTACAATATTCATAAGCATCTTTGAATAGGTTAGGCCAGTAGAATCCATATGGGAGCACCTTTTGCTGTCTTTTTAGCTCCAAAATGACCACCACAAGCTTAGTCATGGCAAAAGGATAAAATGCTCCTAACTTCTTGATCTGGGATGCATCTCCTAATAATCAAGTCAGGACATTGTTTAAATAAATATGAGTCATCCCAAATATAGCATTTTACTTGAGCGAGAAATCGATTTTTGTCCTGAGCATTCTAGTGCATCAGAATTTGACCAGTGGCTAAGTAATTGACTATGTCGGCGTACCATGATTCCATGGTGGCAGACATAAGTTGTTCATCAGGAAAGACTCATTGATAGGTAGTTCTTCAGTAGGTGTGATCGTTAACCTAGATAATGATCAGCTACTTTGTTTTCAGTACCCTTTTTATCTCTGATTTCTAGGTCAAATTTTTGTAAGAGCAAGATCCATCTAATTAAGCATTCCTTGGCATCCTTCTTTGAAAGAAGATGCCTAATGGTAGAGTGATCAGTATAGATGATTATATGAGACCCACTAAGTCCTAAATTTTTTTAGTGCAAATATCACAGCTAAAAATTCTTTTTCAGTGGTAGAATAGTTGAGCTGTGCATCATTTAAGGTCTTACTAGCATAGTAGATCACTCGAAGTAGCTTATCAATTCTTTGCCCTAGAACCTCTCCTATGGCATGATCAAATGTGTCACACATCAGCTCAAAAGGTTGAGTCCATACAGATGGGTGAACGATTGGTGCTGAGGTTAATTCTCTCTTTAAATATTCAAAGGACTCAAGACATTCAGATGTGAAGTCAATTTGACTTCTTTGGCTAACAAGTTAGTTAATGATCGAGCCACTTTGCTAAAATTCTTGATAAATCTTCTATAAAATCCAGCATGTCCAAGGAATGATCTTATTTCTTTGACTGATTTAGGTGGAGGAAGATTTGCAATCAAATCTACTTTGGCCTTGTCTACTTCTATTCCTCTATTTGAAATTACATGGCCAAGAACAATACATTCTTTCACCATAAATTGGCACTTCTTCCAATTTAGTACTAGATGCTTTTCCTTGCATCTTTCTAAAACCAGTCTAAGGTGATATAGGCATTCAGAAAGAGTAGAACCAAAAATGAAAAAGTCATCCATGAAAATCTCAAGGAACCGTTCTACCGTATCAGAGAAAATACTAATCATGCACCTTTGACAGGTAGAAGGTGCATTACACAAGCTAAAAGGCATACGTCTATACGCAAAGTTCCATATGGACAAGTTAATGTTGTCTTCTTTTGATCCTCTAGGGCTATTTCAATTTAATTGTAACCAGAATATCCATCCAGAAAATAGTAAAAGTCATGCCCTACTAATCATTCTAACATTTGGTCTATAAAGGGCAAAGGAAAGTGGTCCTTCTTAGTGGCAGCATTTAATTTTCTATAATCGATGCACACCCTTCATCCTGTTTGAATTCTTGTAGGGACTAACTCATTGTTGTCATTTTGTATCAGAGTGACTCCTGACTTCTTGGGCACCACTTGCACAGGACTTACCCAAGAACTATCTAAAATAGGATAAATTATATTATTGTCAAGGAGTTTGATGATCTCTTTCCTTACTACTTCCTTCATGGCTGGGTTAAGTCTCCTTTGGGATTCTCTTGTAAGCTTGGCTTCTTCCTCTAATGAATCCTATGTTAAACGATTGAGGGGCTAATCCCTTTTATGTCAGCCATTGTCCATCCTAATGCTTCTTTATTTTCTTTTAGGACATCCAGTAGTTCTTCTTCTTGTGAGGAGTCTAGGTCGGTTGAAATAATCACAGGTAGGGTTTTTGATGGACCTAAGTATGCATATTTAAGGTGCTTGGAAAGTGGTTTCAGTTCTAATTTGGGTGCTTCCTCTATTGATGGTTTGGGTAATGTTCATGTACTTTCTCTAGTGGTTCAACTGGAGGTTCCCATCTTGATTTTTTATCAATTGTAGCAACCTCATTAATTTGCTTTCCATCTTGGTTCATACAGATTTCTAGGTCAAGCTCTTCGTCACTAAGGTCAATTGGATCATAAACAGTATCCTGAACATAATTTGAGTCACTCGTTTGATGTGTAATGGTAAGATTGAAAATATTAAGATCAATTGACATATTCCCAAAGGAAAGTTTCATTAATCCATTTCAACAATTAATTAGGGCATTAGATGTATTAAAAATGGTCTACCTAAAATCATTGGTATGTGGCTTTGGGTTTGTTACCGGCTCAATTTCTAAAATCACAAAGTCCACCGGATAGATAAAGTCACTAACTTTGATCAACACATCCTCCATTATTTCCCTAGGTACTTTCAAAGAGTGATCTGTTGGTTGTAGGGTCATTCCCGTAGGCTTTAGTTATCCCAACCCTAGTTGCTCATATACAAAGAATGACAATATATTAACACTTGCCCCTAAGTCTAATAAAGTCCTATTTATGAGGGTGTTCCCCACAATGCATGAAACAGTAGGTGACCCTGGATCTTTGTATTTTACTAGCATGTGCTTTGATAGATAAGAGCTCACACTGGCTGCCAGAAAGGCTCTCTTGGGTACATTTGTGGTCTTCTTTTTGGTACATAGATCCTTAAGAAATTTGGCATAGGTTGGAACCTATTGGATCACGTCCAGTAAAGGGATGTTCACTTTAATTTGCTTAAAGACCTCCAAAATTTTGTCTAATTGGGCTAAATTTTGATTGGGCTTAAGTCTATTTGGGAATGTGCTATAATCCTGATTTTTGGTTCATCTCCTTCTGGCATGGGGTCAGTTGGTGGGTTGGGCATTACATCAGACTCTGATGCCTCAGGTATTTCTGGCTGACCTAGCTCAATAAGTTGTTCAAATGGCGGGGCTTCTAATTCTTCTTCTTCATATGTACCCTTCTGGTTATCTATTTGTTTTACAGATCTTAATGTATGAATGATACTTAATTGGTTAATCTGGGCTCCTTGATTTGATCCTTGGATGTTTAGGTTCCTAGGGTTAGCTTCGGATTGACTCAGTAGCTTACCCATTCTTTTTGGCTAACTGACCTATCTGCATCTCCAAACGAGTTATGGGAGTATTAGTAGATAGTTGTTGCCCTATGTTTTGCATAAAGTTATTCAGGATGGTGTTGGTGCATAAGAATTGTTGGTTGTTCTTTGATAGGTTGCATTCACCTGTCCATAACTATTTTCAGTTTGGGTTATGAAGTGAGGGCACTCTTCTACTATATATCTTAGCTCATTACATCCAGTGTAGATAGGTGCAACCACTTGGTTTACATAATTTATCGGGGCCTGTCCCTTAAGTTCCAAGGCTTCTATCCTACGAATCAGAGATGACATCTTAGCTTCTTCAGCTATAGATGGAAGCATTGGTGCATACCACCTTTTGATGGTGTGGGTTCAAATTCCTTAGTTTTCTCCATTGTAAGCTCTTTTCTGCTAAATCTTCTAGAAATTGCCAGGTTCATTGGGTGGTTTCTGCATAAAGTCGCCCTGACACATTGACTCGAGCATAGTTCTGGAGTTTAGGTTTAGACCTTCATAGAAGGTTTGACATAACCTCCAAGTCTCTATCCCATTATTGGACAATGGCTTAACAGATTCTTAAATCGGTCTAAACACTTCCAGAAAGGCTCTTCCCCTAATTAATGAAATTGGGCAATTTCATTTCTCAACTTGGCTTTTATGATGTGAACAGAATTTTCTCAAGAATGCTTTAACAAAACCTTCCCAGGTCAAGATTGACTGAGTAGTAAACTATACATCCACTTTTTGGCATTTTCTTAAGAGCAAAGTTAATTAGCCTAAGTTTTATAGCATCTTCTGAAAGTTCATGCATTCTCATAGTATCACATACTTCCTCAAATTCTCTAATAAAAATGTAAGCATCCTCAATTCCTATGAATTTAGGGAGTATGTTGATAATATGAGGCTTAATCTCAAAACTGGAAGCATTTGTTTGGGGTAGTTGAATGCATGATGGTTGGGCAGATCCAATTGAGTAGCAGTATTCTCTTAGGCTAAGGAAATGTCCTAATTCCTCCATAGTTACTTTTTCTTCATCAAGGGTAGGGTCTAGATCTATCCTTACTAATCGACTGGACTCCCTTTTTCAAGTTGCAATTTTGAATTTTTTTTTATGTTATGTAAAGAGAGAAAAAAGAAGATTCTAAAAGAAGTATCCTAAGAGATTCCTAGAACTAAGAGCAATGAAGAATAATTTAATTAGGATTTAATAATTATTAACAATTAAATTAACAAAGATTAGACTCTCTACTCTAGGTTTAACCTAGATCTAGATAGCTCCTAACTTTCAAGACCGCCTTGGAGCCCTCCAAGTCAAAACTTAGCTGATCGACTAGCTAGTTAAGGGTAAGGTCAGTTGGGATCCCCCGTTACTTACTAGGTAAGCGAACATAACCAATTAAGTAACCACTTTCCTTTCCTTTTCTAGACACCAGTTAATCAGTCAATACCGACCCGATCCAACTCTTTCGGGTGCCTTGTCCTATTGAGCTCGAGTTCCTTAGGGGCTAACTCTAGTTAATTTTAGAGTTAAAGGCTTAGTTTATGCCGTAGTGGTTTTGGGCTAAAAAAGGTAATAAAATCCCCATCTTATGTTATTAGGGGTTGCGCCCTTAAAGTATTTTATGAAAATGCAATGCAAATCAAATAAGTGTCTAAATAATTTAGAAAGTTTTTAAAGTTTATTATTTATTTTCTTAAATTAATTATGTTTTATGAAAGTATCTTAGGGTTTTATTTTAGGTTCTTTAAGGTAAGTTAATTAAAAGGCAAAGTTAATTAGGTTAAAAATGGATTTGTGACAAAAAGAAAAGTAATAATTTTTTTAATGTTAAAAAAAGAAAATCTAATAATTAAGATAACTAAAAAAAAGGCAATAAGCTAAAGAGAGCAATAACTATCCAATAAAAGAAATTTTTTTATATAGAAGCATGAATAATAATGAAACAATAAGAGAGAATAAAAAAATAAAAATAAGAATAAAATTAAAAATTTGGTAATTAATTTTTTTAAAAAAATTAAACTAATCATGCCTGGATCTCGGCAACGGTGCCAAAATTTGATCGTTGTCGTTGGCGGTCAAAATAAAACTACTCACTACTATAGCTAGTGGTGAATTGGGATCGTATCTCAGGGAGTGATGAATCGGGATCGTATCCTCGGAGATTAAGGGCAATTATTTCACAAAAAAGAAAAAAAAATTTATCTGTAGAAGATTATATTAAGAATAGCGGTTATTAAAAGATAATAACTAATTAAGTAATAAAATTCAAACAGCAGAAGAAGCAACCCAGGAATCCGAATCCATCATGCAAACAGGTTTTATCTTTTTTTTTTAATGTTGCAATAGTAATAATTTTTGCAAATTTAAAATTAGAATAATTTTTCTTGTCAGGCACAGTTCGTATCAGAAGATCATGGAACGTTCGATTAAAGTATAAACTATTTAATAATTGCAAGGTTAAGGGTCTAATCTATCATGCTACGATCCGTCTCTCTTAGGCACGTACCATATCCTAAGATCATGGTACGTCGATAGAGGGTACAGGCCATGTATGCCAGATCAAAATCTCGATCAGAAAAATAACTCAAAAGATATAATAAAAGAAGAGCATAATTTTTATTACATAGAAATTAAGAACAAAAAGAAAGATAAAACCTGAATTGAAGAATCTAGCCATACATTTGCCACCAGCATTCCCTCATAATTTTCTCTCCCAGACCTAAATACAATCATCTAAATAAAAAATAAATAAAAAAGAGCTTTGTAGAAACTCCTTCCCTCCAACTACTGCCTGAGGTTCTCTTTTTATAGAGCTTGTCTAGGGTTTCCTTCTCGTCAAAGTTGGAGTCAATCGGGTACTTAAGATCGTTCAGATATCATGAGAAAATTTCTCAGCCATCGTTCAATATAACCTACCTTAGTTTGCACTGAAAATCATGCGAAATCATCTCTTTCTTCCTTTTTGGGCAAACTGAGTCCTGATTTGAGTGATGTTGAACTCCAAAAATTGAGCTCTTTCCATCTATAGCTCCTTTTCTGTAAACATCATAAAAATTTAAAGTAATTATATTTATTTTAATAGTTAAATTAGGATAATAAATAGACTTATCACACGCGCATCGACATGCGCGGGTGGCTAATCCATGCGGTCGGTGCGCTCTTGCTGCATCAGAGGGTGGTTCAGCAAGCCTTTTCCCTGAAGATATTCTCTATAACTATAGTGGCACTTCTAACTTTGCTCCAGAATTTATTTTATGTATCAAAGTAGTTTAGAAGACATCCTTTTCTGATAACCATATGGTGAGTTCTTATCATGTAATATATCAAAAACATTACTAAATGTTTAAAGCATACTTCCAGTAGAGCTGCAATCAACAAAAATAAGAAAGTCTTGTTAGATTCTGTGTCTAAATACCGTTCTGCTTGTCTTCAAGCTAATTGTCAGCAGTTCCTGAACTTCATAAAAGGGTCCAACTTTATTTTCCTTGAACATCAGTAGCAACTACAAGGATCAACTCTAAGTAGCTAATCTTCATCTGTGCCTCCAGAATCAAAATTCAAATTCTTCTAGAAGTGAATCAATTATACAACTTCCACAATCTTATGTGCAACTTGTTGGCTGCATCTCTGCACTTCGGAGCAGCTATTCTGTCAAGCTTTCACTTCAAGCTCCATGTTGTCTGTTTTCCATTGGGATTCCATTGCAGTAGTTGATACTACTCTCGTGTTTCTCTATGCACAGAGCGGCGGTTTACAGCTCTTCTTTTGTATATATTGTGTGTCAAAATATAGCATTTAGAATTGGATTGCATAAGTTTGTCACTTTGTAGTCATATAGTTTCTGGCTTTTGCAAGCTTCAGTTCAAGGCTAAACTTAACTAATACTGCAAGTACCATGGAATGGAAGTTCTATTACACTGCAATTGCCCAAAGAGACCAGATTACCAGGTCAACAAAAGATAATGCCAAGTTCTTCCAGACATGAATAGAATTTTATAGGAATCAATGACAACTTTTGAGAGGTTGCATTTATGTGGCTTGGTAAATTGCATTCTGCAGAATATCACCTATTTCTGGGATGTAGATTGGTGATTCCATTTCCAGTTCTTCATTGTGTTTCTTGTCATGAAAGCAACAACAGATTTCTGATTAACCTAGCAGTTCTTAAGAAGTATCTCAAGTTTATAATTAAAGAAATAATCAATTACAAGATAGGACATAGTACAGTACTTCAGCAATTTTAAGGGATCACAAGAAAAAAATAGGTATGAAAAAAGAGATATCCTATGTATCCAAGAGATAATTTGTTTAAGAAACACACTAATGAAGAGAAAACTAGTCATGACATCACCTGAATCAGCACATTTTTTTGGGGCATTTCTTGCAATAGTAAATCCCTTAGCATATGTTCTTCCTTCCTCATTTAAATTCATGAAAAGGAAATTATCTCATATTGTATATCAAACTGCCTTATCTAATAAATAGATAATATATGCACATGGTGCACCCAGAATTGAACTAAAAAATGTGCTTTTAAGAAGAAGATCCCCAAGTGTTAGGAGCCTGACTGCATACATGAACAGCACAATATGAAACTAAGAGATTGCCAGGTATGATTAGTTTGACCAACTAGGTTCTATTGCAAAAGGAGTGTGACATTGATGAAGACAATACAAACAAAGCTATTATATTTATATAAAACACATGAGGGCTAAAATAGATGTGATATACTAGAGGCTTTACACCGCACTTAAATTACTTCTACTAGAGAGCTTTATACAGCACTAAAATTACTTGTTTTTATATCAATATAGTCTTCTTTTTTTAGTAATTGCATGACTGCATTAAATTCACAAGCTGAGCCAATGTGCTTGCAATTATATAGGAGGTGACTCTCAAGCGTTGTGTGACTATTGCTATTTGCTAATGGTGTAAACATAGAAATGAGGACACAAAACATGCTATTGATCACTCTCATGCTCTTGTTTGTAATGGCACTTAAATTGACGGTTTATGGAATAGACCATTTAAGCCTCCCTCGTGCTCTTATCCACTTTTGTTTCTGGCTTCTAAGGATGTCAAACATGCAGACAGTCTCCTTGCAAGCCAAGCATGCGTTTTTAATACTGTTCACACCATGGGATTGCTAATCAAGATTAAGTCCTGAATCAAGTTTATTCGGAAAATGAATTTGGGACAAACTAGTGTAAGCTCAAGAAAATATGAAACACACATACAAATATGAACATGAAGATAATATTCCATACAAATTAGTGAGGTAGATTAAGCAGTAAAACCATTTATGTTTCTTCATTTCAGCTTGTACTTTTTGAATTATTGCTCTGAGATGTTACAACATTCATTTTCTTTCATATGGTCTGCAGAACATGGTTTATATGGTTTCAAGCTTTAATACTTAGAACCATATGGGCCAAATTGAACTTCAGACCAACTAAAACAAATATTCAAGCTACGCAACAAACTCCATCATGTAGATATTGAACCTAGCCGAGATTTGTAAAGCTTGGCTTGGCTTGGCTTGGCTTATTTGATCTCCCAATATACCTATAAGGATTAAGACACTTATGCATAACTCAAGTTAGAGGCCTATAACCATATACGAGTCAAATTTGTTGGGCAAGAGGATGGCTTCAGAACATGATAAATTTGTAGAGAAGAATTTTAATGAAGATGTATGATATAACCAGCATCAAAGTGTGGAAGCTGCACCAAAGTGATATCAAGGATGATTGTGATGTTAAATACATTAACAGTTCAAAGGCCCTAAGACCTAGTAAGAGGAAGAATTCAAATTTGCCTAGAAGAATACAAAGCAAGGAGAGGGTGACCAACTATAATCTGGAAGGTTATTCAAAAGAGAACTTGGAAGATTACTTTAGTTGTTTAGGATATATGCTTATTTAAATCAATAGTGAACAAAGATATATAAGCCCAGTCCAAAATGACTTGGACAAAAGGCTCACATTTTAGGCTAATGGGGAAACTTTTGACTGTTTTGGATTCTTAAGCCTGGCATGGGGGCAAGAAAGGAAAAGGAAGGATTACTTTTTTTCAATGTTCTGCAATATGATTCCAACAAATGATATCATGGATTTTTAATCATTAAAATCCATCAGAGGATACAAGTAGAGTCCATAGTGCTGAACTTCATGAGCTCCTAATCTCATGCAATACTGATTCCACATCTCTCTTCTGCTTGTTCCTTAATTATTCTTCTTCCCACATAACATATTTTGTTTACATTTTATAAGTGAATAATTTGATTATTATTGCCAAACATATCATGCACAATAAGTTTGAATGGAAAGAACATCTTGGGATCCATGCTCAATGATCTTTAATGAAGATTGAAGGACCAAGTTCACATTTCCTTTTCCTATCTGTATGAGTTACTCCACATCCATACATAGTATGGATTCCACATCCAATACTCATTCCGCATGTAAGTACCCGACATCTTTAGAGGAATATGAAAGATGAATGCTAAGAAACAGAGAGTAATACCAGAGAATCAAATAGGTCTAACTTCAACTCAAGTTTCAAGCAATTAGAATTTAAATTTAGGCAAGCAATTAGAACTCAAACAGACCAATGGAAAGAAGAGAATCTTGCATATGAACTAACATGGAAGATCTCATTCAATGACTTGCAACTCAGTCAAATTAGCTTAATGTTCTTAAACTTGACCAAAGACCGATACGCAGCTGTTCATATGTACAGGCTTTTAATTGCACATAACATCAAAAGACTATTTCAAAGCATACATGAGCTGTGAAGCTTGACTCAAGCAAGACATCAGATAAAAACACGAAACAAATATATCGAACAGAAGAAATATCAATCGCATAGCATCATCCAGAATGCGTTAGTTAACATTCAATCATCTCATCTCAAAGAAGACTTATCTATGCCCAATAGAGCCATAAAAGACACAGTCGTTCACTAAAAGCCACTAAGCCTAAATACTGCACATGATTGTCCTGTCGTGCAATTGATGAGAAACTAATGCCTATAAGAAGGGGGGAAAAATCTCCTTGTTTGAGGTAAGCTAACGAACATCCATTTTTACCTTGTTAAACTACATATAAATGCAATAGATTTTCTATTGCACCTAAAATGCGTTGATCTAAGAACTATATGCCATGGATTGCTGGAGTTCAGAGCTCTGCCAGCAACTACAGGGCAACCTCATCACCCTAATACAACAGCAGATACCAGTCTTTTCAATATAATGCCAATGGTCAAGATTTATTGCAAGCCTTTTCAACAAGATGGCAACTTTAGCATACAAATGATAAGAACATTCAATATATCTAAACATAATTCAAGAAAAATAAACGTTTACCAATGACCATTTAGGAACAATAAAAGACCCACCTTCCGAGAAGCCCGGAAGCCATGTGAATCGCTGCAGAGCTTCAGAAAAGAAATCCCGATATAGTGGTACAGAAATTAATGTGACCTAGATAGCTATGCTAAAGGGATTTCCAAATGGGAACCCAAATAAAGCATGGATTGACTCAGACATAGGAAAGGTTTGGGGCAGAGATTTGCCATCGACAAGAAGAATTCACCAGAATCGACAGAGGGCACCGGCGAGACGTTGAGATTGGCGAGATCGTTTTGGGGATTGGGGATCGGAAACAGGAATCTGGGAACAGGGAGCGTACGAGAGCGGGACTACAAAGAGGGCATTGAAGTGACAGGCACCAAGAAACCCAAAGTCAAGGCTTGCTGTGAAAAATAAAAATGAAAAGAAAAATCAACTTTTCTCAATGATTATTTTGTACAAAGTTTATCATGGTACGTCAAATAAATTTTAAAAATTTATGAATAAAGTGACTAATATTTGCATAAAATTTTTAATTTGCTTAATTTTATTCTAAATCTATTTCATTATTTTTAATTTAATGATCCTAACTTTTCCTAACATGCTTTTGATCTTACCTCAATGATGCCATAAATAATAAAAAATATAAAAATATAAAAACAACATGAAGACATGAAGGCATTGAATGAAAGCCTTAAAAATAAGACTAAAGTTAAATTTAAAAGCATCAAAAGAACACAATAGTTAAATTCAATAATTTATATATCTTCAATGGATACTCTATGGCTTGTCATTAAAAATTTTCTTAGTTGAAACACGTTAAAATTTTATATTGATTATTAATTTATATCTATTTCACAAGATTTTTATAAAAATTTATTTTAATACATGGAAATTTATTGAAAAATGCTTTAAAATGCCTCTTCTGCAAACATAAAAAGCTCATCAAATCCATAAATGTTAATTTAATAATTTAATAATAAATTAATCTCATAGTTGATAACAAATTTTGTGGCTGGAATCAATATTTTGATGCTTTAAGGCTAGAAAAATTCTCACGTTCATGTAACAAGAGCCACATATTATTTTGTTCTATCCTATCCAATTCATTTAGAATGTCACAAGAGGATTTAAAAAAAAAAGCTGTAGACATATATGGGATCCAAAAACTTATTCTTTTCATTCATGTGCATATTTGCACATCCAGGTTATTCGTGGTGTAAATCAGCTTACTTTTTCTTTTTAGAAGGTATCTTTTTCATTTTTTTCTTTTTTCTCAAAAATATATAATAAAGATGGAGCTAGAGAGGATTCAGATTAATTAGGATCCCATATTCTGACAGTAAAAGTTGATGAAAATTATTTGACTTGTAAGAAAATAGAAAGAATAAAAAGGGGTTAATGAAAGTACTAGTTTGAATGTTTTATCAATAACAATAATAAAACTTTAATTTTGAATTAGTTGAGATCGATTATATGATTTTTTTTTTCATTTAACTTGATTCTATGTGATGTTGGTTTGAATGCTGTGCCTGATCATATTATATATTTAGCATGCTAAAAAATTTAATATCCTGCCATAAATTTTGAAGGATGCACTGGAGAGGGTAGAGAAAATGCTGCAAAATAACTTGGCGATGCATCAAATCCCAAACTTCTGTAGACTCACAGGCATCCTGACTCTATTTAGTACAGAAAGCTGTCTCTCACAGGCATCATGACTCCATTTAGTACAGAAAGCTGTCTCCATGTATGCCTAAACAACAACACCAATGATAGATTTTGCTGCACAAAACTGGCCATTAATTAGCCGAAGGCATCATTTCAGAGCATTTAAACACCCTCCTAAATAATTTGGTGCCACTTAACTATGCATTGCTATCTGAAAAGCTACTGCTAAACCACTCATTTAAGCAAACTGGCAGGCAGATCCCACAATGAAGCAACACCAATGTGATAATTGACAAGCATAATTTAGTGGCCAATCCAAGAGAGAGAGAGAGAGAGAGAGCGAGCAGAAGAAGAGGTGCCAAGAGTGCTTTCTGAAGCGTAGAGTTTGGATCACTGCCGTTTGATGCCCAGATCAATCTGTTGGTGAAATGACACATCTTCATTCATATATGTTTGGTGGACCTATAATTGCATGCGAAATGACATGCCCTTTAAAGGAGTGGCCACAAGCGAATGGCAACTTGCTTCATGAGCCATGTGCTACGAGCCTCTGTACTGCCAATAGTGGGAGCATCCAAATTGTTGGAGCGTGATGGCAAGAAAAAAGCGTACGAGGATGAAAGAAGCTTGCAGTCATGATAGCACACCCAGAATCCAACTCCAAATCTACCATTCACGGATTCCCAATATGGATCGCCTACTGTTTTTTGTACCGTACTCGGAGCTATCTTCGTTGTCGGTGGGACACGACACTTGCCGCTAGATGGGTGAGACCCATAGTTTTTGGTAAGCGGGTGGGATCTCTGTTTAAAACGCATGAACAGCATGCCTAGCGTATGGGGCACTAGCCACTGTTAGAGCTTTCCAGCATAAGATTCCATGCTCACATAAAAACATTTCAGGCTCAATTGATTTGTACGTAAGAAAAGACTGCACATTGATGCAGTAATCACGCATCAATCACATAAATTAATCATCTATGTGTATAATATGCAATAAGACTTATTGAGCCACATGCACAAATAATTAATTCACATGATCAATACGTGCCTACTGCAGCGAAGGAAAGGTAAGTCATCTTCACAAACCAAACATGATCATTTCAATCAGCATACGTACCAAGAAAAGACTCTTTATATTTAATCATAAATTTATTCCACCCAATTATAAACCAATGCATTCTTTTTCTGCTTTTTGTTTATTAGAGAATGTCCTCCAGCTTCTGAAGTATTCATTGTGCATTGATCCTTCATATTTCCTACCATCTTTTACTGGATTCAACTGAGTTATGAAAGGATAATTTTTACTTAGATTCAGATAATTCTTCAGTGGTGAATTATGAAAGGTTTTTTTTTCCCTCCTTTTTATGATGAATTTGATTTTGCAGATGTTGTCTTTAATTTTCGATGTATTTTTATTATATGCATTTAAAAGAATGACCAACACTAGAGTTGAGGGGTAAAATCGCCATTGCGTTGATAACCGTGGGAAGGGGCTAAGGTCAGCCCTATTCCCTGCCTGCTACACTATGCCCATGAAGAACGAGCTAACTAGTATGGTCCTGCGGGTCGAGCAACTCATAGCTCGGCTCCTCCGAGCAACCTATAGCTCGGCTTTCCCCCAGCAACCCATAGCTCGGCTTTCCCGGGCCATTCATAGCTCGGCTTCCCCGAGCAACCCATAGTTCGGTTTCCCCGAGCAACTCATATCTCAGCTTTCCCGGGCCATTTATAGCTCGGCTTCCCCAAGCAATCCATAGCTCGGCTTCCCCGAGCAACCCATAGCTCGGTTCCCCCGAGTTGTCCATAGCTCGGCTTCTCCGAGCAACCCATAGCTCGATTCCCCCGAGTTGTCCATAGCTCGGTTTCCTCGGGCCATTCATAGCTTGGCTTCCCCGAGCCATTCGTAGCTTGGCTTCCCCAAGCAACCCATAGCTCAGTTCCCCCGAGTTGTCCATAGCTCAGTTTCCCCGGGTCATTCATAGCTCGGCTCCCCCGAGCGACTCATAGCTCGGCTCCCCCGAGCAACCCCCGAGTAATCCATGGCTCGACATGCACCTCCGCGGAACCTGGCACGGGAGAGCCCAAGTCTAGTGTAACATAATCCCAAACAAAGAATCATATCGATGAGTGGTCTAGGATCTACAATAACGGCCTAGGGCCTACGCAGTCATCGGATCTCAGGCCATCAAAGAGCTCTCCCGGCCGTTGATCCTCCAACGGATAAGATACGGATCCCACCGGCTTCACAACAGCTTGATTCGAATCATCTCCGTATCCCAACAACCTTCGAACCTTCCAGAAGGCGCTCAAGATTCAGGTGATTGCCTGTAAATATGACACTCCTAGATTCTTTCAGGTTGCGCGCACAAGCCCCCATACACAGCTCCTGGCTTACTCTCACTCTCACTCTCTCTCTGTTTCACTGCTCATCCTTCTCCTTCTCCGCCGTCGGCGCTCCCCAAGAGCTCCTAATTGGCCGCTCCTGGAGGGACCACCCAGAGAGATCCTTCTCCTCATTTTTGTTGATCGTCGATCCCCCACTGACTTGAGCGTTGGAGGGTCTTTCGTAGAGGGCCACCCCTAACACCTCTTGCATAAGGACTTCTGTGCAGGTCCGCCCAGGAGGAAGCCCGATCAGGAGACCGATCGCGTCCGAGTCGGAGGACAGATCCCGGCGGCAACAACTAGGATGTCCATTTTTTTTTGCATGAACCTAACGATTGGGTTAAGAGATTTCGGCATCAATTCGAATGAAAAAATCCCTCCTCTCTTTCTCTCTCTCTTAAATATGTGATTATTATATAATAAACAACTTGAGGCTAAAACAAAAAATATTCTAACTTAACGAAGACCAGCATGTGAGGGGGGGGGGGGGAATGTGATATGAATGATCCAACGCCGTTAGAATAAACGATAACGGCGACCAACGAAGGCCCTCTCGGCCTCCTGAGGCCCCCTCTTGGTGTCGGCCTTAAGCCATAGCTCCCGGGCCTCATGAACAGTATCTCAACCCCCGAGACCCCCTCGATCTCAGACTTCATGAACAGTGCTTGGCCTCGAGTTCCGCTCTCGGCCTCAAACCACAGCTTCCGAGCCTCATAAACAGTATCTCAATCCCCAGGACCCCCTCAGTCTCGGGCTTCATGAACAGTGCTTGGCCTCGAATTCCGCTCTTGGCCTCAAGCCACAGCTCCCGGGCCTCATGAACAGTACCTCAACCCCGAGACCCCCTCGGTCTCGGGCTTCATGAATAGTGCTTGACCTCGAGTTCCACTCTCGGCCTCAAGCCACAGCTCCCAGGCCTCATAAACAGTATCTCAACCCCCGAGACCCTCTCGGTCTCGGGCTTCATGAACAGTGCTTGACCTCGAGTTCCGCTCTAATCCTCAAGCCACAGCTCCCAGGCCTCATGAACAGCCTCATGAACAGTATCTCAACCCCCGAGACCCCCTCGGTCTCGGGCTTCATGAACAGTGCTTGGCCTCAAGTTCCACTCTCGGCCTCAAGCCACAGCTCCTGGGCCTCATGAACAGTGTCTCAACCCCCGAGACTCACTCGGTCTCGGGCTTCATGAACAGTGCCCGATGCATGATCCGGCCTGCTCCGAGCCACCTAGCATACCCACATAATCTGCCGCACATCCATAGCAGGGGGTGGCCCATACCTCATAACGGCATATGGTTCATCGTACGTCTATCACTGTGCATGACCATACCCCGTTACAGCGTACAATACACCACCTGCCCGCAATTATGCGTGGTCACATCCGGCGGTGGCGCGCACCACGTACAATCACCGATGCGTGATACCTATGAGGCCGCACTGACAGGTGGCGCGGGATACCTCCGGCATGCACGACAACAGTACGATCTATCACTGTCAGCCTCATCTTTTGTCCGTTATTGAGCGGGGCACCTTGAAATCAGCAATCTTCGGGAATGGAAGGGCGTATCTTCGAACAGGTATAAAAGCATACGCTCCCGCGGTAAGTAGGGATCCATCAACTCTGATTTTTCTAGCTTCTTCTTACGAGCAAAACCCTGACTGTCTAGCTTCATTCGGCTAAACAGTTCTCATATGTTCTCAAGTGACTAATTTGAGCGTCGGAGGGTCCCCATCGGAGCATCCGGTCTTCGGGGACTTTTCTTGGAGGAGTCCGACGAGGAGGACGTCCGTTTTCCCGATGCTTGAGGAAAGTAACTTGGCGTCATCAGAATGGAAATCCTATTTGATAACATTAAATATTGGCCATCAATTAGTTCTGAAAATTCGTTTATATATGTTTTTTTGTTTTTTGAATCCGTCCCTTTCGGATATATATTATTTATCAAAGCTATCTTTCTCAGCCTAATTAAGTGGGGTTGCACCAGCCTGATTTGCTTAATCCGGTGCCTAACCTGGGTCTAAGACTCCACATCATTAATCACAAAGGACAACAAACACGAAACAAAAGTAATCAAATAAAAAATTTATTCTCATATGCCATTACCTCGAGCAACATTAATCACCTCAGCACAAGCTGCCAACGATTCAAGAAGCTGCTGCAGTGGGACGGAGGTGGTTTTACGATGAGAATGGTGTGAGATATGGGCATCGATCAACAAGAGCATATTTAAGGATGGAGAGAACCACACATTGATCGATGGGGAGGACCGGCAACAGGAATATTATGAGACTCGTAGTCGGGTGGCTTAAAGATTCTTTTGCGATGCTACCGGAGAGGACGTATATAGAAAGCACCTCATTTAGTTTAACCAAAGTTATCTTAACTCTAAAAGAGTACAATATGTGTTAAAAGGGCAGCATAATTCAACAAATATATCCAGGTTTCTTCTTCTCCTCTCTCTCTCTCTCTCTCTCTCCCTCTGTCACCTTTTTGGTTAAACTCACTGAGAAACCTCATGATGTCCAGGATGCAGCCAAAGGCTCCGGATCATGTGAAACTGTGAAAGCCAAGCGATGAATAGGTTAGTCTCCCATTCAAGTAAACAGGTTCTAAAGTATTCTAATTTACCAAGTGGGCGCAAGGGAACGCACCTGCAGACGAGCACTTTTTCTCCTTTCCAAAAAGCCATGGGT
>UESW01002270.1:0-252608 GCA_900491605.1 Calamus simplicifolius
TCAGATTCTAAGGGTTCACTGGTTTGTGTTGTTCCTTCTACTTGATAACTTCCTCAAGTTCAACATTAGAGCTATTTGTTCCTTCACTAAGGAACTCCTTTTCAAGAAAAACTGCTCTATTACTAATGAACAACTTTTGTTCTTCAGTATTGTAGAAGTAATATCCTTTTGTTTCTTTCGGATAGCCGATGAAAAAATATTTGTCAGATTTGGGTTCAAGTTTGTCTGATTTTGCACGTTTCACATAAGCCGGACACCCCCAGACTCTCAGATAGGTAATAACCGGTTTATGTCCATACCACATCTCATGTGGAGTTTTAGAAACAGACTTACTTGGAACCTTATTAAGAATATGACAAGCTGATTCTAATGCGTATCCCCAAAATGATATTGGCAAGCTTGCAAAACCCATCATGGACCGAACCATGTCTAACAGAGTTCGATTCCTTCTTTCCGACACACCGTTATATTGCGGTGTTCAGGAGGAGTCCATTGGGAGAGAATCCCATTCTCCTTTAAATATGTCACAAATTCATTGGAAAGGTATTCGCCTCCTCGATCTGATCGAAGGGTCTTAATACATTTTCCTTTTGTTTTTCTACTTCTTTATGATATAGTTTGAACATTTCAAACGATTCAGATTTATGTCGCATAAGATAGACATAACCGAACCTAGAAAGGTCGTCTGTAAAAGTAATGAAGTAGTAGTATCCACCTTTGGCACAAGTGCTCATTGGTCCACATACATCAGTATGTACTAGACCCAATAGCTCTTTGGCTCTTTCACCTTTTCCAGTAAAAGATGACTTGGTCATTTTACCAAGACATGATTCACAGGTAGTTAATGATTCACAATCATCAACTCGAAGGATGCCCTCCTGAGTTAACCTGTTTAATCTGTTCTTGTTGATATGACCCAGCCGATGGTGCCAAAGATAAATATCTGTGACATCAGTTGTTCTAGGGCGCTTACTTGATTGGTACACTACATTCACAGGCTGTGATAATATATAAATGCCATTAGATAAATGCCCAGTCATTACAGTGACTCCATTCATAATGATATTCAAAGTAACATCCTTTATTAAATTTCATAATTATTTTTGGCCAGAAGGCCTACAGAAATTACGTTCAATAAGAACGTTGGGCAAAAATGACAATCATTTAGTATAATGACATTTCTATTGAAAACTATTTCAAGAACTCCTAATGCCAGTACTGGAACTAATCTTCCATCGCCGACATTTAGGAATCTTTCATTGTCCTCAAATCTTCTGGTGACCTGTAGTCCCTGCAATGAATTGCAAATGTTAAAAGGACTCCGGTATCCAATACCCAGGTCTGATTATCATATATAGAAAAATTACAAGGTGTTATCATATAAATACCTTGTTGAGCAACATCTTGCTCCTTTTTCTCTTTGGCCTGTTTGGATCAAGTGTGGCAATGTAAAGAGGACAGTTCCTCTTCCAGTGCCCTTGCATCTTGCAGTGAAAGCATTCAGCTTGACTTTTATCAACTTTCTTCTTCTGCATCTGACCCCTTATAGATGTCCTAGCATGTTGCACCCTTTTATTATTCTTTTTCTTCTTCCCTTTCCCAAAGGGTTTACGCCCTACTTAGATCCTTCAACCACATTAACCAAACCCTTAGAGAGCTGGTTATCCTTCTCAAAGTTCTGTAACAACCCCAACAAACCGTGGTAGTTGACTGCAGGCTTTGTCATTCGAAAATGAGTAAGGAAAGGTCGGAAGGATGGAGGCAAGGAATTCAGGATCGCATCTTTTCCCAACTGCTCATGTAAGGGAAAGCCGAGCTTGCTTAGGAGTTCTATCTTCTCGATCATGTACAATACATGATCAGTGACAGGAGATCCATCTCTCATTCGAGCATTGAAAATAGCACAACTAGTCTTGTGCCTTTCAACATCGTCGGTGTGCCGAAAGATTCATTCAACGCTTGAATGATTTCTTCTGGCTGAGCATTCTCGAACCGCGACCGAATTCATCGTTCATTGCTGCTAACATGATACAACGCACGCTAGTTCTATCATTGAGCCACTTCTGATAAGTGTCTCTCTCAGAACTTTGGGTGTTTGCATCAGGTATCTTTGGTGCAGGATTATTCAGAATATATAGAATCCTCTCATGCTCAAGGACGATCTTAAGTTTTCTGAACCAGCTATTGAAATTGGA
Source organism: Calamus simplicifolius (assembly GCA_900491605.1). Taxonomy (NCBI): domain Eukaryota; kingdom Viridiplantae; phylum Streptophyta; class Magnoliopsida; order Arecales; family Arecaceae; genus Calamus; species Calamus simplicifolius. Next base: position 2,196 of record UESW01002270.1, read on the forward strand.
ACCATTCAATTTGTCACTATCCAATAGGGACCTTAATGATAAATTAGTGGCCATGTTCTGCATAAGGAAAAACTAAAGTTTATTAGTATATAAATTGATTCAGTCTAAAGACTTGGACTTTAGTCTAAAGATTCTCCACTATTTTGTTCAAATTGGCAGCCTCTACACCCAATTCGAAGAATTATTCTTAATTCTTTAGCGGGCACTAAGATCTACATAAACTACATACAGGCCCAAGTGAAGCTTGGCTAACCCATATGCATCTAAGAGTAGGTTCAAAACCAATTGTTTCCCAAACAATTCTTAGTGTTCAGTTTTGCCCCATGTACCTCTTCAGCAGGCATGAAGTGCCTCCACTGAAAGTTCTGGTTAGGTCCAACCATTAAATGATATAATTAGTGTAACCTATCAATAGACAACCAAGCCCGAGTGAAGCTCGGCTCACCTGACTGTTTATTTAATAGTTACGCTGACTTATCATATAATGAATGATAATTCATGGTTGACAAGCACCAGGCATGGAGTGCCTCCAATGATTATCAAGACATCGGACTCATTATCACCCACCTTAATGGGAGGCTATGATCTAGTTATCATATAACTATTTCATTTTAAGGACCTAATAATTTTAGAGGATTTTAATAATATAAAGATAAATTGACTAATCAAGTTCTCCCACTGAATCTATGAAATCGGTAGAATGAAACAAGATTAAGTCAGGTTAAGTGGCACCTAAATCAGTCATACTATATCCTTACAGGCATGGGTCAACCCGAATCAGGTAAATGATCTGAATCATAAATGGTTCACCACAATGACCAGGTGAGAGAGATCGATGGGAGGGATATACCATTAACTCATTAAAGACGCATCAATACGAGTAGCTCCCAATTAAAAACCATTCGATCGTTGATTCTAGAGCAACTTGCCATCCCACCTTGACATCATATGGTTAACCAATTCTGATTTGACCATCTAATAGATTCATGCTCAACCACGGAGCCTAATCTACTTCCATTTGGTTTAATCAAAGAGAAGGACTTGATCAACTACAACTATTGTTTGATTTAGAGCATTCTTAACCTAATCTAATTAGATTTGAAAAAATACTCTTTTAGTCCAGTTGATTTAAACCTTAGAGTCTAACCCTTTATGGATCCGATTTAGCTAACCCAAATGATTTAATATATTTCATGTTAACATGTCATATATTTCAATCAAGCATAATGTTACTACTCATAATTCCTATATTTAGATCATATCTAAAAAAAATTATGAAATAATATTTGACATTCAAATAAAACTCTCATAAATATTTGTATGTTTTATAACATAGACATCATGCCATCATATATCATATCTATGTTTTTATACTAAACATGCAAATATTATGGTTTATACAACATCAATATGTATCAAATATAAAATATCTTTTGAGAGTGTATGTTTTGATGCCAAAGCACAATTTAAATTTTCTTTAAACAAAGTATCAACGATAAAATAATCGCACGGCAATATGTCACAGAATACCTCATTGAATGGGTGATTCGGATTTTCAATCCACCTGTGACCATATGACCTTGTGATAAGTTTTAGCCATAATTACACAATTAATGAGAATATTAATTTACATGCAATAAATTAGATCATTAACGAAACCATGGCTCTGATACCATTTGCAGGGAGAAATAGTCTCCGAGGCATGCATATTTTTAAAAATTGATAACTATTATCATTGCGGAAATTAAAAGATTACATATTAATCTATCTAATATGCATCAAGATCATATCTTTGCCTATATATTCAGGATCGTTTGATCTAAAATATGCATATAAAAATATCAAGATCATATCTTGATCTTCAAGATGACTAGTCACACTATTATCTTGAAGCCTGCCTTAAGATCTAGGGATCAAATCACTTACCTTAAGAACAGTAGGTAAATCCTTATTGCTCTGCAGCCGTTCAATCGTCCGGCCTCTAGTATCGTCCACACGAAGCCCCGAATGATCAGATTTCCGGGAGTGCTAGCTCGCGGAAAAATAGCTTTGCTGATCTTGAATCCTCTCACTTGAATCTTCCTCCAAGATCCACCAGGCTTCCGCTAACACCAGAATCACCAGGATTTTCTATTCTAACATTTTAGAATTACAATCCATGACAATTTAGAATTACAATCCACGACAAATCGTGTATTGTTGTTCTATTTTTGTTCTGTGTTCTCTGCGAGGGAATGCCCTCTATTTATAGTCTAGATTTAGCCTTGACATTTAATTCTAACATTTAAGAATCCATCGTTTGGCAAAAGCGAAGAGACGTCGAAGGCGCGGCGCTTGTTTAATTCCAATGTTCGGAGAAAACCAAGGAGTCGCGGCGTTTGGTTTAATTCCGTCGTTCGGAGAAAACCAAAGAGACGAGGGATAAATCCAACGTTCGGTAAATAAATGTCATGCATTAAATTCTATCTCATGAGATGAGATTTTAGCCATCTCATCATATGAGATCCATATTCGAGAGGTTTGGGTTCTGATCTGAATTTATTTGACTTAACCCACATAGATCATGGTCCAAGCCCAAATCAAATTTGGCTAGTCCTGAATCTATTTAAATTCAAATCAAGTCTAATTTCAAATCAATATTTGAAATTGACTTGTCCTTCTAATAGACTTAAACCAAATTGAATCTTATTCAATTGTACTTAACCCAATTGAGATAATTCAATCAATCAAATTGATTAATTAAATCATATACGATTCTCAATCGTTGATCAGCAAATAGATCATCCTAGGAAACTTCTATGCGTGTGACTCTCTAGGTTCGAACCTAAGCCGGTAGCATAGAAACAACTTTCTATACTAATCGATGTGCCCATCTAGCAATGGAACCGACGTCCGGATAGGTCGAAGAGTTGCCGAGCAAACTCCAAGAACCCTAAGAAACAGTTACCGTATAATTCATCCTCTTGACCACAAATGCTAAGGATGCTTAAGAGCCTGTCAACTCTAAATAGCAAATCCATAAAGTGATTTCAACTTTAGTGATCATGTGACTTTCACATGAAGTGCCTTGGCCAAGGTCTTGCTAAATTGAAACACAAGCATTTCTCCTTTTAATGGGATAGGTCAAATTCCATCTTGATCCACAACTGACTACCACAAGTACTTGACTGCACCCAGTAACCTTTCGTAGCTGGATTAGAAATCCAGGTGGTCCGGCACCTAAGTACAATGAGTTGCTTGTAAGCCACTGGTTGTGATCTTCAGGTCTGAAGGATACTTATACCTATATCTTCTCGGATTAACTCTTGACAGCAGAGTATCCGGAAATGAGTCACGTTCGGTGAAATGTACTCCTACACTTTCACCTGTATGTCATACCAGTGTCTCTACACTCCTTGGTTAAGAGGATAACCAACAAATATGATATACAACGTCCTATAATTGATAGTACTATGGCCCTGTCATAGTATATCATTTGGTCGCGAACTCTTTTAAGGACCTTCTAAGATAAATCCTCCTTTATCGTGAGGAAGATCCTAAGGGCTTCATTACTTTAGGAGTATTAAGAAGATGTTCTTGTAATGAATAAACTGCCAAATAACTTTTATTAATATATCAATTTATATACAATTTACATCAGCACAATCATCAAATGATTGGCTTTAGGATACAATTCCCAACAGTTACAACATTAAGAAGATCTATAAGAGAAAGAAAATCAGCAATTTCTAGTGACTATATTGTGTATCTTCAAAAGTCAGACTATAATATTGGAGCTGAAAATGATCCTAAAATATTTTCATAAGCCATGAGTTGTAAGGAATACAATTTATGGTATGATTGTATGAAAGAGAAGATGAATTCTATGGCATTAATAGAGTTGGGATCTTATTGAGTTGCCTAATAGAGCAAAAGCCATTGGTGTAAATGGGTCTTTAAGACCAAGAAAGACTCGTTAGGCAATATTGAGCGATATAAGGCAAGACTTGTTATTAAGGAATTCACTCAAAGGAAGGAAATTGATTACAATGAGATATTTTCTTCTGTATCTAAGAAAGATTCCTTCTGCATTATCATGGCACTTGTTGCACATTTTGATTTAGAGCTGCAACAAATGGATGTGAAAACTGTATTTCTCAATGGATATCTAGAGGAAAAGGTTTATATGAAACAACCTGAAGGATTTTCCTCTAGTAATAATGAGCAATTGGTATGCAAGCTCAAGAAATCTATATATGGATTGAAATAAGCCTCTCAATAATGGTACTTAAAATTTCATGATGTGATTTCTTCATTTAGATTTGTAGAGAATATCATGAATCAATGTATATACCAGAAGGTCAGTGAGAGCAAAATTTATTTTCTGATCCTATATGTAAACGATATTTTACTTGTAACCAATGATAAAGGTATGTTACATAAGGTAAAATAATTTTACTCTAAGAATTTTAACATGAAAGATATGGGAGATGCCTCTTATATCATTGGCATTAAAATTCAGAGAGATAGACTTCGAGGTGTTTTAGGTCTGTTTCAAGAAACCTATATCAACAAAATCTTAGAGAGATTTCGGATAAAAGATTGTTCACCAAGTATAGCTCCCATAGTCAAGGGTGACAGATTCAATTTGAGTCAATGCCCAAGGAATGACTTTGAGAGGAAGGAAATAAAAAATATTCTATATGCCTCAGTTGTTGGTAGCTTGATGTATGCTCAGGTCTATACAAGGCCTAACATAGCATTTGTAGTTGAATGTTGGGAAAATATTAGAGTAATCCAGGTTTAGACCATTGAGAGCTGCTAAGAAGGTGATGAGGTATCTTTAGGGTACCAAGGACTATATATTTATGTTCAGATGAACTAAAAATTTAAAAGTGATTAGCTACTCTGATGCTGATTTTGCTGGCTATGTTGATTCTCAAAAGTCAACATCTAGATATATATTTATATTTGCTGATGGAGCTGTATCTTGGAGGAGCACCAAGCAGACTTTGACTGCTACTTCCACCATGGAAGCGAGTTCGTATCATGTTTCGAGGCTACTTCGCATGGTGTATAGTTGAAAGTTTCATTTCTGGGCTTAAAATTATGGATTCTATATCTAAGCCATTGAAGATTTATTGTTATAATTCAGCTGCAGTATTTATGGCTAAAAACTATAAGAGTGGTAGTCGAAGCAAGCACATCGATATCAAATATTAGCCATAAGAGAACATGTTAAAAAAAATTGTGGTTATTAAGCATGTGAGCACTGAGTTGATGATAGCTGATCCCTTGACTAAAGGCATTTCATCACAGAAGTTTAGGGATCATGTAGACCGTATGGGTCTTGGTTATTTTGTTTAATTCATTGTATAGACAAATTTTATAATTAATAAAACTCTTTTATGGTTGAGATGTTTTTTCACATTCAGTTATTTAGTGTACACATTTATTTTGTGATGAGCATCATTAAGTTGGACCTAGAAGAAATACGGGGTTTATTCATTAAGTTATATGGGTTTATATTTGGAAAATATAATACATTGTGATACATGGTTAATAATACTCGATTTAAGAGGACCTATTGCTATGATCCATATATTTGTTTCTTAATGTAGTAATAGAATATACGGACTAAGTGAAAGAATCTTGGTTTTTTTCCCATTAAGCGTATCATTTAGATAGATGGTGATATTGAGGGATTACATGAATTCAAAATTTGAATCCACGATTAAGATAAACATCCTTTAACCATATCCGTTTGAAGCATCCTTATGATGGACAGATAAGGCAAAAAGCAAAATAAAATGGGAAGGTCTCTGCGCTTGGTCTCTACGGAAGTTTTACACCATCCTGAGAGAGACCGTAAGGTGTGGAAGAGCCTTACCTGATCTGAAGAAATATCAACCAATTTGAGTGGATCAATGGCTGAAGGTATTTATGTATCTATTCATTATTTACATTTTATCATGATAAATTTATTGATCACATATTTTTGTATATTTGATATGCATATTATTTAGTCTGACAAATGCAATAGGGATCAATATAATTTTAGTCTTGGTATATATAAAATATCGCAGGCAGATCCTATTTGATCCATTGGATGATAAAATATTTGAGAACCCTATACTCCATTTGGTTCACTTGATGATAAAATATTTGACACGCATGGTGCGGTCGCCAAGCTACGATTATATATATTGTTGTCGCCGAAATTTGCTCCTCGACTCGGGCGCATCCGGTCTCCTGATCGAGCCCCTCCTGTGCAGACCTGCAAGGAAGCCTACACGCGGGAGGCATTGGGGGTGGCCCTCCGCGGAAGACCCTCCGACGCTCAAGTCAGTAAGGGACCGACGGGCAACAAGATGAGAGGAGAAGGCTCTCGCCGGAGAGTTCCTCCAGAGAGCTCTGGGCAGAGTAGCAATGGCGGAGTAGAAGGCTAAGAGCGGTAGAGTGAGCAAGCGTACGGAGAGAAAAGAAGGGGAATAGCGTCCGAGAATGCCCGTACCTCAGGGGGTATGGAACTGTAGTATTTATAGAGGATCACCTGATAGTTAGGGAGGAGCGTCGTGGGCCCGAAGGCCATTGGGATTCGAACCCAGTTTGTTATGAGTCTGGTAGGATCCGTATCCGTTAGTTAGTGGATCGACAGCTGGGAGGAGGGGAGAGCCGGCCGATGGCTCGAGACCTAGGCCACTATTGTAGGTCATAGGCCAATCTTGGTATGATTCCTCGTTTGGAATCTTATTCTGTTATAGTGAATTTGAACTCTCTCGCGCTAGATTCTACAGAGGTGTTTTGAACACCGTGGTTCAGTCATCATGGCTGGTGGAGGCTCGGCGGAGGTAGGTGCTGAGGCACAAGGGGCCAACTTGGATCAGGCGGGGCCGGCCGGGACGGAAGTACCGGGGGCCGACTTGGATCAGGCAGAGCCGGCCGGGATGAGAGTGCCGGGGCCGGCCGGGATGGAAGCGCCGGGGCCGGCTGAGACGGAAGCACCGGGGCCGGCTGAGAAGAGCGCGTCGGGGCCGGCTGGGCCGGAAGCGCCGGGGCCGGCTGGGTCGAGAGTGCTGGGGCCGGCTGGAGGATGCCGGGGCCGGTTGGGTTGAAAGCGCTGGGGCCGGCTGAGAGGATGCCGGGGCCGGCTGGGTCGAGAGTGCCAGGGCCGGCTGGGAGGATGCCGGGGCCGGCTGGGTTGGAAGCGCCGGGGCCGGCTGGGAGGATGCCGGGGCCGGCTGGGTTGGAAGCGCCGGGGCCGGCTGAGAAGAGTGTCGGGGCCGGTTGGGAGGATGCCGGGGACGGCTGGGTTGGAAGCGCCGGGGTCGGCTGAGAAGAGTGTCGGGGCCGGCTGGGAGGATGCTGGGGCCGGCTGGGTTGGAAGCGCCGGGGCCGGCTGAAAAGAGTGCCGGTCTTGGAGGTGTCGGCCTTTGGGGCCGACGGTCTTCGAGGTGCCGGCCTTGGCGGTGCCGGCCTTGGAGGTGTTGGCCTTGGGGGCCAATGGTCTTCGAGGTACTGGCCTTGACGGTGCTGGTCTTGGAGGTGTCGGCCTTGGGGGCCGACAGTCTTCGAGGTGCCGGCCTTGGCGGTGCCGGTCTTGGAGGTGACGGCCTTTGGGGCCGACGGTCTTCGAGGTGCCGGCCTTGGGGTGCCGGTCTTGGAGGTGTCGGCCTTTGGGGCCGACGGTCTTCGAGGTGCCGGCCTTGGCGGTGCCGGTCTTGAAGGTGTCGGCCTTGGGGGCCGATGGTCTTTGAGGTGCCGGCCTTGGAGGTGTCGGCCTTGGGGCCGACGGTCTTCGAGGTGCCGGCCTTGGCGGTGTCGGCCTTTGGGGCCGACGGTCTTGGAGGTGCCGGCCTTGGCGGTGCCGGTCTGAAGGTGTCGGCCTTTGGGGCCGACGGTCTTCGAGGTGCCGACCTTGGCGGTGCCGTTTTGGAGGTGTCGGCCTTGGGGGCCGACGGTCTTCGAGGTGCCGGCCTTGGAGGTTGTAGCCAAGGCCAGCGCTGGAGGCCGGAGCCAAAGGGCAGTGCTGGGGGCCGACGCTGGAGGCCAACACCTTTGGGGCCAACGGACGATGGTCGATAGCTCGGCTGGGGCCGAGAGACGGGATAAGTCGGCTGGAGGAGCCGACGGAAGGAGGTCGATAGCTCGGCTGGGGCCGAGAGATGGGATAGGTCGGTACCTCGAGGACCCTGGTTCGGTGAGGGGCTGGAGCATCTCAATTCATTGACCTATCGTTGACGGACGTTGCTCGATCGAACGGGAATCAGGGCTGACTTTAGCTGCGTGCACGATTAATGATGCATGACAATTTTACCCCCCCAATATATATGAAAGAGAGAGGAGGAAACAACAGCAATTGAGTAGAAGCGAGAGAGTGAGGGAGGAGAGTTAGGTGGAGATCGATGGCGAGCAAGAACGTTGCCTTGATGCTGGTGATGGCCACGGTGCTGGTGGCCATCTTGCTGCTCCATCCGCTGTGCCCGTTGCCTGGATGGACCTCTCTTTTGCTGCCTGCTTCTCCGTGAGCTCTTAGGAAGTCTGAAGGGGACGAAGAAAGGGAAGTGGAGCTACTGTGTTAAGTGTTACCCGGACGATTGCCGTACCCTGTACCAACGTGCATTCCATGCATTCCGCTCGGTGGTTTTATTTTATTGCACTGTACTTGCTGATCGAGTTTGCTCGCACCTCGACGAATTAATGGCGATCGGCGCTTTGTTTCAACTAGCTAGATAATGTCGATCGTCTCGTGCCGTGTAGTTCCTGTCTATACTGTACAAGCTGCGGGTTCTTTCTTAGCCTGCTTCTTCTACGCTTTGGTGTGTATGAATCTGTGGCTTTAAGTACTACTTTAATATTTCACCTTGTGTTTTATGTACTACTTCCGTCTCCTTCGCATGCGTCCGTCCGTAGCGTACGTACTTTCTACGGAGTCCGTGGAGCGTGCGCTATTGCATGCATTAATCCTAACGTTAAATATTATTAGCTTCGCTAAAATAAATAGCTCATCCGTACGTAGACATCGCAATAGGCATTGCATCTCTCCCTAGATTTATTTATTTACTACTTATTCTAAAAATGATAGATAGCATGCAAGAAGGTCAGCGATGGCCTAAAACAAGGCCCTGGCCGGGCTACGCTTATCATCAATATTATATTTATTTTTTTTGTTTTTCCCTTGATGTTAGGGTTGGCCTAAAAGTTTACGAGCTCAACGAGAATTAATATTGCTTTTTTTATATAAATATGAAAAGTCAAAAAAAGATATTTTAGTTTTATTAGGTATATTAATGTGTTTAAGATTTATGAAAGAGAGTTTATGAATAATTAAATCTTATAATCTTTATTATTCTTCGTAGTAAAATTGCATCATCGTTGCCGATGTGGGTATTGATCAATATTTATATTTTTTTTGTTTTTCCTTTGATGTTAGAGTTGGCCTAAAAGTTTACAAGCTCAACGAGAATTAATATTGCTTTTTATCGATATAAATATGACAAGTCAAAAAAAGATATTTTAGTTTATTAGGTCATGTAAATGTTTAAGATTTGTGAAAAAGAGTTTATGAATAAAAATCTTGTAATCTTTATTATTATTCTTCATACAAAAATTGTATCATCGTTGCCGAGGTGGATATTGATCAATTTTATATATATATTTTTTGTTTTTCCCTTGATGTTAGAGTTGGCCTAATAGTTTATACAAGCTCAATGAGAATATTGCTTTTAATGCATACGTATAAAGCAAGGTCATAACTCCTAATACAAGTTAAAGCCTACTTGTAATCATTATATAACATTAGTTGGAATCATAATAAAAACCTGTAGATTTTTTCTTCAATATTGTTGCCGCAAAAATCTATTCTTCGAATCGGGTGCGCCCTTGGCTCCGGTCCAAATGCCGATCTCTTCGGGATGAAACCTGCAAGACAGTCCGCACGCAGAGAGTGTTTCGGGGGTGGCCTCTACGAAAGACCTTCGACGCTCAAGTCAGTGAAGATTCACAACAAGCAGATATGAGGAGAAGGCTCTCGCAGAAGAGTTTCTCTAGATGAGTGTTCTTTCGAGAGCTCAGAGCTCTGATGGAGCTTTAGTGGAGTTTTTTTAGTATGAGCTAGTGAATGCATACCTGAGAAACTTGGGGGCTGTGGTATTTATAAGTGATCACCTGATTCCTTAGGCGCATCACAGGGGTCTGAAAGTTGTTGAGATTCAAAACGGATTTGAATCAAGTTTGTTACGAGGCCAGTAGGATCCGTATCTTGTCAGTTAGAGGATCGATGGCCAGGAGAGTTGGTTAGAGGATCGACGGCTAGGAGAGTTGGTTAATGCCTTGAGATTCAACGATTATGTAGGTCCTAGGCCACTTTTATGGCCCTTAGGCCACTTCTGGCTCCATTTGGAATCTTATTCAGTTATCGTGAATTTGAACTTTCCCGCGTTGGGTTCCACAGGTGTTCGAGTGCCTCGATCTGGCCAAGGTGAGGGACAGTTTGGTTTTCCGAGGTATAGGATGGCTCGGTTTGCCGAAGTATGACCAAGGCTCGGTTTGCCGAGGTATGAGGATGGTTCGATCACCGGGGTAGAGGATGGTTTGCTCTGCCGAGGCATGAGGATGGTTCGATTCGTCGGGTGATCTGACTCTGCTGAAGGTGTTGATCCATTTATTGATTTTGATGATTAATAAAGAAATTGAGTATATTTATTTGATTACTAATGGATTTTATAAGTGTTTCAGGACTTAAATTTATTTGATCAATTTAAAGGAATTAAGAAATGAATTTTGAAATCAAATACAAATCAGAGATTTCAAAGTTTCAGAGCTTGGAGTCGACACCTAGAAAATCTGGAGCCGACCCCATGGCCAATTCAATTTTAATCTGATTTTTGATACGGTCCGGAGCCGACACCTAGAGTTTCGGAGTCGACACTTACAGTGTCTGGAGCCGACTCCGATGCGGGGACAGAACGCTTGATTTTTTGAGCATCCTGGAGCCGACACCTACAGTATTCGGGAGCCGACACCTGACGATGGCGAGCCGACACTTACTTTTTGGAGCCGACTCCTCAACGAACTCGGAAATTTCTATTTTTGGTAAAACGATCTGGAGCCGACACCTGAAAAGTTGGAGCCGACTCCAACCTGACTGGGACGAAAATTTAAAATGCCAGATCAGCTCTAACGGTAATATTTCCTTTTACCTAATTTCTAACGGATATATTTTGTTTCCAGGTACACTCCAACGGCTAGTTTCATCCCAAAAATGGATTAAAGAAAATCTATAAAAAGGGGAAAACACCCGTTTGAAAAGAGAGACGAAAAAAAATTTTCAAATCAAAAATCCGAGAAACCCTGAGCCTGAATCTCAAGAGAAAAGCATTCAAACTCAAATCCTTCCACTCCAAAAAGCTCAAAGAGGAATCCAAGGCGCCAAATCAAAAATCGGTGGATTTCCCAAATTGAAGAAAAAGCTCTGTTTCTTCCATTTCCAATCTTCTCAACTGCAACGACTGTGAGGGATTAAAGCTGAGGCTTGATTCATCATTCCAAAGGGAGAAGAGGAAAAGAAGAAAAGAAGAAAAGCTCAAAGCCAAACAACTTCAAATCAGGCTTTTCTAAACTTGTTTACTTATTTTGAATATTTGCTCATTGAGGAGCTGTGTATCTTTGAAAAACTATATTCTTTTTTTGTGCCTAGTTCAATCAAGGGGANAGAAAAGCTCAAAGCCAACCAACTTCAAATCAGGCTTTTCTAAACTTGTTTACTTATTTTTGAATATTTGCTCATTGAGGAGCTGTGTATCTTTGAAAAACTATATTCTTTTTGTTTGTGCCTAGTTCAATCAAAGGGATTGAACTAGTGGAGGTAGTCTACCTCGGTCAAGCTAGGTTAGCTTGAGTTTAGGGTTGTGTGCTGGTGAGCCCGAAAACGGCTGGGTTCGTTGTGATCCCGGTAAAAAAGTTTGAGTTGTGAGCTTGTAAAACAACTCGGCTGTAATCAGGAGATTATAGTGTGGACCCAAGTGAATCTTGGGAGTGGACGTAGGTGTTGGATACACCGAACCACTATAAAATCTTTGTGTTTGCCGTGCTTCTATTGTCTCTATCTCTATCTCTATCTCATTGATTGTGTTTTATATTTGCATTGCATTTACTTTCATTCATCTTAAGCAAACAATTTTTTAGAGGTTAAATTTTTTAAAGAACCCAATTCACCCCCCCTCTTGGGTTGTCATCTGGGCCAACAATTGGTATCAGAGCAAGTGCTCATTAGATTTGATCACACGATCAAGAGCTAAAGATCCAAATGGCAGCTCAAGTTGGATCATTTGCTGAAGGTCATTCTACGAATAGACCTCCCTTGTTTAATGGTTCCAACTATTCATATTGGAAAGCAAGAATGAGGATATTCATTCAAGCTTCTGATTATGAATTGTGGGGTGTTATAATAATGGACCTAGTACACCCACACATTATTGATGGCACTATTGTTCCTAAGCCCGAAAGGGACTGGAATGATAATGATAGGAAAATGGCACAGCTTAATGCTAAGGCCATGAATGTCTTATATTGCTCTTTAGATGCTAATGAATTTAATAGAATCTCCACATGTAATTCCGCAAAGGAGATTTGGGATAGATTAGAGGTTACCCATGAGGGTACCAACCAAGTAAAGAATCTAAAATTAATATTCTTGTTCATAAATATGAATTATTTAGCATGGAACAATCTGAAACCATTGCATGCATGTACACTAGATTTACAGATATTGTAAATGGTTTGAAAAGTCTTGGTAAGACATATACTAACTCTGAACTTGTTCGAAAATTCTTAGGTCACTTCCAAGATCATGGGAAGCAAAAATGACAGCAATCCAAGAAGCAAAGGACCTCAACACTTACCCTTAGAGGAGCTTCTAGGATCCCTAATGACCCATGAGTTGACCATGAAGCAGCACATAGAGAGGATGTGAAAAAGAAAAAGACCATAGCCTCAAAGCTGCAAAAGAAGGAGAGCAGCAGTGATGATGATGATGATGATGAACAGCTCTCTCTAGCAAGAAAATTTAAAAGATTCATGAGGAGAAAGAAACCCTTCCACAAAAAGAAATTTGGAGCTAAGTGGGAAGGAGAAAAAGAAAAAGATAAGGACAAGGACAAAGAGAAAGACCCCTTGACTTGCTATGAGTGTAATAAACCGGGGCACTTTAGATATGAATGTCCTAAAAAAAGACTTTTAAGAAAAAAGAAAGCCTTATGTGGCGACTGGAGTGATAGCGATGAATCTTCTTCAGAAGAAGAACAAAAGGAAGTCGCAAACATTTGCTTTATGGCAAACGACGACAGTGAGGTAAGTTCCGAAAACCCTTGCGATGACTTTGCTTTTGATGAATTGTTTGATGCTTTTAATGAACTTGTTGGTGATTTCAAAGTTTTGAAAAAGAAATACAAGTTTTTGAAAAATGAAAATTTAACTTTCATTAAAGAAAAGAAAATCTTAATAATGAAACTTAAAGTGCTTAAATCTGAAAATGAAAATTGTAAAAGAAAAAGAATCAATTTCCAATGAAAATGATAAACTAAAGAAGGAGTTGAAAATATAAAAATATATTGATAAATTTACTTAAGTTCTGAAAAATTAATTTATTGTTAATAGTCAAAAGCTATTATTGACAAGGCTGGATTTAGGTTATAACCTAACTTAAAGCAAAAATTTGTCAAAAATTTTTTGAAAGGCAAAACAATGTAATGTTACATGCTTAAATGTAACAAAAGGACATAAATTTTTGAATGTAATTTTAAAAAATAAAAAGTTAAATATTAAAGGAAAGAAATATGGGTTCCCAAAGGAACAGTCTTTTATGCTACTAACCATGAAGGACCCAAGAAAGCTTGGGTACCTAAACATAAGACTGATTATTTTTGCAGGAGTGTCTTGCGGCCAAAAGATCAAAGCGAAAGTGGTATCTTGATAGCGGCTGCTCAAGGCACATGACGGGTGACAAAGATCAATTCATCACCCTTGAAAGAAAAGAGGAGGAGTAGTTACATTTGGTGATAATGGCAAAGGCCAAATCTTGGGGTTTGGTAACATTCAAATAACTCCCTCCACATATATTGAAAATGTCTTATATGTTGATGGTTTGAAACATAATTTAATTAGCATTAGTCAATTATGTGATAAAGGTTTTAAAGTATCATTTGAATCTTCTATATGCACAGTTCTAATCCCATTGATAATAGCATTGTTTTTATTGGAAATAGAAATGGCAATGTATACTTGATTGATTTAGACAATTTGTCTACTAGTAATCATTGCTTAGTTGCTAATAATGCTAATATGAATGAGATTGGTTGGTTGTGGCATCGAAGATTAGGTCATGCAAGCACACACCTTATTTCAAAACTAATTAGAATGGATTTAGTAAAAGGACTTCCTAAACTAGATTTTGAAAATAACAAAATATGTGATGCATGTCAGTTTGGAAAACAAACTAGAAGTTCTTTCAAATCTAAAAATATTGTTTCAACTTCTAGGCCTTTAGAGCTACTTCACATGGACCTTTTTGGACCAACTAGAACCACAAGTCTAGGAGGAAAGAAATATGGTCTTGTGATAGTAGATGATTACTCTAGATTCACTTGGGTATTTTTTAGCTCACAAAGATGAGACTTTCTCGATATTCTGAAATTCTTCAAGAAAGTCACAAATGAGAAAAACACACCATAGTGTCTCTAAGAAGTGATCATGGAACTGAATTTGAAAATCATTTATTTGAAAGTTTTGCATAGAAAATGGTATTAATCATAATTTTTCTGCACCTAGAACCCGCAACAAAATGGAGTAGTTGAAAGGAAAAATAGAACCTTAGAAGACATGGCCCGTACCATGCTATGTGAAAGCAACCTCCAAAATACTTTTGGGCGGAAGCTATAAACACGGCATGTTACATCTTAAATAGAGCTTAATAAGACCTATCATTAAGAAAACCTTATGAATTATGGCATAATAGAAAACCAAACATAAGTTATTTTCATGCATTTGGTTGTAAATGTTTTCATTCATAATAATGGTAAAATAATCTAGGAAAATTTGATGCAAAATCTGATGAAGGATATTCTTAGGATATTCAACAACTAGTAAAGCATATAGAGTATTTAACAAGAGAAACTTAGTTGTTGAAGAATCTATTCATGTAATTTTTGATGAATCTTTAGCATCAAGTTCCAAAAAGATTGATGATGAGGAAGATACAAACATTCTAGAAAGAGATCTTGAAAAATTAATATATGTATCTTCAGATCATGAACAAGAAGCTAAAGATAATGATTCTCCTAGTGTTGATGTGTTGATGCAAATCATAATGATATAGATCTACCTAGAGATTGGAGATATGCTATAGTCATCCAAGGAATTGATTATAGGTGATCCATCTCAAGGAATAAGAACTAGATCATCAATGAGAAACATCAGTAATCATCTTGCATTTGTATCTCAAATTGAACCTAAAACTATTGAAGAAGCTGAAAAAGATAATAATTGGATGTTAGCTATGCAAGAAGAATTAAATCAATTTACTAGAAATAATGTATGGACTCTTGTAGAAGACCTAAAGATCATTCTGTTATAGGATCAAAATGGGTATTTAGAAATAAACTAGATGAAAATGGCATAGTAATTAGAAACAAAGCTAGATTAGTTGCAAAAGGATATAATCAAGAAGAAGGTATTGATTTTGATGAAACTTTTGCACCTGTAGCTAGATTAGAAGCCATTAGATTATTACTTGCATTTGCATGTCATATGCATATCAATTTATTTCAAATGGATGTTAAAAGTGCATTTTTAAATGGATTTATAAATGAAGAAGTATTTGTTGAACAACCACCTGGTTTTGAAGATCATGAATTTCCAAATCATGTTTTTAAATTGCACAAAGCACTATATGGTTTGAAACAAGCACCTAGAGCTTGGTATGATAGATTAAGTAAATTTTTAATTGAAAATGATTTTGTAAGAGGAAATGTTGATAAAACATTATTTTTGAAAAGAAAAGATAAAGATTTATTAGTAGTACAAATATATGTTGATGATATTGTATTCGGTGCTACTAACAACTTGTTATGTCAAGAATTTGCTAAGTTGATGCAGGGTGAGTTTGAAATGAGCATGATGGGAGAACTCAACTTCTTCCTTGGACTCAAATCAAACAAAGCAAAGAGGGAATTTTTATCAACCAAGCCAAATACACAAGAGAACTTCTCAAGAAGTTTGGTATGGAATCAATCAAACCCTTGGAACACCAATGAGTCCTTCATGCAAGCTGGACAAAGATGAAGAAGGTAAGAAAGTTGATCAAAAATATTATCGAGGTATATCGGATCCCTACTTTACTTAACTGCAAGTAGACCAGATATATGTTTGCAGTTTGTTTATGTGCTAGATTTCAGTCTGAACCTAAAGAATCACATTTAATTGCTGTAAAAAGAATTTTAAGATATTTAAGTGGAACTAAAAATGTAGGTTTATGGTATTCTAGAGACTCAACATTAAATTTAATTGCATATTCTGATTCTGATTATGCTGGATGTAAATTAGATAGAAAAAGCACAAGTGGTGCATGTCAATTCTTAGGAAGTAACTTAATCTCTTGGTTTAGCAAAAAGCAAAATTCGGTTGCATTATCTACTGCTGAAGCAGAATATGTTGCAGCTGGAAGTTGCTGTGCTCAAATCCTTTGGATTAAGAGACAACTTGAAGATTATGGCATAACACTTGATAAAACACCAATTAGATGTGATAACACGAGTGCAATAAATTTAACTAAAAATCCAATTCAACATTCAAGAACAAAACACATTGAAATTAGATATCATTTCATAAGAGAACATGTAGCTAATAATGAAATCTGTCTTGATATGTTAATACTGAAGAACAATTAGCTGACATATTTACAAAACCCTTGAATGAAGAGAGATTTTGTTATCTTAGAGGTGAATTAGGAATATGTGACCCTTTAGAGTGATTTTGAAACCCTAAGGAATGAGAATCTAGATTTCTATAAATTTCTTGAAAATCCTCTCATAATTTTAAGGACAAATTATCTAGTCATTGAGCTATTTGATCCTTGATATTTCAAAGATTTTTTGAAATTTTATTGAACTCTTTTTGACAAGTTTCAGTCATTTGAATCTCAATTATTTTTTTCTGAAACTGTCTTTGGAGTCGACACCTCAGAATGAGGAGTCGACACCTCTGACTGTGTCGCTCTCGGTCCTTGACCTTGGAGCCGACACCCGTATAAGTGGAGCCGACTCCAGTTCGAGCGCTGACTGTGTTAGCGATTTGGAGTCGACACCCGACTTTGCGGGAGTCGACACCTGGGATTCCAAAATTGATTTATTAGGGCAGAGTCGACACCTCATCATTTCATAACTTCTCAAATCCTAACCAAACTCCTCCAAAATTCTTCCAAAACTTCCCCACCTCTAATTCCATCCAAATCGAAACTTCCCAAAGATCTAATGGCACCCAAAAGGAGGGAATCAGTGGTTGGAGCGCCGGTGACCATGGGAAAATGGTCCGCGTCGTCCCGCTCGTGAGCCGACTCCAAGCAGTGATTCATCCACGGATTCAGACAACCCCAACACCTCTTCCACTCAGGTAGATACCTTAGCCGGGAGGGTTATCACAATGGGGAGAAAGATTGATTTTGACCTATTTGAAACGAGGGTTTCTCAATCGGTAGGCAATTAAAGGAAATGGGCTGGGATAAGCTCTGCTCTCTTGATGTTCCCACTTATCCAGCCTTAGTAAAAGAATTTTGTTTTAATTTGGCTAGAGGTGATGGCGGTTTAGTTAGCTTAGTAAGAAATAAGAGGATTCACCTTTCTTTTCAAAAGCTTGGAAACCTCCTTAGCATCCCAATTACCGGTTTAGCAGCTGACATGCACAGTGATAGGTCAGCGGCTCTTTCGAGGATGTTAGGAAGGGAAGTGACAGAGTTTGAGGAGATTAGGGCTAATCAATTACCCTTGGAATTGAAATTATTACACAACATTTGTAGTAGAATTTTGTTTCCAAAGACCAGTCGGTTTGAGTATGTCTCAGAGCGAGATATTGTTGTTATGGATAGCGTTTTGACTGATAGCAATCAACCTTGCAGCTATGATGATATTTTATATGGCGGAAGCTGGAGGGAAGAGAAGATCATCCCTACCGTATGGCATGGTGCTTACTATGGTTTTCAGGAGCCAAGGGGTTGTAATTCAAGAGAATGAACCATCTAAGAACCTAGGCACACCGACTATTATAGTTTGGCAACATTGCATCGGATGGGTTTTGCTAAAGTGAATGGACAGTGGGATAGGAAAGGACACCTTGATGAGAGAGCCCCTGTGCCGAGAGTTTCTGAGCCTTGCGAGGCTGGACCATCAGTTAGGGTTCCTTCTCCACAGCCTAGGAGTCCCATTCTTGCTCTGCTCCTGCACCTGCACATGTTAATGATCAACCATCCACTTCTTCAGCTGGATTCTCAGACCTTCAAATGGAGCAATTAAAAAGTTTGTTTGCTGCTCAGAAGGATGAGTTTGACAGTCAGTTCATGAATATAAAAGAATCACTTTATTCACTTGATGATCGGATTGCAAAAATTGAATCAACTCTCAACTCCTCTGCAGAATCTTTAAGTGGTGATTTGAAGAACATCTTTGAAGAACTTAAAGAGATTTGTGGAGATAGTGAAACTTATTCAAGGTGCAACGCCGAGCTTCAAGATAAAATCTTAACATCTTGCACATTTGTTGATGAGAGACTTAAAGACTATGTTAAGCTTCAATGTGATGGAATGAAAAATATTGTAGATCATTTAACAAGAATAGTGAGGAAGAACTTTTGATGTAATGAATGTTTAATGTTGATATCTTAATGTAATGAATGTTTAATTTTGATGAAATGTAGTTTACATTTTGATGTAATGAAGTTTATGAAGGCTATTTTGATGTAGTTTACATGTTGATGTAATGAAGGCTATATTTGATGAATGAGTATTTTGATGTAATAAAAGCTTTTTTATGTAATACTTGACTTTTGTTGAAATGAAATTATCTTTTGATGCAATGTGATGCAATATTCTTTACCTTTTTGTTGATTACAAAAAGAGGGAGAGAATTATGGTTGTATATGCATTAAGAGGGAGAAAGTTATATTGTTAATTGCATTAAAGGGGGAGAAAGTTATGTTGCATTAATTGTTTAATATGAAAAATCAAGTTATTTAATTGATTAATATGAAAACATTAATGAAGTTAATTGATTAATATGATATTGATTTATTTAATTGATGTGGATTAATAATCAAATTGATTTGACTATGCATAAAGAAATCTTAAGTACCAAATATGTAAAGTAAGAGGAAGAATAATTTGAACTTCATAGGGGGAGCTTACTCGTGAAGATCACTTCCTTGATAATTTTTTAATTTAAGAATTCTATGCATATACTCAATATTTTTATAATCATCAAAAAGGGGGAGATTGTTGATCCATTTATTGATTTTGATGATTAATAAAGGAATTGAGTATATTTATTTGATTACTAATGGATTTTATAAGTGTTTCAGGACTTAAATGTATTTGATCAATTTAAAGGAATTAAGAAATGAATTTTGAATCAAATACAAATCAGAGATTTCAAAGTTTCAGAGCTTGGAGTCGACACCTAGAAAATCTGGAGCCGACCCCATGGCCAATTCTATTTTAATCTGATTTTTGATACGATCTAGAGTCGACACCTAGAGTTTTGGAGCCGACACCTAGAGTTTCGGAGCTGACACCTAGAGTTTCGGAGTCGACACTTACAGTGTCTGGAGCCGACTCTGATGCAGGGATAGAACGTTGATTTTTTGAGCATCCTGGAGCCGACACCTACAGTATTCGGGAGCCGACACCTGACGATGGCGAGCCGACACTTACTTTTTCGGAGCCAACTCCTCAACGAACTCAGAAATTTCTATTTTTAGTAAAACGATCTGGAGCCGACACCTGAAAAGTTGGAGCCGACTCCAACCTGACTGGGACAAAAATTTAAAATGTCAGATCAGCTCTAACGGTAATATTTCCTTTTTACCTAATTTCTAACGGATATATTTTGTTTCTAGGTATACTCCAACGGCTAGTTTCCTTTCCAAAATGGATTAAAAGAAATCTATAAAAAGGGGAAAAAACACCCGTTTGATAAAAAAGGAAAAGAGAAAAAAAAGAGAATGGAAAATAAAAAAATTCAAATCAAAAATCCGAGAAACCCTGAGCCTAAAATCCAAGAGAAAAGCATTCAAATTCAAATCCTTCCACTCCAAAAAGCTCAAAGAGGAATCCACGGCGCCCAAATCAAAAAAATCGGTGGATTTCCCAAATTGAAGTAAAAAGCTCTGTTTCTTCCATTTCCAATCTTCTCAACTGCAACGACTGTAAGGGATTAAAGCTTAGGCTTGATTCATCATTCCAAAGGGAGAAGAGGAAAAGAAGAAAAGAAAAGCTCAAAGCCAAACAACTTCAAATCAGACTTTTCTAAACTTGTTTACTTATTTTTGAATATTTGCTCATTGAGGAGCTGTGTATCTTTGAAAAACTATATTCTTTTTGTTTGTGCCTAGTTCAATCAAAGGGATTGAACTAGTGGGGGTTGTATACCTCGGGTCAAGCTAGATTAGCTTGAGTTTAGGGTTGTGTGCTGGTGAGCCCGAAAAACCAGCTGGGTTCGTTGTGATCCCGGGTAAAATAATAAGTTTGGGTTGTGAGCTTGTAAAACAACTCGGCTGTAATCGAGGAGATTATAGTGTGGACCCAAGTGGATCTTGGGAGTGGACGTAGGTGTTGGATACACCGAACCACTATAAAATCTGTGTTTGCCGTGCTTCTATTGTCTCTATCTCTATCTCTATCTCATTGATTGTGTTTTATATTTGCATTGCATTTACTTTCATTCATCTTAAGCAAACAATTTTTTTTAGAGGTTAAATTTTTTAAAGAACCCAATTCACCCCCCCCCCCTCTTGGGTTGTCATCTGGGCCAACAGGCATAACGCTGGTATCAGGACCCTTCCTCTTAGGGGATATTAAAGAGTGATACACCAGATGGGTGTTGCAGGTCCGTGGGACACATAAGAAAATAATAATATGAATACAATGGGTTTGTTTACATTGCATATTTCAACATTTATTGTATAATTAAGCTTCCAAAATTATTTGAGCTGATGACATACATGTTTTGATAACATGATGAATGTATTTAAAATTGGAAGTTTTATACATGAAAATATGGTTTGATAATATCTTGATGAAATGATTATATAATAGTAGGCTTACTTATTGAGTGTAAGCTCATATAAATCTTACAATGTTTTTCAGAGCCACAGGACTGAAGAATGAGATTTGGGGTAGTTGGAGCTTCTACCAGAGGAAATTAAGATCCAACATTTTGTTGTAATCCCATTGATTTATGTATGATGGGCATATAGCCAAAAACTCATAATTATGGCTTGTACTAAAATGTTTGACTCTGAATGACATAGTGGTAATATCCTTCCTTGAATAAATTGGACTGTTACAGGACGCCTTGCATGCTAGGCATGCGGCGGGTTGTCACCCCTGGATCCCACATTGGGTCTGGGGCGTGACAAAAATCATGTGAAAAATAGAGTGAAATATTGATTGAGAGAAAAATTATTTGAAATAGAGATTTGTTTGAGGTTTGTTGGAGCATTGCTTTGATTATTTTTCACCCATCGGAGCTCATATATTGCTGATTCTTCAAGTGGTCTTCAAACTCCATCCACCTTCATTAAAGAGCATTCAAAGTTACCTCGAAGACTTCTATTGTGCTGATGCATTCATTAAAGAAAGAAGCAACTTCGGGATTAGCTCTTCAAGTTGATAAGTACTTTTATTTCTTTAAATCTGCTCATATCTAGGAGCTTGTTGTATTAAACATTCTATTACTTGTGCTTTGATTTGTTTCACAGTTGTGAAACTTGGTTGGGTAGAGGTCTACCCGGATTGATTTGTAAGGTCCCCTTGTACCTGTAAACAAGAAGACTAGCTTGGAGGGCTAGTACGTAAGGCTTGCTTGTGCCTGTAAATAAGTTTGCTAGCCAGTTAGGCTAGTAGTGATTAGTGGAATACCCAAGGTGTTCTTGGGGAGTGGATGTAGGTGCAAGGTTGGCACCGAACCACTATAAATATTGTATGTTTGATTGTGTTTCATTTTCTAGTGATTGATTGTGTACTAGACTCACTTCACTACACGATAATCACTTGTAAAAGAATATAAGTGCACATACTTGATAGCCGATTAAATTTTTAAGAAACCCAATTCACCCCCTCTTGGGTTGCTAGATCTGGGCAACATGCCTGAAGAAAATCTCTTCTAGCTCCAACCTAACCTAAGTCCATCTCAATAAAATTATATATATATATATATATATATATATATATGTGCTAAGCTTTCATTAATGATGGGGTGGTTAAGCTATTAGCTCTGTAATTATCAAAAAAATGTGTACAAAACTATCTTCTATTATTAATAAAATTATTGCACGCAGGTAACTTTTTAAGTAGGAAATTAAATGAAAAACACCTAGCTAACCACACTTAAGTTTTATCCCTTGTATTTTTCCTTATTTGTTTCTACTAAAGCTTAATCACTTTCACTTCAGCAGCCCACACCTTTGCCTCCAAGCCATGACTCTGGCTTCCTTCTCAGCCACCTTTGTGTTTACTTTTGTGGCCTTAGCCTCCACTTCCACTAACTGTCCTATATGCCTCCAAGCCTCAGCCTCTAGTCTCTTTGCTTTAACCACTGATGCCATCTTTGTTGAAATTTTAAGATCTTATATGACAAATTTAGAATACCAAATTAATAATTAAAATTTATTATCGTATTTATTTGAATCATCTTTGACTTATACAATGCACACAGGAATCTTTTACTTTGAAAAAACACTTGCCAAGATTTTTACATGCATTGCATAAATCAAAGATAGAACAACAAGATATGACAATGAATTTTAATTATTATTTTGATGTTCTAAATTCATGTATGCGATACTAAAATTTCAACATATGGTATCAGAGCTACCGCTATATTTATCGTAATAATAAGACCTTAGTAGACTAAACAATATGGATCATATATCAACAGCGGTCTCATTCCGCATGTATCATTGGATCAAATTTGTTCAATCGGTTTTGCAAATCTAAAATCACTAATGATTAATGGAGCCTACATATATAAAATTTCTATCTTTTTTTTTATTTGGGCAATATTAATTGCAGTTGTTTTAGTTTTGAAAATATTATTTAAAAATAATACTTAGGCTAAACAACTAAATTTTAATATAGTCATAATTTTGGAACTACTTGGTCCTACAATAGAATATCTCTAATAAAATCCGGTCCCATAAAAGCTATCAACACCGAATCCTAGCAGTCATTATGCTCCTTAGCAGGCATTTGATTGGTAGTAATCTACCTTAGTAATTTAAGATTATTATGTTTGATAATTAGACAAAGTAATCTTGATGATAATATTTGATGTCTCGTAATCTAAGATTTACATAAACCATGATAATCTTATTACCATGTGAGGGGTTGTTTGGAGTGAAAAGGATTAGATTATGATAATCCTTCGTTCATGGGAATCAAAGATTTTTAGAGATCAAAGATTAACACCTCTCCCCTTGTTAATATTTCATTCCTAAAATTGAGGGCATATATTAGATTTTCAAGAAATTTTTGGGCAATTCAAACATGGGAATCTCATATGCTGACCAGTTTTTTGAAGAATCTTGATGGGAATGTTCACTCCGAACAGCCCCTAAAACATAGATATATTGAGATTACTAAGGTTCAATAATCTAGATTATGCTCTTAGTTTTCATATAAATATTTATTAATATTTAATTTAATTATATTTTAATTAACAGAGTAAACCCAATCTTCAAGTACCAGAACAAATCCAACCGCATGAGGATGCTAAAATTAAGTGAACAAATCAATAATCCTTTTTCTTTCGTTCCTTTTTTTTTTTTTGGTGTGTGTGTGGAGTGGGGGGAATAAGAAGGGGAGGGAAATGCATCCAAGCTTCACCGCAACCAAATCCTGTCTTTATAGACTACTACACCAAACAACAAGAAACCCAATGACGGAAAAAACTCACAGCAGCTATCAATGCAGCATTTTATTTATATACGATTAGTTCTGCCTTGTAACACCAGGGAAGTAGATTAGAGAGGCTCGTAAGAAATCCATCTTTGCAACATTGCCAGACATTCCTTAGGCTTGTACTCTGGAGCTGTGTGACCAGCACCCTACATAAACAAATAACATATCTGATTAAAAACTCCAATATATATATAGTGTAAAATTTCTGAAAGACATGTTTATTTAATAAAAAAACCACACACCCACACAAACACAAACCTTTACAGTTGCAAATGTCAAATTGTTGGAATATGTTGTCGTGTATCTGAGAAACCAACAATAAGCTGAATTCATAGTGCAATGATACAAACCAATTCATAAAGAAGATCAGATCAAATAAGGAAGTTCTGACACTAGCTACAAGCTCACCCAGCAACTTCTCCCCCAACACGCCATGATCTCCACTCATCCACAACAGGGAAGCCAAGAGATCTAACCCATGCTTGAGTGCCCAGAAATGGTACGACCATGTCATGATCCCCGCTATGCGATGAAAAGGCCATGCGATACGTTAGAATAGAGTTCAGCACCATACTACAATTACAACTGATGATAATAATAGAGATACGCTCCGAGATTTCACCTGTATACGAGAGCACGATAACCTCTACTGGTGAGGCTAAGATGATAATGTAGATTATTTGGGAGGTCTTTTGTATAAAGTAAGTCATCATTACACCTCTGCCATTCTCTCACAGTTCCCTGCTTCGTGTCAACATTGCTAGGGGTTAGTTGCCTGGTGAAAATCACTTGAGGTTATAGAATTTGAAGAACAAGAATTTTAATTTTTATATAAACATGAAAGTAGAAACCATAAGCTCTTACTTTTATGTCACAATTATCAATATTTCTCTTCCCTCTTTTATCCTTTCATTTTGAAGACTAATCACAACACACTATCGATTTGACTCTAATCCTCTGTATTTTACAAATGAAACTGACTGGTAGATTCCCATAAAATAAATAAATAGCTTGGCATGCAAGGCAACATATCTGCCTCATATGACCAATGTTGGAGAGGATGTATAACGACCCGAGCCCGCAAACCCACGAACCCGTTTCGTTACAAGAAAGCAAGATGGACAAGGTCCATACCAATTTGGGCCACCATAGCTCAAAATGGATTCAATTGGTATATTATCCTTTTTATTTATAATATATAAACCACTCACCTTTTTTTGCCCCCCCGATGTGGAATCTTTAAAGGAGGGCCTCACAATCTACCCCTGTTAAAGAGGCGACGTCCTCATCGCCAAAGGCATTCACCAATCAGGCAGGATTCTAGAGATGGCCCTCCACAGGTTCTAGAGGTGGCTTTCATCCCATATGGATATAACACTTTGCCCTGTGTGGCACTTAGCACTTGCACTTTCGGCTGGTGCCAGGCTCTGATACCCTATTGTAACGATCCGAGCCCGTAAACCCATGAATCCATTTCATTATGAGAAAGTAAGACGGACAAGATCCATACCAACTTGGGCCACCACAGCCCAAAAGGGATCCAATTGGCACCTTGTTCTTCTTACTTTACAACATATAAACCACTCACCTTTTTCTTCCCCACCCGATGTAGATTTTTAAGGAAGGGCCTCACAGAATGACATTAATGCATCAAGTGACCAATGGGTACGTTTATATTGTCGAACATATAAAAAGAAATTGGTGCTCATAGTCTCCAGCTTTTCTCTGTTTCCTTCATCATTCACCATGCACACTCCCTCAAAAAATAATCCACCATGCATGATTCTTGTATGCTAATCATTTCCTACTATTATAAACAACAATTTTCTGATGAGGGAATAATAGTATCATCTCTCTATGATCTATCTTTACCTTTTAGCGTCAACATAGCCTTTTCCCCATTATCTCTAGTTTTCTTTTAAGCAGACCCAATGCAAGAAAGAAAAAGAAAAGAAAAGAAAAAATATCTTAATCATTGTCCCAACATTCCAATTCATTATATTGATTTTTTGAAAATGAACATGAAAACCTGATGTAGGATCTATGATCAAGAGAAGATTGGAGAAGTGTCACATCACTTGAAAGCCTCATGCACAGCAAGCAAGCTATCATAGAAGAAGAAATGACTGAATCCTCCACCTTTCCCCTTCCATGTATACTGACAGCTGCTAGCCATGTCATGGAGCACTCAAGTCTCCTGAGAATGGAGAAAAGCAAAGTAGGTGGATTTGGGGATTGGGGGTAGAAATTTGGATGAAAGGCTATGCTCATGGCAAGGCCCCTCTTGGTAGATTTTCAATTAATGAGAAAGGATAGATAGTAAGCTATTCTGAAGTTTGGTATTTGTTTACCATTTGCCTTGTATTTAGAAGATACATTAATAAAAGGGTCTTTTCTCAGTGATCCAAAATAATCACTAGACTTGATGTGGACCACTCTGGATATCACAGAAAGGACTGGATAGAGTCCAAAAGAAAGATCAGATAAATCTGAAAGCTAAACCCCACACCAAACTTTAAGAGACCCTAACTTGTTGGAAAAGCATCCAATTATTGTGTTTCATTTTTTGAAATTAGATAGTTTTTCAAGATCTATGATGTGATACCATCCCCATAAAAGTACGGCATACAAAGCAACCAATATTAAATTTCATTGTGCATGCCTCAAAATAGGCCAATCAAACCAAAAGTTTCTTTCATAGAAAAGGTTTTGACTATGTATATCTTCCAATTTGGGAAGGTAAGAGACAAAATCAACATGAGAGTTGAGATCAACATCTTATAAGATTTTAGCTTTTTTATATTTATTTCACTAATCATCTATATTAAAATAACTATAATTTCTTTTTAAAAATAAAAATCTAACCTCAATTATGCAAGGATAGGCCATACTAGCATAATTAGAGAATTTGTAACTCTATTTTATTACTCTTGTGAAAGAAAAGGGCACCTATATCCTATTTTTGCTAATTTTTTATCTTTTAATTTTTCTAAAAAGATTTTAGTTGAACAAGTTGAAGGAATTTCTTCCTTCTTGTTGAAGGGATGAGGTTGGTATTAAATCTTCAATCTTTCATATTTATTGGTGCTGTAGTTTAGGATGCAAATGTGAGTAGTAGAAGCTTATAGGAGAAAAGTTGTCATCGCTTCAACTACGTTGAAGGATAGAGACAGGTATGGCTACTGCCTTTACCTTGATAAATGGTAAGAAGATAGGATGGCTTCTATTACTAGATAAAATTACCCAACTCACCAAGCTCATATGAAGAGTGTGAGCAACACTCAAAATCTCTTTCCTTAACTTGTCTTATTAAAGTAAGAAGGCTATGAAGGAGAACTCCTCAAATGTTGATAGTGTTCCAAAGATAAAATTTGATGATTTTAAGATAATTCTTCCGGTATTTGATGGCAATATGAATTCAAAAGAAAAACGAGTTCTTGATTTGGAATGTTTCGACCATGTGTACTATCAAAGATTAGTTTCGCACCTATAAATTTGTTGATGAAGGGACCGTTCTTATGGGGATTGATGCACCCTATGAGATAGAGTTTCTAAAGGTGCTTTGATTTGTGATGAGAGACAAGAAGAATCGAACCCGCTACTTTTTGCAGGGAACCATTGTTACGAGTGCTGTAACAATTTCAACTTGTGGTTCCTTAGATTTAGAAAATTCATCTCTATGGCACATGTGGGTTGGGTATATGGCTGAGGACATGACATAATTTGATCAAATAGGATTTGCTATGTGGCCAATAGACAAGAAAAGTACTGTAAAATGAAGTTCTATATGATTGTTCATAAGAACAGAGTATAGTAGATTATATGCAATCAGATCTTTGGGGTCCATCTCATGTTTCTTCTAATGATGAATCCAACCACAGACAAACTTTTATTGTTGACTACTTGAGAGCAAAATTTGAGTATATGTGGTGAAGCGGAAAGGTGATTCTCTCAATACCTTTGAGCAGATAGAAAATTATGATCAAGAAGCAAACAAACCAGATGGTGAAGTATCATAGTGGTTTCCATATGTGATGATTAAGAATGGATTAAGATAAGTTAATTTAGATTAGCTTTAATTAAAATTCACCTGTTAAGCTGAATTCTCTCGCGTTTTCGCGAATGTCTCGTGGTGGATGGATAGAGGATTCAGCGAGGACGATTCGTAGTGGAAGGAGAGAATGGGAATCTTGGAGAAGCCGGAGCTGGACCGCTCCTTTTTCTTCTCTTTCCTTCTTCGCCTTTCTTCTTCTTCTTCTTCTTCTTCTTCTCCCTGCATATGGATGGGTAAACTGCCGTTGGAGAGTGTCGATCGAAGCTTCCACCATTGCCAGACTTCGTTGACACTCGAAGCTCTGTGGCCGGTGAGGTAGGAAGCTCAGAAAACATCGTGCTCTTTTCCTCTATTTCATTTTTCAAAGCTCTGATTTGTAACAATTTCTTCAATTCTAGCAGATAGGGTGGGAGATTTTCTAATTAAGGATTAGGGAAGAATCATCGGAGCGAGCCGAGCCTCCGGGGAAGTTCAGATCATCGCCGACGACTCCAGCAAGGTGGAGGTTAAATTTTCCCTCATGTTTTCTGGGTTAATTGAGAATGTTGTGGGATTTTGGGAGACCCATGGGTTGGTCATCGCCGGAGTGCTCACCGGAGGGGAGGGTAGGGGAGTCGCTGCCACCCGCCGCCATGGTGGCTGGCGACGAGGAGGCGTGAGGGAGAGGAGTCAGCTTGGGAGAAGAAGACACAGTCTTCTTCCCCTACTTCAGTTTGGAGGCCACCGGACTTGGTTGGTGCGCCCCGCCCTTCACTAGTGGTGTCGGGGGGAGCCAGAGGCGGGTGTCGGTGGAGAGAGAGAGAGAGGAGAGGGCAACGGAGAGAGAAGGGAGCCACAACGATGGTCGCTGGCCGCTGGGCTCGTGGACCTCGCTACCGCTTACTGCTGCCATGGTGGCCGGCGATGAGGGAGGGCTTCGCGCGAGGAGAGGGGCAACGAGAGAGGGGTTTCGGCTGGTAGTCGGGAACTGGATGTGGGTGTGGGAAGAAGGCTGTGGCCTTAAAGGAAAAGATGTTGTACAGTACACCGTGGTGCAGTAAATTCTGAATCGCTTTATTTTATTAATTCACGTATATTTTATATAGCTTAACATGATAAAATAAAATAATAAATATAATAATTATAAATTTATAAATGATATTCTGTTTTTAATGAAACAAAACGGTTTATTTTTTAAAAAAAAGCATTAAGGTATTTTAATTATAAAATTACAATATCATAGTTATAAAATTATAAAACCCATTCAAAAAATATTAAGGCAGCTTTAAGACATTCTGATCGAAAAAAATTACAACACCTCAGGTGTAAAATTACGACACCATAGTTATAAAATTACGACACCCATTCAGAAAAGATGCGATGTCTATATACAAATTTCAAAAAAAGCTAAATAGGTATTAATGCACGTCATGCTCAAAATTTAAGTTCGTATCCTACTATCCTATTCCGTCCTATCGCATCAAGCCATGTAGGATTCATATGGACCAATAAGAAGAGGTAGTACAACTAATGTAGGATTTGTTGCGCTGAAGGTGGTGTACAAAGACTTTTCCCTTATGAAAGGAAATAGGGTTGGAACTTGGTTTAAGGAAAAATCTTTGTACATTGCCTCGATGCCATGTGTGGGCTCATGCACAAAGAAATTACGATGCTTAGTGCAGGACATGCTGCACCGGGGCAATGTACAAAGACTTTTTCCTTTGGTTCAACCCCATAGGGCTAGTTTTTATATTAAAATTGGATGAAGACATTAGGATTTAATTATAAAATTTATGGGTTTGACTAATAGATTCAGATCTCAATTAAAAATAATTAAGCAAAGGTTTACTAAACATTGAATTAGAGGAATAAAGTGATTATTTATGAATTTTGGGCTAAGGGATAAAATAGTAATTTTATAATTATAAATTTTAATGAATTAATTAATTATGCCTAACTATAGGTGATTCTTTACTACTATCTTGATTTGAGGAGGCTTTAAAATAGGGATATGAGATAAGAATTTTACACTCTACTATTCTATAATATGTTTTTATAATTTACATATCTGCATATATCATATGTTGTTGGCTTTTCCTGCACATCATGAATTATTATGAATTTTGATATATCTATATATGGTGGAATGATATTTTGTTATAAATAGTTTTTGATTTAATTTGGGATTATAAATTTTGGATTTTCTGAATACGATATGGCATGGTCTTTCGGAGGTGGTATGGAATGGTATGTTATTCTGGGGTTGGTATGGCATGGCTTGGTATTCTGAAAGAGGAATCGATGCTACTAGTATGTGATACTAGTTCAGGAAGAGTTGGTATCCTTCCTTGCCTAGATTGGTGGCACTGAGGAAGGGGGTAGGCTTGAGGAAGGCCGGTATAGAACAAAGTCCTAGTACAGGAGCTGACTGAGTTCATTTATGCAGGGCACTATTATATAAATCAACCTGAGTGGGATAAGTATCGCTAGGTTAGATTGTTGATACGTAATAGCCAAGTTAAGTTATTGACATGTGATACTGACGCTAGACTTCTACAATATGTACCAGCAATAATGCCTTGTGATGCATGCTTGTAAGGGGGAGGGGGCTCACTTAGGGATTGCTTTACGTACTGTAGGAAGGGGTCTAATGGACATATTGCATACAAGTGAGGGCATTTTTCTTGGTGATGTCATGCATATGGGTGCATGGATGGTTTGGTAATGGATATGATTATCTAGATGCAGTGGTTGGTATGGCTATGGTGATGGTTATTAGGATGGATTGGTAATTGATATAGTTATCTAGATGCGGTGGCTGATATGGCTACGGTGGTAGCTATATAGATGATTTGGTAATGGATATGGTGGTTAGTATGGCTATGGTAGTGGTTATATGGATGGGTTTGGTGGTAGTCGTTATCTGGATATTATGATTGGTTTAGGTTGGTTTTACCGTAGTGATGGGTATAAGGGTGTGGTCATTATTTTTGATGCTTTGGTGTGTTATTTTTCCTGGTATTATTAACTAGATTTTTTTGGTTTGGTTGTAGATATAGTTATCTGAATGGTTTTGAATATTTTTCTGGTATGAACTTCATTGGTTTTTTTTGGATGATTATATATATTATGATATTTTTTGTTCAAACATATTTTGACTATACTAAATGGTTTATTTGGCATATTTATGATAGTAAGTATAAAAGTTCTACTGGACTTTTTAACTCATCCCAATATATCTTATCTTTTTGCAGCAGACAAGGAGAACATTTACCTTATAAACTAAAGCTTCAGGGAGGGACTCCAGGAGTGAGATAGGAGAGTTGTTTTAGTTAGCTTTTGATGTTTAGACATTTTTGTATGAAACAGATGGGGTTGACATGTACAAGGTTGATGACATGATATAGAAAATGATATATTTGAGTTTTGTTTTGGTTTCTGCAATTGTGTTTTATGATATGTTTATGTTGAGGTTTATTAAGCTTTGTCTGCTCTTGAGGTTTGCTTTTAGGGTATGCAGCCACATCACGCATCTCTGTACTAGCTAGGTTCCGGATCAAGGGTCATGATACCATACCATTGTTTTGTTGATAAGAATGAAGATATGGTTAGGAATAACATTACAAGTGGTCTCCATAAAAGGGTGAGATTGCAAAAATCCTAAATAGCATATTATTGGAGAGGGTTCATTGCATGTCATGTAACGTTGGCTTCTCTAAGAAGTTTCTAGCTTAAGCCACATAACCTACAATTCAGTGAATAGGTCACCATCAAGTGCTGTTGAATTCAAAATCATAGAAGTATAGTTTGTTTCTCCTATTAATTATTCAAAATTAAGAGTTTTTGATTGTCCTCCTTATGCTAATATGAAAAATAGAAAGCTAAAACCTAAGACAAAAAAAAATATTTTTAGATTTTGCTTCTAGGGTTGAAGGGTATAAATTATTGTTTACTAACCCTAAACCACTTAAGTTGATCATTAGGAGGGATATGTTTCTATCATGTTTCACCTAAGAAAGCAGATTCGTCATAGAGGTGGAGAACATAAAGTCAATGAACAAGCAATTTAATATTGATACTTTTAGTCACATGTAAGAAGTCATTCCATAGCAACAGATATATGATGAGGTACAAGAGGAGGATGGCTCCAAGTAGGAACTAACATTATGACAAGCAGACCGAATTTATAATCTAGGAGTTGAAGATGCAAGATTTAAAACACACTTGATAGAAAAGGGCTATAGCTAGAAACAGAATACAGGCATCAATAAAGTGTTTTCATTAGTTGTTAAGCATAAGACATTCATGTGTCGCTTGCCATGGTTGCTCTATTAGACTTGGAGTCACAACAACTTGATATTTTTACAGTTTTTCTACAAGGAGAGTTTGAGAAGTTAGACATATCTATGTCGGCTAGACGAGTATATTGTTTAGGAAAAAGAGGACCATATTTGCTTCTTAAAGAGGTCACAATAAATCTTTATGTACTCCTGAAAATTGTTTTACCATACATTTGATAGTTTCATGATTGGGCATGATCACCATAAAAGTCCTCATGATAGTTGTGTATCACACATGAAGCTTGCAAATAGATCTTTTATTTATTTGCTATTGTATATTGATGATATGCTGATTTTAGCCAAGGACATGATACAAAAACAAGACTTGAAGGCTTAGCTTTGCTTAGTGGTGAATTTAAGATAGAGGATTTGGGTGTAGCTAAAAAGATTTTGGATATGAAGTTTTACAAAGATAGGAAAGCAAGCATGACATACTTATCACAAAAGAGGTATATTAAGAAAATGCTTGAATGTATATGGAGAAATACAAAACTATATATATTTCACTTGCTGCTTACTCTAGATTTAGAGATTCAATAGGTTTGTCACCACATACATGATTTGAAAGAAGGTAATATTCACATGGAAGGAACTTATGCAAGGTGATGTACAACAACAAAAAGATATAAGAAGCTTTAGAATTATGAAAATATAATTGATCAAATACCAAGATCAATTACAACACTTAAAGATGATGGCTAGTCATCAAATGATTGGACTCATAAAAGATATGAGAACAAATCTACAAACCAACTATTTGTTAAAATGGTCCAACTTGTAGAAAGTGATATTGGTGTATTTTCATCAAGCTATCACTTAGTTGTTGTTATTGTTGGTTATTTTATTTTCTTTTTATATTCATGTATGTATTTGGGAGGATTACCTTCTTGATGTGGAGGGCCTTTCTTGTGACATTGCTGTTTGCCCAGTAATAGGATAGAAAATAAGCATAAGACTGCAATAAAACAAATATTTTTGATCAGTAAAGCAATGGAGATTTAAGAAAAACCTTTATAATTTAGCTAATCAAGTTAAGAAAAAGGAAAATGCAAATGTGATTGCCCTATTTATAACATTTTTTATTCTTATTAGATATAGAAAATTTAACTATAGTTTTTAGTTATTATGGGATATTAAAATGGAGCCTTTCAGTTTAATAATTTATGTTTTGTAACTATATGAGGGGGTTAGATTTGATTCAATAAAGCATAAATGGTAGATTTGAATTAATTAATATTAGGAAGTATTACTTTTATGTGACTCTTATTAGAAGGGGTTTATATTGAATCATCCCTTTTTAATGCAAAAGAGAGAGAGAGAGAGAGAGAGAGAGAGAGAGGCGTATATTAAGAAGCACTGGTGTGACAAAACAATTTATAAAACTTGATCCCTTAAAAAGACTTTAAATCTTCAATCAAACATCGACAAATTATTACAAGATAACAAAAGCATCACACGCCTTTTAGAATCTATTAGTTAGACTCCCACTACCATAGAAACCCATTTAAAGTCTTATATAAAAATGCACATGACACTCTAAACTACAACACTCAGTGATGAGAAACAGAATGGCATACTCTGCATTTGAGTTTGGGAAGAGGTGGTGGTTTGTGGAGCTCTATATACTCCTTCAGTGGTCTTCTATTCTCACCTATATTCATAGCCTCTGGGGATGCAAGCGCACATTTAGGTTCCAAAATTTGTGCTGGATTAATGTTTGAATAAAACTGCATGTGCAAAAGATTAGTTTCATCTTCAGTCTAATAAGGACCAAGTGAACATGTTTCCCACCTTGTCAAAAGCATCAATATATGTGACACATTGTGATCTAACAGGATTTTGATAATCTTCCCCTTCACAATTTGTTTGTATCAACTGGAAGGATAAAAACAAAAATAATATGTTACCTTTTAACATCTATATCAATAGTGTCTAAGTAATAAGAAAAAATTACCTTATAGAGTACATCCGATATGATCCCCACTCCATGAGCATAAGGGACTCGAGAATGCATATCAATTTTTAAACCTGTTGTTGGGTTACCTATCAAATAACCCTTCAACCAATTGATCCACAAAGGTTATTTTTTGAATCAAAATATCATTTTTAATGACTTAATTAAATTCTAAGAGCATCAATGAATAATATTTAGCCTATACTTTCTCCAGTCTACAATAATCTATAATGATTTTTTTATAGACTAATTAAAAATATCGCTTCTATTGCTACATTAATCCTATAGGAAGATAATCTGATAGTTTGCTTTAGAGAATAATTTGTCTAAAATTGCAGCAATTTGTTTACCACTCATAGCTTTTACCTTGAGATTAAGGCCTGGTTGCTGTCTTGCTTCGATATCTAGGTTTCAAAAGAGTTAGATATGCATCAGCATATTTAATGAAGTAAAATAGCTGGCAAAAAGATAGAGTAACATCTATTTATGATTTCATGTATTTTTATGGGTTAACGTGCATACAAACATATTACCATCTATGTTTGCATGTATCTATCCATATGTCAAATAAGCTCTATGCATTCAATCTAACCAAACAAGCTAAAGTTCTAGTAAAATATGTTCTGACAATTAAATTGGTGGCAAATGTATATACTGCTGCTATCTATCAGTCATCACATTACAGATTAAGAGTGCAAGGCTTTTATGCTGCAGAACATCTCTTTTCTCAAGTAGTATTGTTAGCATTCATAGCAGGAAGATGGAAGTAATTACTGATTGGGTTGAATCGTTACTCTGAAGATATTAAGGAATATCATTGATTGAGAGATGATCATAAATTGGAAGACCTCCTCAATCTACATTCTAAGTATCTTATGTCCATTGAGGCCAATCATGATGAGGATGGCAAAGGAAGATGAAGAGATGGGTATTTTCTCTCTAACAATTTCTTCCCTACAACTTCATTCTCGTTCTTATTCCTGTAACCCGAATGTGTTCACGAAATATAGGGGGAAGAAAGAAGTTTTGCTTGGTGGTTTTTGATAGCTCTGAAAACCAACCCAATAACTCCTTTAAGTCTAACCTAAAGGATTCGACTCTAGATTAGACTAGCCTACCATGGATGCCTAATCCAAGACCTAACCAGAATTATTGAATGCACCAAGCACTGCCCTTGTAATTTGTTTAACGCTTATAGAAGAGTTGTCTCTCAAAGCATGCTTGACTTAATTG
Source organism: Calamus simplicifolius (assembly GCA_900491605.1). Taxonomy (NCBI): domain Eukaryota; kingdom Viridiplantae; phylum Streptophyta; class Magnoliopsida; order Arecales; family Arecaceae; genus Calamus; species Calamus simplicifolius. The sequence goes on from UESW01002270.1 coordinate 37,955, forward strand.
GCTAGCTTGATGTTTGAAATATTTCTGCTTATAAACTGATGTAATAAAATCCAAAAGATCTTTGTTATTAAATCCTAGAATGGGGTTAGTTTTTTTTTTCTTGCACAAATCCAATCCACTTCCATGTAAGAAACAGAAACTGTGAATAAAACAACAGTTTACTAGTTGCATGCTCATTGCCAAGATAAACCTTGCCCATGCTTGTTCCAACTTGCAGCTCTGGCATTAGATTGTCAATCAATTAATGTAAAGAAGCAGCTAGACCTATATATGAAATGAATCCTAGCTTTATATTCACTTTCATAGGAACTAATGTTACCAAGGATTCGTAAAGCAGGCACTTCATAGATAAAATTATCCATTCAGAACTTCTAAATTTCAAGAAAGCAACTACTTTAGAGCCTCACAGGCTAGGTTCATTAGATCAATCATTTTCATCACACTCATTATCTTTGGCAACACAAAATTTTGAAATATATTTTACATTTTGGAAACGTGTCATGAGGGAGAAAATTAAGGTTACCTTCTGATATTGCTTGTGCTACAACTGGAACAACCTTCCCAGCATAAGAATCACCAGCAATGTAGAGAGAATTGGAAAGGAATTGTGCATGATCAATAAACCACTGCAATAAGGTTTTGAGCCACAAAAATAAGCTGCACGTCTAATTGAATGCATCCATTCCCAGAAATTTGTTAAATATTATTTGAAATTTGTCTCCACCTTCCTGAGAAACTTGTAGACTTGGATGGACGAAGAAATGTCCCCAACTGCATAGCCTTCAGATTTTCTTGAAAACGAGAACCCAGTTCCAACAGGGGAATCTAGGAAGATGATGTTGGCAGCCTGAAAACAGTAACCCATCAACAACGGTAAACAGAGGCAAAATGGAAGTAGCTGAGAGAGGACTTCTCACCTTCGTCCAAGAATATGGATGGTACACTAAATTTGGCAAGCTTCCATTGTATTCAGCGGTCACGAACTTTAGGGGACCTATTTTTCAGAAATATAAAGGATTTAGCAAAAAGTGCTTTCCTTTTTTTTTTTTTTCTACTGTTTTTGAGCAGACTTGTTTCAGTAATTCGTTTCATTCACCAAGTATCAAGGAGACTAATGAACACGTACGAGATATCTCTCACCCTTTAAGACCGACCTATTTCAAAGACCAAACCACTGAAGGCAGAGCATCCTGGTCCTCCGGTAAGCCAGAGCAGGAGAGGGTCTTCACTCGGATTCCTCTCCGACTTGATGAAGTAGTAGAAGAGTTCCACGCCGTTCACCTCATCAACGCTCACATACCTTAATAATAACAAGCACCAACGAAAAATGAGATAGAAGAAGAAAGAGCATAACATATTAGCGAAAATCCCATACAAGAGACATGCCATCCGTTATGGCATAACAACCAAAACTCGATGAAAGATCGAAAAGACGCAGCTTTTCTGAGCTCACCCTGTTCCAAATAGAAGGGTAAAGGCCCTTGGAAGCCCGGGAGATGGGTGATAACAGATGCTGAGAGAGCACTGGAGCTCAAGTAGCAGAGAAAGAGGAGTAGTGAGAGAGCCATGATAGAGAGAGAGAAAGCAGATCTTGCCATCATCTAGAGTGGCAACCCTTTTGTAGCGTGGGAGAGACTTTCCCTTCCGGATGCAGGTCACGGCCAGGCCAAGGCAAGTGAATCGAAGCTAAAGATTCGCAGAAATACACGTCGGTTTATTATAAACAAAGCCATTGAATGCACGTCGGATCGTTTGCCCAACAGCAAACGCCGTATTGCACCTTAACCTCACATGCTTTAGAGTTGCTCGTCAGTTTTAGTTTATTTTCAGGGTAAAATTACTGCATGGCGGTTCAAATTTGGCTGATCTACACATTAATTTAAAATAAATATTAAAAGTTTTTACAGTTTATATTTTACGTCACAAACATCCCTTCCATTTATCTCATCTTAACATGCGACCGTGGTATGATAATTTTTTTTAATAATATCAAGACTATTTTGCAAAATTAGCTTTTGAAACTATGATCTCATGAAAATTAATACGATTTTTTATTCCGTCACTTCACTTCACTTGACAATATTAAAGAATTAATGGATAAAATGAAACTTTAAAAACCAAAACAAAAATTTTGATATGTTTGAAAAATTAATTTTAATATGCAAATATGCTTAATATATAAGATGAGGTTGCTGTAATTTTCTCCTTCTTTTAGTCAAAGGCAGTGAAAATGGAGAGTGCCAGCTGCGATCGGAGGAAATTTATGGCTTGGCAGGTAGCAGGTTGATGGGCCAATGAACCTGGATAACGGTGATCGTGCGACCACAGTTGACCTCTACTTGAACCGTCGGCGTCAGTTTCGCCCCATCATGTCGGCGTTGGTCCGTCGGTGTCAGCATCGATTTCTGGCTTTAGCCACATCCGGACTCAGCCTCCGGAGTCAGTAGGTACCGAGAGGTTACAAGGCACATAAATGTCAGCAGATGCTGACATGAAGGCTTCCCTCCTCACATCTCTGTCTCCCGAGTCGTTTTTTAAACGGTGCCAAAAGGCACCGGTAAAAAAAAAAAAAAAAGCGAGAATAAAATTTATTATAAAACTGGTGTTAAAATGAAAAAAAAGTCATTTAAAATAGTATTTTTTACTTTTACTTCTCACTCTCGCTGCGCCACATCAGCGAAAGCCTTCAGTTAGTGTGAAAGAAGGTAGACTAACGATTTCAGAGCAGAAATCGCCTCTTGAAGTTGTGATTTCAGTACAAAAATCGCCACTCCAAGTGATGATTTTATGACCACTGAAATCGCCACTTGGAGTGGTGATTTCAGTAGAGAAATCGCCACTTGGAGTGGCGATTTCAGTAGAGAAATCGCCACTCCAAGTAGCGATTTCCTTTTGACGATGCAATTAATAAGAGAAGAAGAGATGAAATTATCCTTAAATAATTAATAAATAAACGGAATCAACTTAAATATAAGTTTCTATTCAAAAACTCTTAATTCTATAAATGATCATCCTTAAGTTTATAATTATGATATTTAAAATATTTACCAATTTAATTGAACACATTATAAATAAGAATCAATCAAGATAAATAATAAAAAAATATATAATTAGAGAAAAAAAGATGAGAGAAGACTTGGTTGTTATGATAAAAAATGAAGAATTAATTTAAATTAGAACCCATATAATAAATTTATAATGATAATTAGAATAAAAAATATTATAAAAATTTATAGATTGAAAAAAATTAAATCCTAAACTAAACTTAGAACTTAAATTGATCCCGTTAGATGTAACCACTCAACAACCCACTAATTCTTTATAACTCACTCGGACCTAACATAATGATCGAGTAAAAAAAAAAAAAAACGAAAAGGCATCGCATGTGGAAGCCAGGAGTGGAATAGTATCTGTCTACATCTTCCCAATCCCACGTGCCATTTTTTTCGAGTAAAAAAAATGAAAAGGCATCGCGTGCGGAAGTCAGAAGCGGAAGAGTCTATGTCTCCATCCTCTTTCCAATCCCACGCGATATGACATTGCTCTGAGCCTTAATAATATAAATTTAAAGAATTAAATACAGAATGGATATCTTTATCAGTATCTAAAAAAATAGGTAAATCTGTTTTTGTATTTGTATCCAAAAATTTTTATATTAAATATCTGAATTTGTATCCGATAAATTTTTAGATTAAATATCTAAATTTATATTCGAATCTGATTAAACTAAAAAATGAATATCTGAATCTAATAAAATTCAAATATGGATACGGTCAGATAGGGTCGAAGTTTATCTGATCTGTTTTCAGCCCTATTAGAGATGCATGCATACAAGAGTAATGCATATTTTTCTCTAATTATATTTTTTTATTATTTATCTTGATTGATTTTTATGTATAATGTGTTCAATTAAATTGATAAATATTTTAAATATTATAATTATAAACTTAAGGATAACCATTTACAAATTAAGAGTTTTTGAATAGAACCTTATATTTAAGTTGATTCCGTTTATTTATCAATTATTTAAGAATAACCGTATCGTTTCATCTCTTCTCACCGTCAAAAGGAAATCACCACTTGGAGTGGCGATTTCTCTACTGAAATCGCCACTTCAAGAGGCGATTTCAGTGGTCATGAAATTGTAACTCCAAGTGGTGATTTTTAGTCCGCCTTCTTCCATGCAAGCGGAAGGCTTTCACTGATGTGGCGCAGAGGTGAGGAGGTGGAAGTGAAAAATGCCATTTGAAATGGCATTTTTCCACTTTAACACCAGTTTTACAATAAGCTTCGTTCCTACCTTTTTTTCTAAAACCGGTGCCAAAGGGCACCGGTTTAAAAAACTACTCTCTGTCTCCCTCCTTCGCTCTGGTTCACATCCCAACTCAAGGTATAAGAGAGGATAAAAATGGATTGAACCAAGTCAAAGCTTGTCTTAATTCTACATTGGAAAAAGTTTTCATTTCTCTCCCTGCGTCATCTCCAATTTACGATGCCTTTGTCCTCATCTACACCGGGGAGCTTCTATTGGCGCCCACAAAAAACCTCTCAGCACCCGCATTTAAAAAAAAAAAAATTTGCTAAGTACACCCACATGTTAACTCACTACACCCACCCATTTTTTTTAATCCCTAAATTACCCCCACACCCTTTCACCCCTCAAATTTCTCAGCACACCCCACCCACCCCTCCCCGCGTCCGCCCCCCCCCCTCCCGCCCTCCACCGATCGTCTCCCTCTCCCGGCGGAGCTCCTCCTCCCCTCCCGGCGGAGCACCTCTTCCTCCCGGCGGATCTCCGGCGAGGTGAGTCCCTTTTTTTTTTTTTTTTTACTTACCTCCCATGCCGGCGGAGCGGGTTGTCCGGCATGGGAGCTCCCATGCCGGCGGCGGCCCGGCATGAGAACGAGGAAGGGAGCCGGCGGCCCGCCGGCTCCCTTCCCGTTAAGCAATTTTTTTTTTTTTTTTGTGAGTGCCGGCGGCATTCCCGCCGGGAGCTCCCTCTCCGGCGGGTTGTCCGGCATGGGAGCTCCCATGCCGGCGGCGGCCGGCATGAGAACGAGGAAGGGAGCCGGCGGCCCGCCGCTCCCTTCCCCGTTAAGCAATTTTTTTTTTTTTTTTGTGAGTGCCGGCGGCATTCCCGCCCGGAGCTCCCTCTCCGGCGGGTTGTCCGGCATGGGAAGCATGGGAGCTCCCATGCCGGCGGTCCGGCATTAGAACGAGGAAGGGAGCCGGCGGCCCGCCGTCCCTTCCCCGTTAAGGTTTTTTTTTTTTTTGTGAATGCCGGCGGCATTCCCGCCCGGTGCTCCCTCTCCGGCGGGTTGTCCGGCATGGGAGGCATGGGAGCTCCCAGATCGTTAACAGTAAACTTATTAACCCACTTGCACATAACACTACTGAATTTTGGCAATTGCACTTATTGGCTTGTCATTCTTGGTCAATTTAGTCTTATAATTCATAATGTAAATCTGAATTTTTTGTTCAGTTTCGTCATATAACTTGTCTACTTGATTTGCATTTTGATTGACGTATATGCTGATACTCAGTTTCAGATATGGATGCTGGTTCCTCGCGATTTAGACCCACGGCGTCAGCCAGAAGACGTCGTGCCGGTCATGCTGAGGCCGAGGTTCCTGCTGCACCATCGCCCCCTGCTGAGACAGTAGACGAGGACATGCCCGCTATGGACGTTGAGGGTGAAGCTGTCGGGCCATGTCCAGGAGGTCCAGAGGATGAGTCTGTCCTGAGTAGTTTCAGGACACATATAGCAGCCTCGATCTGGAGGCAACAGGTATTATTTAATTGCTATTGCATTTTACTTTCTTTAATGTATCATTACGATGCTGTGATATAAATTATTAATGGCATTTATATTACAGGAACGGGCTCCACTGAAGTGCATGAACCATGCTGCCAAGGTAGCTGAATGGCAGTGGTGGGAATCAAGGCAATCGAAATAGGAAGTTCAGGGCAATCATAGAGCAGTCGGGCCTTATAGATCTAGTGCACTCCTCTTATCGGTTCACCGATAAGATTCTTGTCTCCGGCTTTGTAGAGAGATGGCAGCCCGAGACGAACACCTTCCATCTACCCTATGGCGAGATGACTATTACATTGGACGATGTAGCCGCCATCTTAGGGATTACTGTCACGGGTTCCTCAGTGTCATGTGAGAGGATGAGCGATCGGGAAGCTGAGGACATCCTTGTTGAGCTATTGGGTGTGTCAGATACAGATGCGCGTCAGGAGGTTCTATCTGTACGTGGTCAGTCTGTTAGGTTAGAGTGGCTGAAGAGTCATTTTCACACTGTATCTGATAGAGATAGTCATCACAGGATAGAGTGTGCAGCGCGGGGGTATTTGCTATTTTTGATAGGGTGCACACTCTTTGTTGATAAAAGTGGAACGAGGGTGCCTATAGCTTATCTTGCTCTATTTAGGGATTTGGATAGAGTGAGATCATATTCCTGGGGTGCCGCTGCTTGACTTTCTTGTACCGTCAGCTGGGGATTGCGTCTAGGGCATCAGTTAGACAGATCAGTGGATACATGACGCTGCTCCAGGCTTGGATTTATGAGCATTTTCCAGATCTCACTCCTCATCCATCCCTTGATTATACTGATGCGAGGCCCCGCGTGCACCGTTGGCATCCTGGCACTCCATCACGTACCTCGATGGACCATTTAGTGTTTCTTCGTGAGTCATTGGACGTTTTGAGGGCCGATCAGGTATGTACCATGATGTGTCGCTTGTATATTTAAGTTTTTTTAATTTGCTATATATGACCTAGCTGGGTATTGTTTATATGTTGCAGGTCATTTGGGATCCCATCGTCATCAGCGAGCTGATCGTCCGTTCCTAGACATTGCATTCTTCAGTGGATGCCTAAAGTGTATGGATGTCGTAGAACCCTATCATCCTGAAAGGGTTCTACGACAGTTTGGTCGGATACAGACGATCCCTCGCGCGCCACTAGCCCCTGCGCGAGCCAGTAGAGGACCGACAGCAGGATCGTACCGTATTGCATATGTCTTCTTGGATCAGTTATGGGAGGAGTGGGAGGATCACGTACTGAGCCAACGTCGTAGGAGCCATCCGGTTGTCCGACCATCGGACTGTGTTCCAGGATATATGGCTTGGTATTCTCGTATCACGCACTTGGTTGTCCACCCCCCAGAGAGCCGATCCAGCATATATGATCGTGCACGAACTGAAGATGTCGATGTTGATCTTGACGTTTACCGGCGGCGCTGTGAGGATGCCATCAGCATTGGTACCAACACTCTACATATGGGTCGGGTGGAGATTGCATCATTTGGGACCGACTACATGTACGATGTTATGTCGCATATGGTTGATGTTCTGCAGGGTCAGCACATCTCGACTGTTGAGCCTGATGTGCCTGGACCTAGTCATGCGACACCTGATGTGCCTGGACCCAGTCATGCACGACCTGATGTTCCTGGATCTAGTCGGGCACCCACACAGCAGTATAGGCGTCGACGACGACGGGCTGGGGATTGATTGGGATTTGTATTACTTTTGCTTGTTACAAAGTCAATATTTTGTTATATGTAACATTCAAAGCAAATGAAATGAAATGAAAGTTTCAATTCCAATTTTTTTATCTTATTTACAAACATTTCATCCCTTGCCATTCCGTTTCATCCGTGCCATCCCGTGCCGGTACGTGCCGGGCCGCTTGTATTAACACCGCACAATTATCGCGCAAATCACATTGATTATATCTAAAATATAATGACATGGGTTATTGAAAAATATCAAAGGCCAATCAAAGGCGTGCCGTGCCAATGAAACGCTTGCCGGGCCAATATTACGCGTGGGCCATCAATTGGTGCCCCGTGCCGATCTGCGCACCAGATGGCCCGGGACCCATATCCTCCTCGACATTCCACACAACCACAAAGCCCCGTGCCGGCCCGTGCCGGTGGCGTGCCGGATTTTATTAAAGATTTTGAAATAACTCAATAAATCACTCATTTTAAAATATTGAAAATATAATTTGAGTACCCTCTTGTCTGCGCACCCGACGGCCCGGGCCCCATATCCTCGGACCCATTCCACACAACCAAAGCCGCGTGCCGAATTATCCTCCGTTCGGTCTGACAGAGCCGAACAGAGGCAAACTGTTCGGCCCTGTGTGGCCGAACAAATTGCCTCTGTTCGGCCCAGTGTGGCCGAACAGAGGCGTGCAAACACACCGAACACATTGTTGTTCGGTCCTGTGTGGCCGAACAAATCCTCTGTTCGGCCACACTGGGCCGAACAGAGGCATTTGTTCGGCCACACAGGGCCGAACAGTTTGCCTCTGTTCGGCTCTGTCAGACCGAACGAGGTAATTCGGCACGCGGCTTTTGGTTGTGTGGAATGGGTCCGAGGATATGGGGCCCGGGCCGTCGGGTGCGCAGACAAGGGGTACTCAAATTATATTTTCAATATTTATAAAATGAGTGATTTATTGAGTTATTTCAAAATCTTTAATAAAATCCGGCACGCCACCGGCACGGGCCGGCACGGGGCACTAATTGATGGCCCGGCACGCGTATTATTGGCCCATCCGGAATAGTATAGTATTTGGATCTTCTTCGCGTATTGTTGGTCCGGCACATACCGGCACGGGATGGCACGAATGGAACGGGATGGCACGGGATGGAATGTTTGACATTAATCGAAGTGTATACAAACAATTTGCACACATAAGAAGATAAAAAAAATGATATTAAAACTTTCATTTCATTTCAATTGCATTGAATGTTACATAAACAAAATGTTGACTTTGTAACAACCAATGCACTCTACAACTCAACAGTCTCGCTAAGTATAACATCGGACGATATATTTTCTCTGAACTGTTGAATCCTAGATTCATAAGAATTGGCCCATCCGGAAGCACAAGGTAAATGGTATTTTAACCAGTTGGTTGCTATTGGCGGTACTGGATGACCCGGCAACAAGAAAACCTACAAAGAGTAATCAAGTTTAAAAAATCGTCAAGAATAACAGCAATGTCTTAAATTGACAAAGAGTAATATATTTAATACCTCAACAAAATGGTTGCTATTAACGAAGGCCACTGCAATGTCTTTACGGGATACAAGAGGAAGAGGCACCGATCTGAGCGGTAAGAATGTCAGACATTGTTGCAAGGAGAGGTGGTACAGGACAACATTGTAGCATGATGCTATAAGATGCCCCATATCTGGCATGGTCATCCACCGGTCATATGGCGGACAATCCTCAAAATATGATAATGCATGAGCGATCTCGTCAACCCTCCCCTCGACAGCATACAATGCGCGATAGTGCTCTATATGACAGTTCAACTCATGTAATAAATCCCTCCTGACACGTGGCCAATCTTCCTCTCCGAAGCCAAGTAAGTCAGCAATTGCTCGGAATCCACAGTTGCCATCAGCTTTGACATCCTTGATGTGCTGGATGAATGCCCTCAACCCGTCTGGAAGTTGATTAATATAGATCATTGGCTTATGTGACCGGATTCGTTGACGAATAACCTACAAATTGTATTGAATGATATGAATTATATAAAATATAACGATAAGCTATATTAAAGAAAAGCTTCGTACCTTCTTCTTTGGCTGCCCCTTCTGCATCTGCATCCTTGGGATCCCTAAAATATTTTGCTGCGAACCAGGTGAATAACTATCCTGTCCAGATAGAACCAACTCAAATGCGGAAGGGTCACGGCGAGTAGAAGTATCAACCTCCAATGAAGCACGCCCACGTATACCGATCTTCCTTTTCGCAGGTTCTTCAAGAGATGTACTATCAGGACTTGCAATCTCTCTTAATTTCTTTAACATTTGCAATTGAGATGCCCCATCTAACTGCTCGAATTTCTCGGCAATTATATTCAACTCTGGTTTACAGGTCAACTTCAAACTTTGCACATTTTTAGCAGGCTGCATATCAAGTTTCATCCAATGAGGATCTATGCAGTCGAGGGGAATAGGCCGACCTTTCATCCTATACCGCAAAATCTCATGAGCACATGGTAAGCCATGTGTGCGTCGAATAGCACACCCACAAGCTGATTCATGAATCTCAGCTGAATTGGCCCGATTCGATTGGGCAAGGATATGATTTAATGCACATATAGATATGAATCCTCGCAGTTCTTTGAATTCAGCAGGCTTAAAGTTGTGTTGCACGACCGTCAAACTCTTCTCGAATGAGGCTTTAATGTCGCTGTGCTGCAACTCAATCAAACTATTTATTTTTGTCCAAGAAGACTCGAAAGTACCTTGGCTTGAACCAAGCTGTCTTTTAAGCCTTGCATGTGCACTTTCAGCCCTAGTAAAGTAAGCAAATTAGATCAAAGTTATATATCAAAGATAAAAATATAATATATGAATTGCTAAGGGAAATCTTTTTCTTGTAATACCTATTTGTTGTCACATTCCCGTAGTGCCTATAATTGTCCGTCCACGCTGCGACAAATCTTTCCCTGTATTTGCTCAACCAGGTATCTGATACATATCGCAAGGCATCTGGATACGAACTGAAATCTCTCTGAAGTGCACTCCAACGAACATTATAGTCATCTTCTGTGGCTGACAGGACCAGTATATTCCAACTCATTATAAACATATCCCATTTCTCTTTGTTTCAAATAATCTTTTGCATTGAGCCAGAACATTCCTACTAATATGCCATCTACATAACATATGTGAAGATGTAGGAAATACCCTCTTAATTGCATTCAATAGAGCCAAATCTCTATCTGTGATTATCACCTCAGGCAAAACATCAGCATCCATGACACTGCGCAATCTATCTAATGCCCATGTATAGTTATTTTCCCGCTCAGAGTCCATGTATGCAAAAGCAACAGAAAATGTGAGATTAGTTGATGTCACCCCCACAATCTCTAACAGAGGAAGACGATATCTATTCGTCTTGTATGTGCAATCCATAATCAATACACGAGGAAATGCACGTAACAAATCTATACATCCAGGGTGTGCCCAAAACAAGTCACGCACCACGTCAGTACTACCGCAACTCCTATGCCACTCAATATATTTAGCATCGGCTAATTTACCAAGAAGATGTTGCATCTGTGATCTCCCTGCTTTCTCTAAAACCTTACACCTCTGGCGTGCATTGTAGATCGTCTTCATTGTCGTAACATTGTGGGCATCTCTTTGCTTCAATGTGGACAATATATCCTTTGGCCGAACCAAAGTTTTCGACATATCCACTAACAATGAAGTCTCCTCCCTAGATAATCTTCCAGCATATGAGTGTCCCTCGAAATGCTTCGCAGACGGATGATTGTGCACTCCACAAATAACCTCCAAAATCCAATCATCCGCAGTGTCCAATTTCCTTCCTCTTAATAAAAATGGGCATCCACACTTCTTTGTACCACTAGCCCTCTTCTTTGATCCCTTTTCCTTTTCCTTTCCGCTTGTGCATTTGTGCTTACCGCTCCTTTCGCAACCTAACTTGATTCTTGGTTTCCTAACATTGCTTCCCGAATCAGATGTTTTAATTACAATAACTAATCCGTTCCTCCTCCCAGCTTCCCGACACCAACTACACAATTCTTCTCTACTCTTGAATATCTACACAATAAATAGTATAATTTAGCAAGTATAGTATACAATTAAAACAAGTCAGCAACAATTGCAATCAAAATTATCATACTTCGTAAGTTGTAAATTCATTTGTGTAATCCATAACACAATCTGAGCCAATTTTGCTTGATTCGGTTGACGCATCATCCTACAAGGATAAAATATTATGTTAAATTTATATTTGGAACATAATGGTTTCGTTCGGCTAAGTATGGCCGAACGGAATAGATTTGTTCGGCCAGGGCTGGCCGAACGGAATAGTTTGTTCGGCCAGCTGGCCGAACAGAAACAATATGTTCGGCATAACCTAGCCGAACAGAATGCATCTGTTCGGCCAGGTTAAGCCGAACATATTGTTTCTGTTCGGCCAGGGATGGCCGAACAAATCTATTCCGTTCGGCCCTGGTAGGCCGAACGGAACGCGTTCCGGGAAAAAAAAAAACGATTCAGTTTTTAAAAACGAACCTTATCGTCACCGTCGCCTTCCCAGATTACTAGTTGCTTCTCCATTGTTGAAATGAGAGCTACAAACCTTGTCTAGACCCTGATTTCAGAGACAATCGTTGAGAGAGGGAGGGAGGAAGGGAGATGGCTGTGCCTGGGAGAGAAGTTTGGAAATGTTATTAGGGGTTTTGATCAGGTGGGTGTAGATAGAAATAAGCAGGGTAGAAAAGTAATTACATCTTAGGGTATTTTAGGTATTCTAATTTTAAGTGTGGGTGTGGAGAGTAATCTTTGGGGTGCCAATAGAATTTCCCTCTACACCGTTGTCATCCATAACACCGTGCTCTTCTGCGGACCACCCGAAGGACCTTGGATTCAGTCACCGCCTCCGACTCTCCTCGCCCCAATGTTCTTCTAGTTTTGCCCTGGCTCTACCATCCAACCATCAGGCCATCCCGTCTTGCCCCCGGTTCCGTCTCCTGCTCCTGGTCCCAACTACAGCGCCGACTCCCTGCTGCAACGCCGATCAGCACGACTTTTGCCTCCGTCCTCTGTTTCGAACGACCATCCTCGTCCCCGAGTCCAGGCTGGACTCTGCTCCCAGCAAGCTCCTAGCTGACAACCCCTGCCGACTCTAGCTCCCGTCTCCCCAGGTTAGACTCGACCCCCAACAACTCCTGGCCGACGCCAACCTCGGTCATGTTGACTCTAGCCTCGGTCGTGCCGACGCCACATCCCCATCCAAGGTGCCACATCACCAGCCTTGGCTGACGACCCTGCTAACTCCAGCTCTCATCTCCCTAGGCTAGACTCGACTCCTAGCAGCTCCTGGCCGACGCCAGCCTCGGTCGTGCTGACTCCACGTCCCTGGCCAAGGTGCCACATCACCAGCCTTGGCCGACGACCCATGCTGACTCTAGCTCTCATCTCCCCAGGCTAGACTCGACTCCCAGCAGCTCCTGGCCGATGCCAGCCTCGATTATGCTGACTCCAGCTTCGGTCATGCCAACACCATGTCCCCGACCAAGGCACCACGTCACTAGCCTTGGCCGACGACCCCTGCTGACTCCAGCTCCTGTCTCCCCAGGCTAGATTTGGCTCCTAGCAGCTCCTAGCCGACGTTAGCCTCGATCATGCTGACTCTAGCCTCGGTCATGCCGATGCCAGACCTAGCTCCGACGCCACATCACCAGCCTTGACCGACGACCCCTACCAACTCCAGCTCCCGTCTCCCCAAGCTGGACTCGGCTCCCAACAACTCTTAGCTGACGCTGGTTGCGCCGACTCCAGCCTCGGTCGTGCTGATGCCAGACCTGGTTGCCAACGTCAGCTCCAGTCGTGCTAACTCCGGCCTTGGTCGTGCTGACTCCAGACCCAGCTGTTGACACTAGCCCTGACTCCGGATGATGCCGACTCCATGTCACTACCCCCCTTCTCCCAACTCCATCTCCGAGTTTCTAGCGTTGTCCCGGCTCTGTCCCAGCCATGGCTGGACCTAACTCCCCGGATAGACCCGTCTTCCTTCGACTCCATAATCCCACACCTAGCCTCGGCTCCATCACCTGATGTCAGTAAAGGTGGGGAGAAAGTGGGGGAGGAGGCTTACGTGTTTACATTCATGTAATGGGAGTAAATGCCATGACTGCCACACCTTGACGTGGCTAATGAAGCCGCACCCAACGGTCACCCTTTCAGGACCTACATGCATGGAGTCCGCGCCCATATGCATGCCTACATGCATGGGGGAGAACACTATTAAGCAATATTCTGTCAAGCTCCTGGGGCCACCCAGGCTACACCCCCAACTGCCCTCCACAACTCCCAGACGGTCTCAGCAACTATCCAAGCAGTGCCCCAGCGACCACATTGTAGAGCCCATGTGTCCGGCTCTACCACTGTCCACACGTCTCCCCACTGTCCGCACAGGACAGCAGATGTGCGGCATGAAGGACATATCTGAAAAATGTCGTAACGATTGCCAATATTCTGCAACCCTACAACATCTTGTAGCAACCATCCAAATCAAGTGGTCATCCACATTTGATGGGACATGGCATGCAGTTCTGACAAGCCTCACTATTGCTGCCATCACCATAAATGCTCTGACAAGCGATCATGTCCCAAGACTAACAGACTTCAAGCATCAATAAAATGGATAAGAGCGACCCTCAACCAGGTAGCACACTATCACTCCCAAACGCTCATACATTCACATAGAGAGCACCTCTTTAAGTCTCTCTCTCTCTCTTTCGAGCTTCCTCAAGCTCATAGCTTTTGCCCAGAGCACTAACTTGAGCGTCGAAGAGTTCCTGCCAAAATCTTTAGTTCCTGAAACTTTTTGCAAGCTTCCAAATATGAGAAGCTCGCCGAAGAATTTCAGGCTCGCTGGAGAAGGCAACCGGACGCTCGCAGATATCCAAGAAAAATGATTTGGCGATAACATAGGTGGTTCCGTGCTCCACTCATGGGCGTAACTAATTTCCGACTAGTGGGATTCCATGTGGAAAACATGCCGTGGTGGTTTGCATATCCTTTTCCAACCAATCTGGACAAAGCTTGGCAGAAGCATCGACAAGGAAAGGCCAAGATTTATAAACTTCGCATACTTATCAGCGTCGAGTTAGATACAACAACATCGTATAAGCTTTTTTTTGAGTTCTGCCCGCTGCTGATTCTTTTCTTAATTTAAAAAAATACTATGAATTCTTTTTAAATGGACAAATGGCAATCTTACGATTCATTTTTTTCTACAATGAAGTATGCATCAGTTAATCTAGTATAGTCCTTGTTTGGATGATTCTTTCCATTGATACTGATCTTCATTATCCCTCTGGCTAGATGAAGCATGGTATGAACATTCTTTCTTTTACTACACTGAACTCTAACTAACTAAGAAAAAGCCTCTTTCGCTTCACTTACTGATCACTTTCTTACTGCATATCGCTTTCCATCAACAAAGCCTTACTAACAACAACTGCATAGATGGGTAGTTCAAAGACGTGCACCAACTGCTTCACTTGGGACTTCAGTCCTTAAACAAATCTTCAGATCTTGGCATCCTCCATAGCCATTAAATGGGAAGCAAACCAGGCCAATCTAGTAAACAAATTTGATCTTTTCCTCCTTTGCAGTACTGAGAACACTAAAGACATTATCCATCTCTGTTATCTAGTTCTAAGCATCCAGAGGGTTTGTGGAGCTAGTAACGAGAGCAGGAGCCAACTCTTTAAACTCTTGTGAGGTTGGTATAGATGTCTCAATTGGGATTGGTGCTCTTACTGCTACCTAAAATGCATCATATTCATCGTTTTCATCTGAAAATTCCCTTGTGAGCTTGCTATTGAATCCACCAAGCCAGATTCACTCAACTTACTTTAGCCTCTATGTTGATTTTGGTTGCCAGCATTGGAGCCCTAACAGATTGCCGATCCCTTGGATGACAAGCCATTCATAGATTTCTACCATTTACATATTTTAATTATTTCTTTACATTTTAAAAATCAAATTATTAATTTCTTGCTTTCATAATTACTATTTTTTAAAAGTTATTACCCTTTCATATTCATCATAATGTCTTAGGATGTATCATGTATTTATTCCTAAGGTTAAATTACGCTCTTATACTACGATCAAAATCCTAGGGCAGATCTCGAAAGTGATAACCCGCTACATGCTTCAAGGCATCTAATAATGAAGCAACCATCATTTAGAGGTGTTGATGCCAAATCACCATCCTTGAACGTTGGCGAGCATCCGATCGCCTCCTCCGGCGAGCTTCTTGCGCCTGTGGGCTTGCAAACAAGTCCCGAGAGCCGAAGATTCCGGCGGGGACCCTCCGACGCTCAAGTCAGTGCTCTAGGTAACAGCCGTGAGCTTGAGAAAGCTCAAAAGAAAGAAGAAGAAAGAGGCTTAGAGTCGTGCTCTCTGTGAGCAAGAATGAGCGTTTGAGTTATCAGTTACCTGGTCGGGGGTCCCTCTTACCCATTTTATAGATACTTAGAGTTTGTCTGGCTTGAGTGGTTGAGGCTCCATAATGATGCTCCACATGATGTGTTAGGATGCAGGCCGTGTTCCGTCAGAGTAGGTGGCTGCAGTTGGTTGGCAGGTGTTATTTTGGTTTGGACAACTGTCACAGGCTACTGCAGGGTGTGGCTGACCGTTACGGCGCTTGCCATATGTGTCCCCCACGTCCCCTTTTTGGGTGTCCTATGCCAACAATGATGGGTGATAAAGTTAGTCATGTGGGCCCCAAGGTAAAGCCGTTGGGGCGGAAGATGATGTTGAGTTGAAGCCAACTGTCCCTCGTAGAGTACTAATTATAGAGTGCTTGCATAGCACTATTCACGGCCGAGGGGAAGAGCCGAGGCCGAGGGGAGCTCGGTGCTGGGAGCTGAAGCCGAGGCCGAGTGAAAGAGTCGAGGCCGAGGTCGTATGAGGCCGAGGGGGCAGCGGAGTGCCGAGGGGAGCTCGGTGCTGGGAGCTAAGGCCGAGGGAGAAGTCTGAGGCTGAGGCTGGGAGCTGAGGCCAAGGCGAGTGGAAGAGCTGAGCCGAGGCCGCACGAGGCTAAGGGGGCAGTGAAGTGCCAAGGGGAGCTCGGTGATGGGAGCTGAGGCCGAGGCTGAGCGGAAGAGCCGAGGTCGAGGCCATACGAGGCCGAGGGGGCAGCGGAGTGCTGAAGGGAGCTCGGTGCTGGAAGCTCAAGGCCGTGGCCGAGGTGGAGGCGCGAGGCCGAGGCGGAGGCGAAGGCTCGAGGCCGAGGCCGAGGCCGAGGCAGAAGCTTGAGGCCGAGGGGGGCAATGTCCGAAGTCGAGGGCGAGAGGACCCCGGAGAGCGAAGGGACCTCGAAGGCCGAAGGGACCTCGGAGGCCAAAGTCATCCTGCGGGATCGAGACAGGGCTCCGTCAGCTTCCTTCACGGTTTGCTTTAACGGCATCGGATCAGCCATATCAGATGCCTCTTGCCCCTGAGACGAAGCGGGCACACCCCAGCAAGGTGAAAGGGGTGTTATCTCCCAAGTGGTTGATCCCGACCTGCTGCTAACTGCTGACGGGCACGTGCTCTTGGGCACCGCAACAATTTTGTGCGGACGATCTGGGGGATATGATGGGGCGGCCTCTGCCGTCCGCTTGTTGGCTAGCTGAGGATAGCCAGCAATCCTTTCTCGACGCAGAGTCTAGAAGTGGATATCCGTTATCTGTGATTTGGAGAGTTGGTTTCTTCCAACTGTGAGTTGATTTTAGGGTCATCAACTTCTGACATGAAGTTTGGATGTGGGTGCCCGTCAATACGCCGCCAAGGCAGAGAGAGCCGATGAGGCCGCAATGATGCCGCTAAGGTAGAGATAGCCGTTGAAGCTGCAATGATGCCGTTGAGGCAGAGACAACCGTTGGGGCTGCATTGATGCCGCTGAGGCATAGGGAGCCATTGAGGCTGCAATAATGCCGCGGAGGCAGAGAACCGTTAAGGCTGAAATAAAATTACTGAAGCAGAAATAGAGCCGTGGGGGCTAAAATAAAATTGCCTCGATTGTTTGTGTGCTGATCCGGGAGGAGACTCGAGCGGGTACGGGCTATTAGTGATTTGAACCGACATGGGGGTTTCATGGCCGGCCCGAGTGGTATCCGTTAGCCGCGATGTCGACGAGCTCCTTCGGAGCCGTCTCGGGTGTTTGTGTGCTGGTTCGGGAGGTGACTCGAGCGGGTACAGGCTGTTAGGGATTTGAACCAACTCGAGGGATTCGTGGCCGGCCCGAGTGGTATCCGTTAGCTGCGATGCGCTGAGTTCCTTCAAAACCACCTCGGAGGTTTCATGGCCGGCCCGAGGGGTGACTCAAGGTCGCTGGAACCATAGGTCTTGAACCACCATGAGGGTTTTACGGTCGGCCCGAGGGTGACCTTATGATCATAGGACCGTTGAGAGCCTTTTGAATGGTTTGTTTTGTTGGTTTCCTGTAATGCATTCAGACACTAATGAAAAGAAACTTTTTCTCAAAGTGTAGTGTATTTAGCTTTTTCGTAGCTGTTTGCCTTTGCGTCGTGTTTGGTGTCGGCATCGATTATAGGCTTGAAAGCTTTTTCTTTAAAGAAATTGGTCTTCTGCTACTAAGTTGATGACCTGCCCCCCAGGAAACTGTTGATTGTGGCCGAGGCCGACTGGGACCGAGGCCGACTGGGGTCGAGGCCGACTGGGGCCGAGGCCGACTGGAGCCGAGGCTGACTGGGACCGAGGCCGACTGGGGTCGAGGCCGACTAGGGCCGAGGCCAAGGCCGAGGTGGCCGAGCGGGAGTACCGCAGCAAAGCGAGACGGAATGACGCCGGGGTGGGGCCGACTTCTTCCTCTCTTTGCGGTGCCTTGTGTAGACATCTTCACGCTTCCCTTGACTGGCAGCCTGTAGTCCTCTTCCAATGCAGAGCCCGGAAACAGATGCTGGTCAACCGATTGGTCGTTGGCTGCTGATACAGAGTTGAAGCCGCTGAGGCTGAAATGAAGCCATTGAGGCTGTGACGAAGCCGCTAAGGCAAAGTTAAGGCCATCGAGAGCCTTTTGAACCCCGAAGGGTGACCTAAGAGTCGCTGGGATGGGATCATACTCAGGAGCCTTTAACCCTGGAGGGTGACCTGAGAGCTGAGAGTCGTCAAGTGCCTTTTAACCCCAAAGGGTGACCTGAGAGTTGAGAGTCGTCAGGTGCCTTTAACCTCGGAGGGTGACCTGAGAGCTTAGAGTCATCAGGTGCCTTTGGTGCCGAGCTGGCCTCGGGCTTGAGTACCGATGGTACATCGGGCTTTGAGTACCGACCGGAGTTGGGCTTGAGTGCCGATGGTACATCGGACTTTTTGGATCCAGTAGTACACCAGTCTTTAGTGCCAATGGTACATCGGGCTTTCTAGATTTGGTGGTACATCGGTCTTCGATGCCGATTGTACATTGGGCTTTCCGAATCCGATAGTACACCGATCTTCGGTGCCGATGGTATATTGGGCTTTCTGGATCCGATGGTACACCAGTCTTCGATGTCGATGGTACATCGGGTTTTGAGTGCTGACCGGAGTCGGGCTTGAGTGCCGATGGTACATCGGGCTTTCTGAATCTGGTGATACATCGGTCTTTGGTGCTGATGGTACATCGGGCTTTTGAGATGTTAACGCGATGTTGGTTTGAATGCCGATGCAGAGTCGGTCTTCCCTGCATGATATTTTTAAGTATCAATGAAAGAAACTGTCTTAAGTGCAGTGTACTTAGCTCTTGCGGCACCCCTGTTTACCTTCTGCAGACTTGAGCACTTCTGCCCGCTGGTGGTTGGTCTACCCCCAGGGAATCAAGTTAGTTGGAGGTACCGCTGCCCTTACTTGGGCCTTCCTCTGTGTCGCCGTCCGTAGGAGAGAAGGCTGCTTGAGCAGCAAACGGTGGCTCTGAGCTTTAAGTCACTGACTGGGGCCGAGGCCGACTGGGGCCGAAGTCGACTGGAACCGAGGCCGAGGTGGCTGAGCACGATTGGAGCCAAGGCCGACTGGGACCGAGGCCGACTTGGATGATGCCGTTTGCTTTTTCATTAGAGAAATTTATCTCCTCCTGCTTCATTTGGGGAGCTTCACGTTTGTGGCGTTTGTTGGTGAGCTTAGACGGGCTCTTTACTGATAGCTTGAGCTTGCTTTTGCTGATGACCCTCAGAAAAATATGACGGTGGTGAGTCTCTCGCCGAAGAGATCTCCCACCGGATGGATGATGGCTTGCTTGAGCAGCAAAGAGTGAGGGTGGCATGATGCTTTGCCTGAATGGCCCGAGATATTGGCGACGATGGAACAGAGACCAACCTCCTTCTGCTCAGCTCGTTGAGGGTGCCCCCTAGTGTTACTGGTGGAAGCCTCCTGGATTCTTGTCATCGCCATCTTCACGATTCACCATTTTGATAAAAAAGGGATGAGGATCTGCAAACAAGCATCGCTGACCCTCCTCTACCTAGCGCGCCAATCTGTTGACGCCAAATCACCGTCCTCGAAAGTCGGCGAGCGTCCGGTCGCCTCCTCCGGAGCTTCTTGCGCTTGTGGGCCTATAAACAAGTCCCGGGGGCCAAGATTCTGGCGGGGACCCTTCGACGCTCAAGTCAGTGCTCTGGGCAACAGTCGTGAGCTTGAGGAAGCTCGAAAGAGAAAAGAAGAGAGAGGCTTAGAGCCGTGCTTTCTATGAGCAAGAATGAGCGTTTGAGTTATCAGTTACCTGGTCGGGGGTCCCTCTACCCATTTTATAGATGCTTAGAGTTTGTCTGGCTTGAGTGGTTGAGGCTCCATAATGATGCTCCACGTGATGTGTCAGGTTGCAGGCTGTGTCCCGTCAGAGTAGGTGGCTACAGCTGGTTGGCAGGTGCTATTTTGGTTTAGACAGCTGTCGCAGGCTGCTGCAGAGCATGGCCGACCATTACGGCGCTTGCCAGACGTGTTCCCCACGTCCCCTTTTTGGGTGTCCTATGCAAACAGTGAAGGGTGATAAAGTTAGTCACGTGGGCTCCAAGGTACAGCCGTTGGGGCGGAAGATGATGTTGAGTTGAAGACAACTGTCCCTCGTAGAGCACTGATTATAGAGTGCTTGCATGACACTATTCACGGCCGAGGGGAAGAGTCGAGGCCGAGGGGAGCTCGGTGCTGGAAGCTGAGGCCGAGGCTGAGTGGAAGAGCCGAGGCCGAGGCCATACGAGGCCGAGGGGGCAGCGGAGTGCCGAAGGGAGCTCGATGCTGGGAGCCGAGGCCGAGGCCGAGGGAGAAGTCCGAGGCCAAGGCTGGGAGCTGAGGCCGAGGCCGAGTGGAAGAGCCGAGCCGAGGCCGCACGAGGCCGAGGGGGCAGCGAAGTGCCGAGGGGAGCTCGATGTTGGGAGCTGAGGCTGAGGCCGAGCGGAAGAGCCGAGGTCGTACGAGGTCGAGGAGGCAGCGAGTGTCGAGGAGAGCTCGGTGCTGGAATCTCGAGACCGAGGCGGAGGCTCGAGGCAGAGGGGGGGCCAGGTCCGAAGCCGAGGACGAGGGGACCCTGGAGAGCAAAGGGACCTCGAAGGCCGAGGGGACCTCGGAGGCCGAAGGGACCTCGGAGGCCGAAGTCATCCTGCAGGACCGAGACGGGGCTCCGTTAGCTTCCTTCACGATTTACTTTAATAGCGTTGGATCAGCCACATCAAGAGGAGTTGTGAACTAATATATAAATAAAATATAATAACATTTTTATTACAACTCCAAAGAAGTCAATTGTTTAGGCTACAAGTAAAACTAGAAAATATAAATTTTATTTAAGATAATATTATCGGATCTGCATTATACTTATGTTCCTCTTTATTTTTTAAACTCTAAAAAGTAAAAAAAGGATTTAATGAGCTCAGACTTAGTAAATAAGCCTAATATAAATATATCATTAAAAATTTAAGAATATAGCATGTCATCATGTTATTTTGTTTTATTTGTATTCCTGCATTATTTTGAATTCATATTCTATATTACGTTTCAAAAGTTTCAATTCCAAGTTTTCATGTTATTGCAATCATGATTTACGTTCTTTCATATGTTAAAATTTACATATCATTACATTAGATTTATATACCATCTTGTTATGAATACATAACAATCATAAATTACGATTATATATCTCTATATGAAAGGGCCATAGCACCATATTTAACTGTATAGATGGGGATTTATCCTCTACATATATTTCAGTTTCGATCATCATGTCATCGAGTTATATTATAATGGATACATATTTTATCATTCAAAATATATTCTCATTTCTTATTTAATTATTATCCATAGAATTTTTTAAATTAACATGCATAAATACATGTTCATACCATATTAGTTATGTTATTATTATTGATACCAAGGATTATTACTCTCTTATGGTTTCACAATAATATAGCTACTTATTTTTGCATTTTTCTTCATATTTACATTAATAATTTATAATTATTTTCATTATTATCAACATATACTATTATTATTATTTTACATATTTTATTTATTATTATCAAAATAATAATTTACCCAACAAATTAACTAAAATATAAAAATAATAGCATTAAATATTCAAATGCATATATTAAAGCATCAAAATTTATTTTGCAAAATAGTAACAGATAATAAATAACATTTAAATAGATATTAGAATAATAAAAATTACATAATTTAAGATTTTTAAATTATTAATTGTAATTAGCTTACTTACTTAATTAATAAGTCATAAATAACATAATATTTAAAATTTTAATTTCTAAAAGTTTATGATGATTAAAATAATTTTAATATTCTATCAAGCCTATTCCAGGCTCTAAGCTGGAGTTTAATTATCTTAAGTTACATCAGTTCAAATAGTGTAAAAAGGCTTCCGTACAAATTAGACTTATTTGAAATTATAATTTTAAACTGAAAGTGGTTGGGTTAGGATTTTATTGAGCATCAAAATTTAGGTCCAAAAGCTTGGATCCCAGATTGAATCAAGTTAAGTTAGCCGAATGGTTTTCGTTTCTCTCTCCTTCCCTCTTTCTGTTCCTCCACAACCCGTACCTGCCGAGTACCGCCACTGACCCTCCCCGACCAGCCAGGGACTGCCGGAAACACCCCGTCAACGACGCCTAGTGGGACCAGTCGGCGAGCTCGTCCGGCCCCTCCTTGCCCAGAAGCAGCCGCAAAAGGCTAACCGCAGCGGTCAAGGTGGCACAGCCACGGGGCACCGGTGGTTTCGGTGACCCTTCTGGCGCCCACCCCTAACTCTTAAAAAAAAAAAAAATCTGTCTACAAAACGGGGATGCGACCTTTTTCTCTCCGTTTTACGGTAATATCGGCCGACAATGGCCGAATCATACGACCCCAAGATAGATCAACCAAGGGAAAATAAGTAATCGAGTCGTTGGTGTCTCTGCTTCTTTGTTTTCAAATCAAAATTTCATCTTTACATCCAACTTCAGCAAGTGGGGCCTCAAAAGGTGCAAGGGTGATTGATTACCTGTTGATGTTGCCGCCGAGCGAAGGAGGTGCCGGGAGAGGTTCGGCGGCTTCCAATTGGTTGAGAAAGAACAATAGAAATAGAGGACGTAAAAGGGTTTGGTTGCAGGATGATGCAGAGAAAGGAAGAAGAATGGGGAGGGGAAGGAATTTTAATCCTGTTTTCCTTCCGGAGAAGGCAGCGAAACGGACCCGTTTACTCGGTAATGCCGCCAGTGGCGCTATGTTGAAAGCGGATGTTATGCGGGCATTACACCATTTGTTTTTTTTTTTTTCCTTTCTTCCTTGAAACAAAAACTACTGGGAGAAATCTTCGTAGCACGCTATCAAATACCATGATTGGCACTCCGAGAAATGATGCTTGGATTTGTGCTTTCAGTTTTCACCCCCTTGCCGAGCCGAACACAGGATGGAACACAACAAATCCAACCTCTGAAACTACTCACTGCAGCTATACAAGAAGTGTTTATATATATATATATATAAAAGTATTAATTGAACGATTTTATTAAAAAACACACATGATCGTAATCGAGAACATCATTCATAAAACCAAACTCTACAAGTTTTGATCTGGAATAAGGACATCCAACAAGACAGACAGACAAACAATCAATACAGCATTTCGTTTATATATGCTTAGTTCTGCATTGCAATTTGAGGAGGTGGATTAGAGAGGCTTGTAAGAAATCCATCTCTCAAACATAGGCAAACATTCCTTAGGCTTGTACTCTGGAGCTGTGTGACCAGCACCCTACATAAACAAATAAATTAACTGATTAAAAACTCTGATATATATATAATTTCTGAAAGACATGGTTATTTGAGAAAGAAAAAAAAAAAAAAAACCACACACCCACATTCACATACCTTTACAGTTGCAAATGTCAAATTGTTGGAATATGTTGTCGTATATCTGACAAACCAACAAGAAGCAGCCAAATCAGACTGAATTCACAGTACAATACTACAAACCAATTCAAAGAGAAGATCAGATCACATAAGAGAGTTCTGACACTTGCTACAAGCTCACCCAGCAATTTCTCCCCTAACACGCCATGATCTCCACTCATCCACAACAGAGAAGCCGAGAGATCTAACCCATGCTTGAGTGCCCAGAAATGGTACGACGAAGTCATGATCGCCGCTATCACATGAAAAGGCCATGCAATACATTTGAATAGAGTTCAGTATCAAACGGCATTTACAACTGATGATAATAATAGAGATATGCTTTGAGATTTCACCTGTATACGAGAGCACGATAACCTCTGCTGGTGAGGCTAAGATGATAATTTATATTATTTGGGAGTTCTTTTGTATAAGGTAAGTCACGATTACACCTCTGCCATTCTCGCACTGTTCCCTGCTTCATGCCAACATTGCTAGGGGTTAGGCGTCTGGTGAAAATCGCTTGAGGTTATAGACTTTATAGAACAAGAATTTTAATTTATATAAACATGAAAGTAGAAATCATAACCTCTAACTTTTATGTCCCAATTATCTATTTTTCTCTTCCCTCTTTTTCCTTTTATTTTGAAGACTAGTCACAACACATTCTTAGTTTGACACTAATCTTCTGACTGAAACTGACTGGCAGATTCCCATAAAAAATGGAACTGCATGATATGTGGGGTGACATGTCTTTAGGGGTGCAACTTGGTCGAACCCGGCCGCAGAACCCGATTTGCAGCAGTACTCAAACTCTAATTTGCTTAACCCGACCCGAAGGATCCGGATTGAACCCGGACCGATTTGCAACTTGGGCCGGGTTAGGGTTGCAGTCAATCCAAACCCGAGAAAACCCGAACCCGCAAAGCCACAAGCAGCAGGCCCACTGGTGTTGTGAAAGTGATGATTTAGCCTTGTTTGTTAGGTTTAAAGTATGTAGATCTGATAATAGTTTTGTGAAAGTGATGATTCTTGGTATGAACATTCCATCAGAATCTTCATTACCTTTTAAAATGAGCAATATACCTTTAACCATTGCATTTTATCATGTAATGTTGGTTGGCCAAACTAGTATCTTTATTTTTTTAATTATCTTCTTTGAGACATTTGTAACTTCTAATATGAAATTTGCCAAAATTTTATGAAAGCATCTGAGAAGAGGTGATGAGCAGAAAACTAAAACATTTAGGAAAGGGTGATGAGTAAAAAATCAGAGAGCTTTGGATGTCGAATGCAGTCTCGCTACTTGAAAAAGATCTCTTATACCAGACTTATGTGGTCTTCTAACTGGCTCTTTATATCGTCTCAATATTTTCTGCTTCCGAAAGATAAAGGTGACTTCATCAATGCATATGGTGGCTATTGAAATGTTATGCAACATTTGAATTACTTTGAATATGTTTTGGTTTAAGAATGTACTTTTTTTTTTGTTTAGTCTTATATAAAAGATGTATATTTTTAGACATATAATTTAAAACATGAAGTTTGTTTGTTTCAAACTTCAGCTTGTTTGTACAATATAAAGCCTATTTGTTTCAAACTTTAGCTTATTTGTGCAATGTTAAGCTTGTTTGCTTCATATTATCCTTTTTTTTTTTTTTCTATCAACCCGAATTCCAACCCGAAACTCAATCCGAACCCAATTTTTAAAAATAGGGTTAGGGTTGAGGTTTTACAAATAGGGTTAGGGTTAGGGTTAGGGTTGACATTTTATAAATAGGGTTAGGGTTGAGGAAAACCCGAGTTTCATGAGCCCGAGTTGCACCCCTATATGTCTTCCCCATACGACCAACAATGGAGAGGATGGCATTAATGCACCGAGCCGCCAATGGGTACATTTATATTATTGAACATATAAATAGAGATTGGTGCTTATATTCTCCAGCCTTTTTCTGTTTCCTTCATCATTCACTATGCATGCTCCCTCAAAACATAATTCACCATGCGTGGTTCTTATACGCTAAATATTCACCAGCTGTGGCATGGAGCACTCAAGTCTCTTTAGAATGAAGAAAGGCAAATCAGGTGGATTTGGGGGCTGGGGATGGAAGTTTGAATGAAGGTCATATGCCCATGGCAAGACCCATCTCAAGACCCCTCTTGCTAGACTTTCAATTGATGAGAAAGGATAGCTAGAAAGTTATTGTGAAGTTTTGTATTTGTTTTTCATATGTTTTGTATTTAGAGGATATATTAATAGAAGGGTCTCTCTTCTTGGGGATCCAAGACGATCACTAGACTCGAAGCAGACTACTATAAATACTATAGGAAAGATTGCACAGGATCCAAAAGCAAGATCAGATACAACTGGAAATTAAATCCCACACCAAACTTCAAGAGGCTCTAACTTGTTTGGAAGATATCCAATTATTGTGCCTCTTTTTGAAATTGGATAACTTTTCAAGCTCTATGATGTAGTACCACCCTATAAAAGTATTGCATGCAAGCAACCAATGCCAAATTCCATTGTCCGCACATCAAAACAGACAAATCAAATCAAAAATTTCTTTTTCAAGAAAGATTTTGACTATAGCTATGTCTTCCAATCTAGGAAGGCAACTAGAGACAAAATTGAAGTAGCACTTAAGATCTATCTCCTAGAAGATTTTGACTTTTTCATGTTTATTTTCACTAATCATCTACATTAAAATAACCATAATTTCTTTTAACAAAAATAAAAATCTAAACTAAATTAAGCAAGGGTAGACTGTACTAGCATAAATAGAGAATTTGTAACTCTATTTTATTACTCTTAGTTAAAGAAAAGGGCATCTATATCCTACTTTCAGTAATTTTCCTATCTTCTAATTTTTCTAAAAAGATTTAAGCTAGAAAGTTGAAGGAACTTCTTCCTTCTCATTGATGGGATGCCATGGTATTGGAGCCTGTCCTTCATATTGGTGGAGGGTGCAGTTTATGACCCAAATGTGTGAGCAGTACAAGCGGTTAGGAGAAAAGCTATCAATGTTTGAACTACATTGAACGATAGAGATAAGTAATGGTTACCACTTTTGCCTTAACAAATAATGAGATAATATAACAGCCTAAATTATTAGATAAGATTATCCAACTCACCAAGCTCATATGAAGAGGATAAGCAACACTCAAAATCTCTTTTTTAACCTTCTTAAGTGAGAAGGGTACAAAGGAGAACTCCTCAAATGTTGCTGGTGGTTAGAGGGAAAATTTGATGGTTTTAAGAGTTCTTTCAGTATTTGATGGCAATATGAATGCAAAAGAAAGATGAGCTCTTGCTTTGGACGCTCCAATCATGTGTCCTAATGAAGATTTTTTAGCACCTACAAATTATTAATGAAGGGACTACTATTATAGGGAATGATGTACCATATAAGATTCTGGGCAAAGGAACTATTCAAATAAGGATAGCATTCTTGACTAGTGGATGAAAATATGTTGCTGAAAGTGTAGAGGTGCTTTGGTTTGTGACAAGAGGCAAAAGAATAGAACCCACTACTTTTTGCAAGGAACCATGTTCGTAGTGATGCAATGATTTCATCTTGTGGTCCCTTAGATTTAGGCAGTACATCTCTATGGCACATGAGGCTTGGATGTATGAGTGACGCATCACATAATTCGAGCGTTTGCTAGGTGGTCACAAGACAAGGAAATTGGATTTGTGTGCATATTTATATGTTTAGCAAGTATTGTAGGATGAATCTCTACAATTGTTCATAAGAACAAGAGTATAGTATATTATATTCAATTAGATCTTTAGGGTCCATCTCGATTTCCTTCTAAGTAGTTAGAAAATTGTTATCAAGAAACAAACAAACAAGATGGTGAAACATCTCAAGACTGATAGTGGTCTCTATACTATTGATTTTGTTGACAATAATCAAGACATGGTTAGGAATAACACTACAGGCAGTCTCCACAACAGAATAGGATTGCAAAAAATAGGATTCTATTGGCAAGGGTTCATCACATGACAACAACAGTGGGCTCTCTAAGGAGTTTTTGGCTGAAGCGTCTATACGATGTGCTATTCAGTGAATAGGTCTCTATCAAGTGCCTTTGAATTCAAAACCTTAGAGGTATAGTTTGTTCCTCCTACTGATTATTCAAAATAAAGAGTATTTGATTTTCCTTCTTATGCTAATCTGAATGATAGAAAGCAAGAACCTAAGACAAAAAATATATCTTCGATTATGCTTCTATTGGAAGGGTATAGATTACTGTTTACCATCCCTAAATCACCTAAGTCTATAATCAGTAGGGATGTAACATTTAATGACTCTAACATGTTTCACTCGAGCAAGGAGATTGATGATAGAAGCGGAGAACATAAAGTCAATGAGTAATCAAAATTTGATATTGGCACTTCTAGACACATGCAAGAAGTCACTCGATAACAACAAATACATGATGAAGTATAGGAGTAGGATGCCTCTTGGAAGGAACCAATATGATATTATGACAAGTAGACATAATTTATATTCTAGGAGTTGAAGATACAAGATTCAAAGCACACTTGATAGCAAAGGGCTATAGCTAGAAGGAGAGCATGGACTTCAATGAAGTGTTCCCGTCAGTTGTTAAGCAAAGGACATATCATGTGTCTTTTTCCATGGTTGCTCTATTTGACTTGGAGTTCAGGGCAACTTGATGTTTATACATCTTTTCAACATAAAAAGCTTGAGAGGTTGATGTATCTGCATCAGCTAGAAGCGTCTGTTGTTCAAGGAAAAGAGGACCATATTTTATTGTTAAAGAGGTCACTGCAAATCCTTAAGTAGTCCTCAAGATTGTTTTACAAGAGATTTGATGGTTTCAAGACTAGGCATGATCGCCATAAAAGTCCTCATGAAAGTTGTATATAACACATGAAGTTTGCAAACGGATTTTTTATTAATCTGCTATTGTGCATTATTGATAAGCTGATTATAGCCAAGGAGATGCTAGTAATCCAAGATTTGAAGGCTTTGCTTAGCTTAGTGGTGAATTAGAGATAAGAAAGTAAACATGCTATACCTATTGCAAAAGAAGTATATTGAGAAAATGCTTGAATGCATATGAAATTTTGGATATGAAATTTCATAAAGATATGAAAGTAGGCATGATATACCTATTGCAAAAGAAGTATATTGAGAAAATGCTTGAATACATATGGAGAAATAAAAAACTGTGTGCATTTCACTTTGCTGCTCACTTTAGAGATCCAATGGGTTTGTCACCCTAGATAGAGAAAGGGTAGTAGTACATATCTTATGTTCCCTCAACTAATGCAATTGGGAGCATTATTTGTTCTATGGTTTATACTCTTTCAGACATATGACATGTTGTTAGTGCAGCTAGTAGAGTATGTTAGGAAGACAAATTGGCAAGCAATGAAGTGGATTCTTCACTATTTAAGAGGCACCATAGATGTTAATTAGTGTATGACAGGAACAATGATAATGATGCTGCTATCGTGGGATTTTCAGATTCAGACCTTGATGATGATCCTGATAGGCCTTTGACAGGCTATCTTTTACTAAGCCTCTGCTATTAGTTAGAAAGCATCACTATAGCCTACAACCTATAATTGCTTTGACCACCCCAATGGCAGAGTACATAGCAATGAAAGAGAAAGTGATGGAGGCTATTTGGTTAAGTGGATGGTTGAGAACTTGGATCTGCAGTAGGATGCCAATATTGTCTATTTTGATAGCCAGAATGCCATACATCTCACTAAAAATCAGATTTATTATGATAGAATCAGGAGTATTGCATTAAGTTGGAGATTGTGGAACAAGGATATATTACTGTCCAAAATAGTCATATAGTGCCTATTCCAATTACCAAGTTTAAACATTGCTTGGACTTGTTCAGTGTTCTCAGTGGTTAACTTGTACCCTAAAGGGCATGAGGAGGAGATGGTCATGGAACTTTTATGGGATTTGATTAAATACAATCCAAGATAAAAATTTGTTTTGGTACGTCCTATATTTAGAGGATATACTGGTAAAAATGCCTCTCCCTAGACCCTTGGATGGTGGGCAGAGACTCCCATACACTATGCCTAATGTTTCACAACCGCTCTATCCGAGAGTTCAAGGGTGGAATATCCAACCTAATTTTTTAAGATGTTTGTACAAATATATGTTCCACTTGTCCTAGGACTTTTGATTTTTTTTTTTTGAGATTTTGAGAGATTATCAAGATAGGGCTTTCGTAATTGGAGGTTCCATCTCATTATACTCTCCACCATTAGTAAAGCTTTTTCCAATTGTCCTAGCTCATGGACATATGATGTAGGCTGAACTACACAAATCTTTATGTTCATGTATCTCTATTTGCTTTGCCACATCTAGAACTAGTCTTTTTGTACAACAATGTCCATGTTTTGTTGACATGATTTGAAACAAGATACTATTCATATGGGAAGAACTGATACAAGGTGATGTACAACAACAAAAGACATGAGAAGCTGTATAATTATGAAAAGAGAAATGCCCACGTGCCAAGATCCCTTACAACACTTAAAGATGATGGCTAGTCATCGAATCATTGGACTCATAAAAGATATGAGAACAAATCGACACACCAACTACTTGTTAATCTAACTTGTAAAGAGTGATATTTGTGCATAAAATAAATGTGCATTTTCACCAAGCCATCACTCAATTTTTGTTCTGTTTCTTTAATTTTCTTTTGTATGTCAAATGCATTTGGGAGAATTACCTTCTTAATGTGGAGAGCCTTTCTTGTGACGTTACTGTTTGCCCAATAATAGGATAGAAAATGAGCATAAGACTGCAATAATAGAATTATAGCTGATTAGTAAAGCAAAGAAAATTTAAGAAAAATATTTATAATTTAGCTAATTAAGTTAGGGAAAAGGAAAATGCAAATATGATTGCCATATTTATAACATGTTTTATTCTTATTAGATATTGAAGATTGAACTTCAGTTTTCAGTTCAACTCAACTCAATTCAACTCAACTCATCTAAGCCTTTTTTCCAACTACGTGGGATCGGCTATATGAATCTGCTTCCTTCACTTTGCTCTATTCAGAACTAAATCAACACTCAAATTATAAATAGTTATATATCTCTTAATTATTTCTGTCCATATTAATTTAGGTCTACCTCTACCTCTATCATTATCATAGACCGTTAAAAGATCACTCTTTCTAGCTGGAGCATCTAAAGTCTTCATTGTATATGTCCAAATCAGCGTAATCTATTTTCTCTCATTTATCTTCAATTGGGCTACTTCTATCATTTCTTGTATATGTTTATTTCTAATTCTATCTTTTAAAGTTTTACTATATATCCATCTTAACATGCGCATTTTTGTTACACTTAATTTATTCACATGTTTCAGTATTACCGAACACTCTGTTCCATATAGCATAACTGACCTAATAGTCATTTTATAAAATTTTTTTTTCAGTTTTAATGGAATGAATCCATCATACAATACTCTCGAAGCACTCCACTTAATCCATCCTGCTTTAACTCTATGATTCATATCTTCACTTATTTCACCTTCTTGCTGAATAATTAATCCCAAATACCTAAATTTTTTACTTCTTAATATCTCTTGGCTTGCAATCTTTACTATCTCTTTATTTGTATTTATACTTTCACTAAAATTATATTTCATGTATTCAATTTTAATTTTATTAATCTTGAAACCTTTATATTCTAAAGCCTCTCTCCAAATCTCTAGCTTAGCATTTACTCTAGATTTAATTTTATCAATCAACACTATAATGTCTGTAAATAACATACACCATGGGATATCATCTTGAATATGTTTGGTTAATTCATTCATAACTAGTGCAAAAAGATATGGACAACTGCAGTTTTCAGTTATTATGGGATATTTAGATGGAACCTTTCATTTCAATAATTTCAATTTTGTAACCATATGAGGGGGTTAGATTTGATTCAACAAAGCATGAATGGTATATTTGAATTGATTAATTCTAGGAAGTATCACTTTTACATGACTTATATTAGAAGGGGATTATGTTGCACCCTTCCTTTTTAATGTAAGAGAGAGAGGAAGGGGGAGAGAGAAAGAGAGAGAGGCATATTTCAGAAAGCACTTGTGACAAAATAATTTAAAAAGTTGATCCTTTAAAGGCACTTTGAATCTACAATCGAACACTTGACATATTATTATAAGATAACAAGAGCATCAAATGCTCTACATGATCCATTAGTCTGACTCCCACTACCATAGAAACCCAATTGCAGTTTTCTTACTGCATTTTGGTATGAAATGCCAGATTTTATGTTGTTGTTTTATATTAAAAATGTATATAACGCTCCTAAAGTACAACACATAGTGATGAGAAAAAGAATGACATACTCTACACTTGAGATCGGGACGAGGTGGTGGTTTATGGAGTTCTATGTACTCCTTCAGTGATCTTCTATCTCCAACCATATCCTCGGGCTTTGGGGATGCAGTCACACATTTAGGTTCCAAAATTTGTCGTATTTGATTTTCTGAAAAAAACTGCATGTGCAAAGAATCAACCGTCTTCAGTCTAATAACGACTCAATGAGTAAACATGTTGCCCACCTTATCAAAAGCATCAAGATATGATGCACAGAGTGCTCCAATAGGATTTTGATAATCTTCCCCTTCACAATTTCTTTGTATCAACTGAGAAATATCAAAACAAAAATAATATATTACCCTTTAGCATTTGTATCAATAGGGTCCAAGTGATATGAAAAATTTTACCTCATAGAGTTGATCTGATATGATTGCCATTCCATGAGCAAAAGGGACTCGAGAATTCACATCAATTTTTAAACCTGTTGCTGGGTTACCTATCAAATAACCCTTAAACCAATGGATCCACATATGTTATTTCTTGAACCAAGATATCAATGAATGAAATTTAGCCCATACATTATACAATATACACTACTATACAATGATTCTATTTTGGTACAGACTAACTAAAAATGTTGCTTCTATTATTACATTAATCCTATAGAAAGATAAACTAATGATCTTTTTGAGAAAATAAATTTATCTAAAATTGCAGCAATTTGTTTACCACTCATAGCCTATACCTTGAGATTAAGGCCTGGCTGCTGTCCTGCTTCCATATCTAGGTTTGAAAAGAGTTAGATATGCATCAGCATATTTATTGAAGCAAAATAGTCAGCATAAAGACAAACAAACATCTATTAATGATTTCATATATTTCTATGGGTTCACCTGCATGCAAACATATTCCATCTCCGTGTGCAAGTATCTCTCTACATGTCAAATAAGCTCTATGCATTTGATCTAATCAAACAAGCCAAGTTCTAGCAAAATATGGTCATAGAATAGAAGACCTCCTCAATCTACAGTCCAAGTACCTTGTCTCCACTAAGGCAATTTGTGGAGAGGATGGCGGATGAAAATGACGAGACGAGCATTCTCTCTATGATAATTTCTATTCCATACTTTGTTCTCGTTCTCATTTCCATAAGCTGAACACATTCACGGAACAGAGGGGGAAGAAGGAAGTTTTATGGGATGGTTTCCAACAATCTTGGAAACTAACCCAATAACTCCTTTGGGTCTACCCAAAGGGGTTCGGATTTGGATTGTGCTAGACCATCATGGATGTCTAATCAAGACCCAACAATTGTGAATATCCAATCCACTTCCATGTGAGAAGCAAAAATTGTGAATAAAACAATAGTTCACTAGTTGCATTCTTATTGCCAAGATAACCTTGCCCATGCTTGTTCCAAGTTGCAGCTCTGGCATTAGGTTGTCCATCATGCAATGTAAACAAGCAGCTAGAACTATGAAATGGATCCTAACTTTATGTCCACTTTCTTAGGAACTAATGTTATCAAGGATTCATAAAGCAGGCACTTCATAGATACAGTTATCCATTCAGAACATTCTAAATTTCAAGAAAACAACTACTTTAGAGCCTCACAGGGTAGGTTCATTAGATCGATCATTTTCATCACTACTCATTATCTTTGGCAACACAAAATTTTGAGATATATTTTACATTTTAGAAACGAGTCATGAGGGAGGAAACTAAAGTTACCTTCTGATATTGCTTGTGCTACAACTGGAACAACCTTCCCAGCATAAGAATCACCACCAATGTAGAGAGAATTGGAAAGGAATTGTGCATGATCAATAAACCACTGCAACAAGGTTATGAACCAAAAAAATAAGCTGCACGTCTAATTGAATGCATCCATACCCAGAAATTTTTTAAATATTATCTGAAATTTGTATCCACCTTTCTGAGAAACTTGTAGACTTGAATGGACGAAGAAATGTCCCCAACTGGATAGCCTTCAGATTTTCTTGAAAACGAGAACCCAGCTCCAACAGGGGAATCTAGGAAGATGATGTTGGCAGCCTGAAAACAGTAACCAATCAAGAACGGTAAACAGAGGCAAAGTGGAAGTAGCTGAGAGAGGACTTCTCACCTTCGTCCAAGAATATGGATGGTACACTAAATTTGGCAAGCTTCCATTGTATTCAGCGGTCACGAACCTTAGAGGACCTATTTTTCAGAAATATAAAGGATTCAGCAAGAAGATTTTTTTTCACTTTCTCGAGCAGACGTGTTTCAGTTCGTTTCATTCACGAAGTATCAAGGAAACAAATGAACTTGAGGAGTACAAGTTGGAAATATTTCTTTATATATATATATATATATAGGTCTAAGACCGACCTATTTCAAAAACCAACCCACAGAAGGCAGAGCATCCTGGTCCTCCAGTGAGCCAGAGCACGAGAGGGTCTTCACTCGGATTCCTCTCCGACTTGATGAAGTAGTAGAACAGTTCCACGACGTTCACCTCATCAACGCTCACATACCTTAATAACAAGCACCAACGAAAAATGAGAGAATATATATATATATATATATATATATAGAAGAATAAATAGTATAACATATTAACGAAAATCCCATACAAGAGACATGCCATCCGTAATGGCATAACAACCAAAACTCGATGAAAGATCGAAAAGACGCAGCTTTTCTGGGCTCACCCTGTTTCCAATAGAGGGGTAAAGGCCCTTTGAAGCCCGGGAGATGGGTGATAACAGATGCTGAGAGAGCACTGGAGCTCAGGTAGCAGAGAAAGAGGAGGAGTGACAGAGCCATGAGAGAGAGTAGATTTTGCCATCATCGAGAGTTGCAACCCTTTTGTAGCGTGGGGGAGGCTTCCCCCTCCGGATGCAGGTCACGTCAAGGCCAGGGCAATGAATCGAAGCAAAAGCTTCGCAGAAATGGACAGCATAGCTGCGGCATTGTCTTCATCCACGGGCCGCGTGACCGTCACATGTCACCTTTCGTCCTTTATTATAAACAACGCCATTGCACGTCGGATCATTTGCCCAACAGCTAACGGGAGCTGCCAAATACACCACAAAAACTACTCTCTGCACCGCACCTAAAAAAATAAAATATTTAATTTATCTTATTACATAATGTCGCTGCTAGATCACTTTTCAAGAACATCATACGACCGAAGGTCATTGCAGATTTTCAAGAGATGACGATCATTTCTTCCTAATCAAAAACTTGCAAGAAAAGTCTCAGACCGATGGTTCCGATGAGAACCCTCTGATACTCAAGTTACTGATTTGAAGAACAGGAATTAGGATCCAAAAGAGATTGAGTCCCCCCCGCCCCCCGCTCGCTGTGAGTCGGAGTCCTTATATACCTATTCGAAGATTCACTTACCCTTCGTCAATAACGATCGAATCCTATCTTCCGTTGACATCGATTCCGTGAACGGCGAATGGGTACACAATTGCTGAACGCGTACCGTGAATATCGACAACTGTGCATAGTATCTGCAACCGCCTGTGATTCTAACAAAAAGTGGGTGAGTGAGCTACATGGTAGTTTCTGAGGTATTTTAAATTACTCCGCTCAATGTTCGGAGTTAATTTCATGACTGGAACTATGGACCGATGACATGCGAGGCAAGACCCAGAGCCGATGCCGAGTCCAAGGCTGAGGCCAAAGTCGAGGTCGGAGCCGAGACCAAAGCCGAGGCCGGAGTCGAAGCCAAGGCCGAGGCCGAGGCCGAAGCCGAGGCCAAGGCCAAAGCCAAGGCCGAGGCCGAGGCTGAGTTCGAAGCCGAGGCCGAGGCCGAGGCTGAGTTCGAAGCCGAGGCCGAGGCCGAGGCTGAGTTTGAGTTTGAAGCCAAGGCCGAGGCTGAGTTCGAAGCCGAAGCCGAAGCCGAGGCCGGAGCCGAGTTCGAGGCCGAGGCTGAGTTCGAAGCCAAAGCCGAGGTCGAGGCCGAGGCCGATATCAGCTGAAATCATTACTTTGCTTCAAAAACCATGCAGGCTATTACCGTACCGTCTAGGGGCGTGATTAGCCACATCAGATGCCCCTCACCTCTGAGATGGGTGATCGTGCACTTACCATCGAAAGGGGGTGTTTTATCACTTGGTGGCTAATCTTCAAGCACCACACATCAAGGGCCGTTCCTTAATGGCACATCGAACGCTGCAGCGCCATCATCTCGTCTGTCCTGGCCGTAGAAATCTAGGGGGATTTCCCTCGAGTGCCGGGCTGCAAAAAGGCAGGCACATCATTGCGGTGAGGTCACCGTCGTCCCGTCATTGGCAGTGCCCTTCATGTTTTGCACGCCGAGTGGTTGTCGTAACCATCTCTAATGGCAAGCGAGCACGTGGCCGAGGTGAGCCAGGCGGGATGATTTGAACAAAAGAGACTATAAAAGGGGATCATTCTCGACCCGAGCCGCCTTCACTGCCTTCGTCTTCTTCCCCATTCTGGTCCTGCTCGAGCCTGTTCATCTTCCACCTCCCGAGCTCTTCGCCTCTGATCCTCCATCCTCAAATCCTTCAAGTCAGTTTTATTTCCATTGCCTCTTCATCTCTTTCGTGCTCGATTTCTGATTCCGGGGGCTATTCCCCCAACCATCCACAACCCTCCTCTTCTCCCACGCCCAGCTGGTCCACCTCAGTGGAGGAGGCTCCAGCGAAGCAGCCGCGAGTCGCTGGGCGATTTCCTGTCGGGAATCGCCCGGCCGCCGGATGGGCTCTCATCCTCCAGTGGAGCAGCGGTGAGTCGCCGGGCGATTTCCCACCGGAATTGCTCGGTCGCCGGATGGGCTCTCATCCGGTGCTGTCCAGCTGTCGCCGGCCCATCGTCCCTTGTGAGGCAGTCTCCGAGGGGACCACCTCTGTCATGACTGCCCAGGAGATAATCAATCTCAGGGCTTGTTACCGAATCCCTACTGACCTCCGCTTATACCGGCCCCTTCCCGAGGATATGGTAACCTCCTCTTATCCCGGTAGGGTTGCTCTTTATGAGACCTACTTCAAGGCGGCCTTCGCCTTCCTATTCACCCTTTCATACTTAACCTTTTAGATAGATACTACTTATCTTTGGCTCAATTGGTTCCGAATTCCATTCGAACTATCATTGGTTTCCTAGTATTATGCCACATTCATGGGATAGAGGTTAGGATTTCTCTCTTCTGTTGTTTCTACACCCTTAGGAAACAATCGGGATGGTGGTCCTTTACCCCCAAGCCCGCTAGAACCCTTAAGTTATATCTTCCCACCTCCATCAAAGGATGAAAAGATAGGTTTTTCTTTGCCCAAGTTGAGGGAGTGAGGACCGAGTAGGGAATCCCTGACACCGAGGCAAACAAGGACCCAACAATTCTCTCAAGAGATCAAGAGGCATTTGGACAGTTGATTACTGTCGACGTCACCCGATGCAACCAGCTGCTAGCCGAGGAGAATCTTCGGCTAGTATGCCTTATTCCTAGTAATGGTGAGCACCAACTTTTTGTCCCTTGACTTGTTCTCCTGTTCCCCCTTTTTTTTAAACAAGTTCTTCGGCTTGCAGGTATGGCATCATCGCTCCAAACGATAAGGAAGGCTGCCACCAAGAAGAGAAGGGCCCGAACTGATGGAGCCCCGTCGAGGGGAGGGCCAAGATCAAAATCGTTAGAAGGGCTGAGGCCGGAGAAGCCTCAAAAAGAAATGAAGCCGAGGAGAGGAAACAGCCTCGGTCGTCTTCGCTGGCACCGCCCCCATCTCCCATCGACTTGACCAACACTCCTCAAGAGCGGAGGACCGAAGCGCCCCCGCCACAACCTACTGCTTCTAAGGCGGAGCCAACCGGCCCGGCCATAGGGCCGGTTCCAGAAGCCGCCCTGCCCACCAAAGAGGCGGCAGCCAAAGAGCCTCCACAGGATGAAGCGCCAATGGAAGAGGCACCATCGGCATCTAATCCAGTGCCGATGGCTCCAACGTCCGTTAGTGCTGTGAAGGAAGGCGAGGCTGACACACCTTCCTTCCAATCAATCTTGTTGCATCACAGTCGTTGGGCCAAGCGGACGATGGCTCAGGCCTCCATACCCGAGCTTCAAAGGGTCCTCCAAAACCAAAGGACCTCTGTGTTCTTCCATGAGGCGTATGTGGCACACCTCTGGGTAAGTGCTCTCACGCTGCCAATCTTAAGAACTCTTCATTTTTCATGGCTTTAACCCGAACAATTCTTTGTATAGGCGTTAAATTCGTTGACCACCATCAGGGGCCTTCTGTCCCAGGCTGAGGCCACCCTCGACCGATCGCAGGAAGCCACCAACCTAGCCCAGTCCAAAGCAGAAGAGGCCGAGGCAGCTCTGGAGGAGGCCCAAGCAGAAGTGGCCCAAGCGCAAAGGGCCGAGGCTGAAGCCGAGGCTGCCCAATTTAGAAACCTAGCCCGGGCCGAAAGGGCAGAGGAGGCGCTTGAGGTGGCTCAGCGCCAAGCAGCCAATAAGCTTGACAATGCTCAAGTGGCAGAGGAAAAGCAAAAAGCCGCCGAGGAAAGGCTAAAGATGGCAGAGGCAGAGGTGTATCTGCTGAAGAACCAACTACACTCCGCCACTATTAAAAAAAGAGGCCGAGGAACGAGCAGAGAACGCCGAGGAGATCGCCCGTCGATCCGATGCCAAAATAGCCGGGCTGAAGGCGGCGGTGATCACGGCTTAACAGAAGGCCGCCGAGGCCGTAGAGAATTTTAGGAAGTCCAACGCCTACGATGAGGAGTTGGCTGAGACAACTGCCTCCGCGTATGATGGCAGCTTCCAGGACTGCAAGGAAAAAGTACGAAGACTCTACAACCTCGAAGGGATCGAGGAGTTGGAGCTAGATGACGTTCCTGAGGACGATGACCAAGCTCCGACCGAGCCTTGAGCCTTCTTTTTTTTTTTGTAAGGAGGACCGGCGAGAGCCAACAATTTTGTAAGTTGCTTAATTAATGAAATACAAATATTTGAAATCTGAGATTCCACTTGCTCATTTTAAAACCAAAGCCGAGGCAGAGATTGTAGATCCCTTTTAGAAATTGACACTGTAGTTAGGACAGCTGATACTTGACTTCGGTGCTAAGGCCAGAGTCAAGATGCAGGCTTCGAAACTGGGGCTTCAAGGCTGAAGCTGAGACCGTGGCGTATCAAACACCGATCCATCGTAGGCTAGTGCCGACATGAAATCGGGTTTGGGTTCTGACGCGGAGTCAAGTTTGATTCCCAACGCGGAGTCAAGTTTGAGTCCCGACGCAGAGTCAAGTTTGAGGCCTAACGCGGAGTCGAGTTTGAGTCCCGATGCAGAGTCGAGTTTGAGTCCCGACGCGAAGTCAAGTTCGAGTGCCAACGTGGAGTCGGGCTTGAGTGCCGACGCGGAGTCAAGCTTGAGTGCCGATGCGGAGTCGAGCTTGAGTGCCAACGCGAAGTCGGGCTTTAAGTGCTGATGCGAAGTCAAACTTGAGCGCCGATGGAGTCGGGCTTGAGTGCCAACGCGGAGTTGAGCTCGAGTGCCGACGTGGAGTCGGGCTTGAGTGCCGATGCAAAGTCAGGCTTGAGCACCGATGGAGTTGGGCTTGAGTGCCGATGTGGAGTCGAGCTTGAGTGCCGATGCAGAGTCGAGCTCAAGTGACAATGTGGAGTTGGGCTAGAGTGCCGACGCAAAGTCGAGCTCGAGTGCCGACGCGGAGTCGAGCTCGAGTGCCGACATGGAGTCAGATTGGAGTGCCGACGCAAAGTCGAGCTCAAGTGCCGATGCGGAGTCGAGCTCGAGTGCCGACATGGAGTCGGGCTTGAGTGCCGATGCAGAGTCGGGCTCGAGTGCCGATGTGGAGTCAGGATTGAGTGCCGACGCAGAGTCGAGCTTGAGAGCCGAAGCAGAGTCAGGCTTTAAGTGCCAACGCAGAGTCGAGCTTTGAATGCCAGCGCGAAGTCGGGCTTTGAGTGCCGACGCAGAGTTGTGCTTTAAGTGCCGACGAGGAGCCGGGCTTTGAGTGCCGACACGAAGTTGGGCTTTGAATGCCGATGCAAAGTCGGGCTTTAAGTGCCGATGCAAAGTCGGGCTTGAGTGCCGACGAGGAGCCGAGCTTCGAGTGCCGACGCGAAGTCGGTCTTTGAGTGCCGACACGGAGTCGGGCTTTAAGTGCCAACGCGAAGTCGGGCTTGAGTGCGAAGCAAGATTGCTCAAGGACACTTTCGTTAGTAACAAAATAGACATTATTCTAGCAAACATGCTCAAACTTAAGATATTAATACACTACTGATAATACCGACTTAAGTTGTCCACGTTCCAGGTGCAAGGCAGAGGCTTCCCCCCTCCTCATCGTATGATTGTGTCTGGAGA
Source organism: Calamus simplicifolius (assembly GCA_900491605.1). Lineage (NCBI taxonomy): Eukaryota > Viridiplantae > Streptophyta > Magnoliopsida > Arecales > Arecaceae > Calamus > Calamus simplicifolius. Next base: position 78,576 of record UESW01002270.1, read on the forward strand.
CTAGGGATGCCGATCTCCACTGGAATGACTTCTTCTGATCCGAACACAAGGCTGAAAGGAGTTTCTTCTGTAGGGGTTCATGGCGTCGTATGATATGCCCACAGCACGATCAGGACCTCCTCCACCCTTCTTCCTTTGAAATCGTCCAAGCATGTCCTAGGCCCTTGAAGGATAATCCGGTTTGTTACTTCTGCGGCTCCATTTATTTGCGGATGACCGACAGAAGTAAACCTCTGATGTATCCCCAGTTCGGCACAAAAGTCTTTGAAAGAAGCATTGTCGAACTGGCGACCATTGTCGGTAATGAGTGTGTGGGGTAGTCCAAACTGACAAATAACAGACTTCCAGAAGAAGTTTCTTACCTTAGCCTCGGTAATCTTGGCTAGTGCTTTGGCCTCTACCCACTTAGTGAAGTTGTCGATGGTGACAAGCAAAAACTTCCGCTGTCCAGAGGCTGGAGGGAATGGTCCCAAGATGTCCATTCCCCACTAGGTGAACGGCCATGGAGCCGACAGAGGACTCAGCTGAGAGGTTGGTAGCCGTTGAATGTTAGCATGCCGCTGACAGCTATTGCACTTCCGGACTAGCTCGGCCGCATCTTCCCGCATGGTGGGTGAGTAATAGCCTTGGCGTAGGGCCTTGTGTGACAGTGCTCTGCCCCCCAAGTGGTTTCCATAAATACCTTCATGGATCTCACAGAGAATGTAGTTGGCGTCTACGGGACCAACACATTTGAGGAGAGGGTGAGAGAAGGATCTTCGGTACAATTATCCGTCGAACATCAGAAACTTGTGTACTCGCCATTTGAATATCTTGGCTTCAGCGAGGTCGGCTGGGAGGGTGTCAGCAGTGAAATATCGGATGTAGACATCCATCCAAGAAGGCTCTTGGCAGACTGGCATGGATTCTTCTACTGCGTCGATGCTTGGGGCTTTTAGATACTCCATGTAAGTTCTCCCCAAGGTCCCATCCGCCGAGGTGGCTAGCCGGGACAAGGCGTCATCTCTAGCATTCTCCTCCCGAGGAATGTAGCTGACACTGAAGCGGGCTAAGAAAGAGGCTTGTGACTGCACCTTGTTCAGGTAACTAGACATAGTGTGATCTTGTGCCTCATATTCTCCTTTGATCTGATCGGAGACGAGCTGGGAGTCGGTGAAGACCCTAAGGCATTTCACCCCGAGTTCCCGAGCCAGCCTCATTCCTGACAGTAGGGCTTCATACTCAGCTTGGTTATTGGTGGTTGGGAAGAGTAAACGGAGGGCATACTCAGTCACAACTCCATCTGGGCTTGCTAAGATGAGGCCTGCCCTGCTCCCTTGAGAATTTGAAGCTCCATCCATATGAAGGATCCAGTCGTCCCCTCTTCCCTCGGACGTAATACCCGAAGGGTTTGCATGGGACTCCTTCGGTTGCTCTTCCATCCAAGTGCACTCGACCGGGAAATTTGCTAAGACCTGAGACTTCATAGCTAACCTGGGTCGAAACAATAGGTCAAACTCCCCAGTTTGAGCACCCACTTCGCCAGTCGGCCAGAGGTATCGGGGCGGGAGAGGATTGTCTTGAGCGGTTGATCTGTGACTACCACAATCGGGTGAGTTTGGAAATAGGGCCTGAAGTGCTGGGCAGAAACAATCAAAGCAAAGATAATTTTCTCGACTCTGGAATATCTAGTCTCCGCATCGTGAAGCACCTTGCTAGTATAGTACTCTGGCTTTTGTACCCCATCAGTGTCCATGCGAACTAACACAGAGCTGACAGCCTCGGGAGAGGTCGCGAGGTACAAGAGGAGTTCCTCCTCGCCCCTTGGTTTGGATAACAATGGCGGGGTGGATAAGAAATCTTTTAACTCCTTGAAGGCCTTCTAGCACTCCCTCATCCATTCAAAGCCGTTGACTTTGCACAGCGCCTTAAAGAAAGGCAGACATCTTTCCGCAGACTTAGATAAAAAACAGCTCAGGTCTGCCACCCTTCCAGTCAAGCGCTGCACCTCCTTCTTGTTGGCTGAAGACCTCATGTCCAAAATGGCTCGAATCTTATCAGGGTTCGCTTCGATACCATGCTGCATCACCATGAAACCCATGAATTTGCCTATGGTTACCCCGAAAGCACACTTACGGGATTCAACCTCATGTGGTACTGGTAGAAGTTACCGAAGGTCTCCGCTAGGTCGGCAATGTGGTCAGTGGTATGGATACTTTTGATCAATATGTCGTCCACGTACACGTCCATGTTGCGCCCGATCTGGTCTCCAAAGACTTTATTCATCAGCCTCTGGTAAGTGGCCCCCACGTTCTTTAGTCCAAATAGCATCACCTTGTAACAGTATATCCCCTTCTCGGTCACAAATGAGGTAGCTTCCTTGTCCTCCAGGTTCATCTTGATCTGGTTGTAGCCGAAGAAGGCATCCATGAAGCTAATGGTCTCGTGACCGGACGTAGTGTCCACCAGTTAGTCAATCTGAGGCAAGGAAAAACTATCCTTGGGGCATGCTTTGTTGAGGTTGATGAAATCGACGCACATTGTTGGCCCAGATGATAACCCAAGAGGGGGGATGAATTGGGTTCTTTTAAAAATTTTAACTCTTTGAAATATATAGGTTGATATGGAGGTGCTTAAGAGAACAAATTAATTAAAGCTAAGCACATATGAGATTAATAGAGAGAGAGATAATATGCATGGCAAACACAAAGATTTTATAGTAGTTCGGTGTATCCAACACCTACGTCCACTCCCAATCAACACTTGGGTCCACACTATAATCCCACTGATTACAATTGAGTTATTTTACAAGCTCACAACTCCAACTTGTTATTTTACCCAGGATCACAACGAACCCAACTGGTTTTTTCGGGCTCACCAGCACAAAACCCTAACCACAAGCTATCCTTAGCTTGTCCCGAGGTATACTACCTCCACTAATTCAATCCCCTGATTGAATCAACACACAACAATTTGAAAATAGAGTTTACAATACAAACAGCTCCTCAAATGAGCAAATATTCAATTTAAATAAACAAGGGTAGAAAGGCATGTTTGAAGCGATTTGAATGCAAGCTTTTCTTCTTTTCTTCTTTTCCTCTTCTCTCTTGAATGGTTGAATCAAGCTCCAGCTCTGATTCTTCACAGAAGGTTGTTGTAGAGAAGTTGAGGAAAGAGGGGGTTTGAGCTTCTTCTTTCTTTCTTTGTAAATCCTCCGAAAATGGTTTTTGAAAGCTTTGGATTTCTTTTGAATCTCTCTCTTGAAGATAGACGTGGATTCAGAGATTTCTCTTTAAAAATATCTCTCTTTTTCTCTTAATTTTTTTGATTTTTTCTCTCTTTTTTTCAAATGGATGGTTCCTCCTTTTTATAGATCTCTTAATCCAAGATTATGTAAGAAAAATAGCTGTTATAGAGTAGTTGGATTGCTTCTACACACAAAGAAAAATAGCCTTTAGAGATTAGGTGAAAAAAAGTTACCGTTGAAGTCCGTTCTGACATTTGAAAATCCGTTCCTGACAGGTTGGAGTTGGCTCCAACTTTGCATGTGTCGGCTCCAACTCAAGTTTCCAAAAATAGTAAATAAGAAGTTAGTTGGGGAGTCGGCTCCGAGAAAGTAATGTGTCGGCTTGCCTCATATAAGGTGTTGGCTCCCGAAACTGAGGGTGTCGACTCTGCCGATGTCCAAAAATACGCTCTCTGTTCTCAGGTTAGAGTCAGCTCTAGAAATCTCAGGTGTCGACTCCTGAACTCCAGGTGTCGGCTCCCGAACTCAAGGTGTCGGCTCCAAAAATTAATGCAGAAAGTACTTCTCTGTATCTCAGGTTAGAGTCGGCTCCAGAGTTTTAGGTGTCGATTCCAAACCGTGCCGAAAACTTAGAAATGTTCTGATACGCCCTGGGGTCGGCTCCAGACTGTTGAGGTGTCGACTCTAAGTTCTGAACTTAAATAATTTCCATTAAAATTTGATTCAAAACTTATTTCCTTATTCCTTTTGACTGATTAACCATTCTTAATGCCTAAAACACTTCTCAAATTTGTCAGAAACATAATGAATATACTCATGTGTTTTGTTAATCATCAAAATCAATAATTGGGTCAACAATCTTCCCTTTTTGATGATGACAAAAATATTGAGTATATGCATGATTAAACAATGAAAATTTCAAAGCAAATTTTAAGTTTCCATAATTAAGCTCCCCCTGAATGAGATAGCTTTCCCTATGATATGCAATTATGTTCATTCAATGCTTGATACCAATTAATTAATGAAATTCATTCAATGTACATAAATTATCTTCTCTCCCCCTTGTACATTCAATTATAACTTTTATGCATATACAAATATCATTTACTTATAACTTTTATGCATATACAAATATCATTTACTTGTAACTTTTATGCATATACAAATATCATTTACTTCTCCCTCTTTTTGTAATCAACAAAAAGGTTAAGAAGTTGTAAGTAGTATAGATCAATGCATTAAACATAAGTGAATCAAAGCTCAATTCAAGTCACTCAATATCAAAGTTCTAGGATAGCAAATATGATATTCATTAGAGTATCAAAACATTACATCATAAATACTTTCATACATCATTTAACTATAACAAAATGTTGCTTCCATTACATCAAAATCCTAAACATCGAATTCTAATTACATCAAAAGAAAATCTTCATTACATCAAAAATTCAAACTAAACTTTAGTACAACACAAAGTGAATCTAACAACAAAAGGTAGAAACATCAAATTCTAAAACGTTTCTTGAGTTCTTCTAAGAGTTTTCCCATTCCCTCACTTTGAACTCTGATAAATTCATTTAACCTTCTATCAAAGAATACAAATGCCACTGTGATTTTCTCTTGAAGTTCTGCATTGCATTTAGAATAAGTCTTAGAATCTCCTCCAATTTCTTTGAGTTTCTCAAATATAAGCATGAGATCAGTCTTCAAAGCTTCTGAAGAAGATCCAAGAGTGGACTCAATCTTGCTCACTCTGTCATCCAATGAATAAAATATTTCTCTCAAGCCCATAAGACTGTTATCTAACTCAATCTTCATTTCTTCTTTATGAACCAAAAGTAAAGACTTCAATTATTCCATCTGGAGTGTCAGAAAAACTAGTAGAAGCTTGAGCAAATGAACTAGTAGCAGGTGCAGGAGCTGCTGAAGGTGCTGGGCTACTAGGTATGGGAATTATGTATACAATATATGAATCTAATTCATATAAACATTGTAGAATGTAAAAATAAAATTTCCAGATGCCCAGGATCCTTAGGAACATATTCATTAAATCTCAAATAAAATCTAATTTTATTCATACCTGAGTCTTTTATCGATGTAGATGAGGATGAAGCTGGTTAATCCTTTGCTACTAATCGTCCATGTGTCCAGCCTCTAACGGCAATCCACACAGAGAAGAAGGGATGAAGACCTCCAAGGTATGAAGATGACACCACGGAAGAGAGAGAGGGGTGCTAGCGCCCTTGAATCCCCTTATAGAAGATATCTTTGAAGAAAAGTCTAATCTTTTCTTCTTATGCTCTTAATTAAGTCTAATCTTTTCTTCTCATGCTCTTAATTCTTGGTAGGAAGGAACTATATTTATAGGACGTTCCAAAGAGGAAAAGACCTCTTTTCATGGTAAGAAACTCCCATCATTATGGTAAGAAACTTCCATCTTCATGGTAAGAAACTCCTTCCATCTTCATGGTAAGAAACTCCTCCTCATCTTCATGGTAAGAAACTCCCATCTTCATGGTAAGATTAATCCAAGTGTCACAATCTCAGCCTTTGAAATTAGGAGTTGGTTATCCCATAACTACATGCCCTAATTTGTACGTGTTCATCATCGAACCGTAGAGATTCATCATGCCTCACCCTATGGGCATGATTCCATCTTCACATGGCTGAGATTGGCCATCTATACCCAAATAATCAGAGTCATCCATCACATGGATCAAGTGATATTTGGGTATCCAATTATTTGTTCATCATATGCACAACTAATTTCTCCTTAACATTCTTTCTACTATAATGGATCATATCCATTATTATTATATCTTCTTTAAATTGGGTCTCACCCAATTATTTAATTGATCATCTTATCTGAATTAAATCTAATTTAATTCTCATTTTAATTCATCCAAAATTCTCCTTAATGCGTGTGACCCATTAGGCCCTTTAACATGTTGGCAATAATCATGTCCTAATCATAGACCCTAAGAATGATTGGACAACTCTTTGTCCAAGTCAACAACATGATTATAGATCATGAGAGGCCTCTAGCAAAGCACCATGACCATCTAACTGCTAAAGGTTTTGTTGACGTGACCATCAACACCTGTCCATGAATGGTTACCGTATGATCAAATCCTTTCGTCACATATCCCAGATCAATCAGTGGTATGGAATGTGTCAACCCTGTAATTGATCTTTGTTTACTTGATCTCAGGAAAAGTTGACTCATATGAATTAGAACTTCGAAACCATTTCGAATTCCAACTCAACCTTGCAAGGATTTATCAATCAATTTAATCCATCAAGTGGTCGTGGGATATAACCCTTTCTATCAAGGGAGACGAATCATGTCTTGATCAAACACCATCTTCATGTGCTTCATGTCATACCCAATCGATACCATATTTGCCACTCGTGGCTAGAACGACGTTTGGTTATCATCAAAGCATGACATTTCACATATGAGATGCAATGAAGATCTCAAGTTAAAGGATCACTCATACCACCGTCATTAGAGATCAACCATCGACACTATATAGAATATCCATATGGGATCTCTGTACGGGTCATCCAATGCATCGTTACAATAACGAGCATCCACACACCTATCCAAGTATCTTCATACTTCAGCTTGTGAAATCAGTTGCTCACCCGGTGTTTGATGGTGTCCAATCCCATCTACACATTGACTAGGGAAGTTTAAAGAATCGAACCATAACGTGCAATTTGGATCTCACAATTTGTAATCTCTATTACAAATTCCATATGCACGGTTCACATTCTTTGGACTTTATCTCACAGACATATATATCAAATATATATAAAAAATATCTGGATAGATAAAGAAACCATTTTATTTAATTTGTATTCATAGAATGTATATAGCATCCAATCCGATTGGATCTAGGGAATAAACTAACAATCTCCCACTTCACTAGAGCCAATCACCCATGTATCCAATACCAAGTGACTCAACATGACTGTTGGCCCAGATGGCAACCCAAGAGGGGGGGGGGTGAATTGGATTCTTAAAAATTTAACCTTTTAAAACTATTGGCTTTGAAATAATTAAGTGCAGAATAAATTTAATCACAAATAAAGAGATAGAGAGAGAGACAATTAAAGCATGGAAAACACAAGAATTTTATAGTGGTTCGGTGTATCCAACACCTACATCCACTCCCAAGTTCCACTTGGGTCCACACTATAATCAACTAGATTACAGCCGAGTTGTTTTACAAGATCACAACTCAAAACTTGTTGTTTCCTAGGGATCACAACGAACCCAGCTGGTTTTTCGGGCTCACCAGCACAAAACCCAAACACAAGCTAATCTAGCTTGTCCCGAGGTATACTACCTCCACTAATTCAATCCCCCTGATTGAATTAGCAAAAAAAAGAAAGAATAATATTTACAATAACACACAGCTCGTTAAATGAGCAAATATTCAAAGTAAATAAACAAGTTTAGAAAAGCCGATTTGAAGATGATTGGATTTGAGCTTTTCTTCTTTTTCTCTTCTCTTTTGAGATGTTGAATCAAGCCTCAGCTCCGATTCTTCACAGATGTTGCAGATGAGAAGTTGGGAAATTACAAAAATAGGGCTTTTTCTTCTTTTCGATAATCCTTCGATTTTTCAAGTTGAACGCCTTGGATTTCTCTTTGAGCTTTTTGGAGTGGAAGAGTTTGAACGTGGATTCTTTTCTCTTGATTTCTTGCTCAAGACCTCTCGGATTTTTTCAATATGATTTCTCTATTTTTCCATTTTTCTTCATATTTTCAAATGAACGCTCTTCCCCCTTTTATAGATTCAGTTTAATCCATTTTTGGGTGTGAAACTAGCCGTTGGAATGTACCTAGAAAGTTTTTCCATACATGAAATATAGCCGTTAGGGGTTAGGTAAAGAAAATATTACCGTTTGAGCTAATCTGGCAATTTAAAAATCCGTTCCTGACAGGTTGGAGTCAGCTCCAACTTTTAGGTGTCGGCTCCAAGTCGTGTATCCAAAAATAGAAAGTTTTGAGTTCATTGAGGAGTTGGCTCCAGAAAAGTAAGTGTCGGCTCGCCATGTTCAGGTGTCGGCTCCAAAAGACTGTAAGTGTCGGCTCCAAGGTAGTCAAAAATCATGCGTTCTATCCCCGTGTTGGAATCGACTCCAGACATTGTAAGTGTCAACTCTAAAACTCTGGGTGTCGGCCCTGAAACTGTAGGTGTCAGTTCCGGACCGTATCAAAAATTAGAAAGATATTTGATTGGCCATGGGGTCGGCTCTAGACTTTCTAGGTGTCGACTCCAGGCTCTGAATTTTGAAACTTACCTTTGGCACTAGATTCAAAACACGTTTCTTGATGCCTTTTGATTAAACAAATATTTTTAAGCCCTGAAACACTTGTTAAATTTATTAGTAACACAATGAATATACTCAATTCCTTTATTAATCATCAAAATCAATAATTGGGTCAGCAATCTCCCCCTTTTTGATGATTATAAAAACATTGAGTATATGCATAGGATTCTCAAATCAAAATTTTCAAAGATGTGATCCTCACAGGTAAGCTCCCCCTGAATAAGGTAGCTCCCCCTATGAAATTCAATTTAACAATTGTTCTTCCTTTTGCTTTACATTTTAGTGTTTGATACCTAAAATTCAGTTATATCAATTTTCACTTAAGCTTGCATATCCAAAATAATTTAATGCCAATCAAATACCAATCAAAGCATAACTAATCAATGCATATACGACATAACTTTCTCCCCCTTTTTTGTATCAACAAAAAGATTAAGAAGAGTAAATTGATAGATTAAAAGATAATTTCATTACATCAAAAAGTCAGGTATTACAAAGTGAAACTAAACTTTGTCAAACATCAAACTATACATCATTACATTAAGATTTCAAGATAAAACATCAACCAACAGCTTACACTTCATTGAATTAAAACTTGTACTTCATTACATGATAATCACATATTAGTTCTAATAATCCTTTGTAAACGTTCTAAAATTTTTCCCATCCCTTCACTCTGAGTTGCTACAAATTCTTTTAATCTTCTATCAACAAAAGAGCATGCAGTCATAATCTTATCTTGAAGTTCAGCATTGCATCTGAAGTAGGTTTCTGAGTCTTCACAAATATCCTTAAGTTCTTCAAATATGTTCTTTAGATCATTCCTTAAGGATTCAGCAGATGAGCCAAGAGTGGACTCAATTTTACTAATGCGATCATCCAAAGAGTAAAGAGTCTCTTTTAAATTCATAAACTGACTGTCAAACTCAGTCTTCATTTCTTCCTTCTGAGCAGCAAGTAGACATTTAAGTTGCTCCAATTGAATGTCTGAAAATTCGACAGATGAAGTAGATAGAGGTACCGGAACTGGAGCAGGAGCAGGAGCAGAAGGAGTGTCAGGCTGTGGAGAAGAACCCTCACAGATGGACCAGCCTCAAAAGGTGCTGAAGACCTCATTTCAGTGGCTCTCACATCCAAACTGCCTTTCCTCTCCATTGTCCATTAACCTTCACAAATCCCATCCGATGAATTGTAGCCAAACTATAATAGTCAGTATGCCTAAGGTTTTTGGAAGGCTCATTATCCAAAATCACAACTCCTTGGCTCCTGAAAACCATAGTCAAAATCATACCATATGGTAGGGAAGATCTCCTTTTTCCTCCAGCCTCGGCCATATAGAAAATCATCATTGCAGCAAGGTTTATGGGTTGACCAGTCAACACACTATCCATCACCACTATGTCTCGCTCCGAGACATACTCAAATCGTCCAGTCTTAGGGAATAAAATTCTACTGCAAATATTATGAAGTAACCTCAACTCCAAGGGCAATTGGTTAGCCCTAACCTCTTCAAATTCTGTTACTTCTCTCCCTAACATCCTTGACAGAGCATCTGACCTCTCACTGTGAATATCTGCTGCTAATCCGATGATAGGAATGCTTAGAAGATTTCCTAATTTCTGAAAAGTAAGGTGGATTCTTTTACCTCTAACAGAGCTTACGATCCACCATCACCTCTTGACAAATTGAAGTAGAACTCCTTGACAAGGGCCGGATAGGTAGGAACATCTAATGAGCACACTTTATCCCAACCTAGCTCTTTGAGTTGATTTCCAATTGAAAAACCCTCGAACTCAAAGAATTCAAAATCGACCTTTCTACCCATGGTAATTACTCTCCCGGCTAAGGTGTCTACCTAGGGAGAAGAAGGGCCTGGACTGTCCGATTGGGTTGTAGAATCCTCGCTCGGAGACGGCTCACGGATGGGTCGCCTCGCCGAACGCTTCCCAATCGTCACGGGCGCTCCAAGTACAAATCCTCTCCGCTTAGGTGCCATTTAGATCCTTAGGAAAGTTCGAATAGAGTGGAATTTGAGTTGGAGGTTTTGAGAGAGTTTGGGAAGAGTTTGGTTAAGGATTGAAAATGAATGAAATGACGAAGGTGTCGACTCTGCCCTAATAAAGTCGATTTGGGACCCCAGGTGTTGACTCCGCAAAGTCGGGTGTCGACTCCAAATCGCTAACATAGTCAGCCTCGAACTGGAGTCGGCTCACTTATACGGGTGTCGGCTCCAAGGTCAGGGACCGAGAGCGACACAGACGAGGTGTCGACTCCTCAAACTGAGGTGTCGACTCCACTGACAGTTTCAGAGCAAAAAACTGAGATTCAAACATCTGAAACTTGTCAAAATAGGTTCAATAAAATTTTGAAAAAATCTTTGGAATATGAAGAATCAAATTGCTCAGATGACTAGATAATTTGTCCTTAAAATTATGAAAGGAATATCAAGAAATTAATAGAAATCTAGATAGTCATTCCTTAGAGTTTCAAAATCATTCCAAAGGGTCACAAATCCCTAATTCACCTCTAAGATAACAAAATCTCTCTTCACTTAAAGGTTTTGTAAATATATCAGCTAATTGTTCTTCAGTATTAACATAATCAAGACAAATTTCATTATTAGCTACATGTTCTCTTATAAAGTGATATCTAATTTCAATGTGTTTTGTTCTTGAATGTTGAATTGGATTTTTTGTTAAATTTATTGCACTTGTATTATCACATCTAATAGGAGTTTTATCAAGTGTGATACCATAATCTTCAAGTTGTCTCTTAATCCAAAGGATTTGAGCACAGCAACTTCCAGCTGCAACATATTCTGCTTCAGCAGTTGATAATGCAACCGAATTTTGCTTTTTGCTAAACCAAGAGATTAAGTTACTTCCTAAAAATTGGCATGCACCACTTGTGCTTTTTCTATCTAACTTGCATCCAGCATAATCAGAATCAGAATATGCAATCAAGTTTAATGTTGAGTCTCTAGAATACCATAAACCTACATTTTTAGTTCCACTTAAATCTTAGTATTCTTTTACAGCAATTAAGTGTGATTCTTTAGGTTCAGATTGAAATCTAGCACATAAACAAACAGCAAACATTATATCTGGTCTACTTGCTGTTAAGTAAAGTAGAGATCCGATCATACCTCGATAATATTTTTGATCACTTTCTTACCTTCTTCATCTTTGTCCAGCTTGCATGAAGGACTCATTGGTGTTCCAAGGGTTTGATTGATTCCATACCAAACTTCTTTAGAAGTTCTTTTGTGTATTTTGTTGGTTGATGAAAATCCCCTCTTTGCTTTGTTTGATTTGGAGTCCAGGAAGAAGTTGAGTTCTCCCATCATGCTCATTTCGAATTCACCCTGCATTAACTTAGCAAATTCTTGACATAGAAGATTGTTAGTAGCACCAATACAATATCATCAACATATATTTGTACTACTAATAAATCTTTATTTTCTTTTCAAAAATAGTGTTTTATCAACATTTCCTCTTGTAAAATCATTTTCAATCAGAAATTTACTTAATCTATCATACCAAGCTCTAGGTGCTTGTTTTAAACCATATAGTGCTTTGTGCAATTTAAAAACATGATTTGAAATTCATGATCTTCAAAACCAGGTGGTTGTTCTACAAAAACTTCTTCATTTATAAATCCATTTAAAAATGCACTTTTAACATCCATTTGAAATAAATTGATATGCATATGACATGCAAATGCAGTAATAATCTAATGCTTCTAATCTAGCTACAGGTGCAAAGTTTCATCAAAATCAATACCTTCTTCTTGATTATATCCTTTTGCAACTAATCTAGCTTTGTTTCTAATTACTATGCCATTTTCATCTAATTTATTTCTAAATACCCATTTTGATCCTATAACAGAATGATCTTTAGGTCTTCTACTAAGGGTCCATACATTATTTCTAGTAAATTGATTTAATTCTTCTTGCATAGCTAACATCCAATTATTATCTTTTTCAGCTTCTTCAATAGTTTTAGGTTCAATTTGAGATACAAATGCAAGATGATTATATATTTCTCATAGATGATCTAGTTCTTATCCTTGAGATGGATCACCTATAATCAATTCCTTTGGATGACTATAAGCATATCTCCAATCTCTAGGAAGATCTACATCATTATGATTTGCATCAACAATCATCAACACTTAGGAGAATCATTATCTTTAACTTCTTGTTCATGATCTGAAGATACATCATATTTAATTTTTCAAGTCTCTTTCTAATATGTTTGTATCTTCCTCATCATCAATCTTTCCTGAACTCGATGCTAAAGATTCATCAAAAATTACATGAATAGATTCTTCAACAATTAAGTTTCTCTTGTTAAACACTCTATATGCTTTACTAGTGTTGAATATCCTAAGAAAATTCCTTCATCAGATTTTGCATCAAATTTTCCTAAATTATTTTACCATTATTATGAATGAAAACATTTACAACCAAATGCATGAAAGTAACTTATGTTGGGTTTTCTATTGTTCCATAATTCATAAGGTGTTTTCTTTAATGATTGGTCTAATTAAAGCTCTATTAAGGATGTAACATGCGTGTTATAGCTTCCGCCCAAAAGTATTTTGGGAGTTGCTTTCACATAGCATGGTACGGGCCATGTCTTCTAAAGTTCTATTTTTTCTTACAACTTCCATTTTGTTGTGGGTTCTAGGTGCAGAAAAATTATGATTAATACCATTTTCATGCAAAAGTTTTCAAATAAATGATTTTCAAATTCAGTTCCATGATCACTTCTAAGAGACACTATGGTAGTTGTTTTTCTCATTTGTGACTTTCTTGAAGAATTTCAAAAATATCGAGAAAGTCTCATCTTTGTGAGCTAAAAACATACCCAAGTGAATCTAGAGTAATCATCTACAATCACAAGACCATATTTCTTTCCTCCTAGACTTGTGGTTCTAGTTGGTCCAAAAAGGTCCATGTGAAGTAGCTCTAATGGCCTAGAAGTTGAAACAATATTTTTAGATTTAAAGAGTTTTTAGTTTGTTTTCCAAATTGACATGCATCACATATTTTGTTATTTTCAAAATCTAGTTTGGAAGACCTTTTACTAAATCCATTCTAATTAGTTTTGAAATTAGGTGTGTGCTTGCATGACCTAATCTTCGATGCCACAACCAACCAATCTCATTCATATTAGCATTATTAGCAACTAAGCAATGATTATTAGTAGACAAATTGTCTAAATCAATCAAGTATACATTGCCATTTCTATTTCCAATAAAAACAATGCTATTATCAATGGGATTAGCTACAGTGCATATAGAAGATTCAAATGATACTTTAAAACCTTTATCACATAATTGACTTATACTAATTAGATTATGCTTTAAACCATCAACATAAAGTACATTTTCAATATATGTGGAGGGAGTTATTTGAATGTTACCAAACCCCAAGATTTGGCCTTTGCCATTGTCGCCAAATGTAACAACTCCTCCTCTTTTCTTCAAGGGTGATGAATTCTCTTTGTCACCCGTCATATGTCTTGAGCAGCCACTATCAAGATACCACTTTCTCTTTGATCTCTTGGCCACAAGACATTCCTGCAAAAATGATCAAGTCTTATGTTTAGGTACCCAAGCTTTCTTGGGTCCTTCATGGTTAGTAGCAAAAAGATTGTTCCTTTCGGAACCCATATTTTCTTTCCTTTACTACTTAAATTTTGTTACTATTTCTTTTACATTCATAAGATTTATGTCCTTTTTGATTACAATAAAGCATGTAAAATTATTTGGTTCTTTTCGAAAAAGTTTTTGACAAATTTTTGTTTTCTGTTAGGCCTATATCCTAATCCGCTTTGTCAAAAAGCTCTTTGATTACTAATAATAACATGTAATTTTTCAGAACTTAGTAAACTTATCAACTATATTTTTATATCAACCTCTTCTTTAATTTATCATTTTCATTGGAGATTGATTCTTTTCTTTTGTCAAATTTCATTTTCAGATTTAGTTCTCAATCTCATTAGTAAGATTTCTTTTTCTTTAATGAGAATTTAATTTCATTTTTCAAAAATTTGTATTTCTTTTTCAAAACTTTAAAATCATCAACAGTTCATTAAAAGCATCAAACAATTCATCAAATGCAAATCATCGCAAGGGTTTTCGAACTTACCTCGTTGTCATCGTTTGCCATAAAGCAAATGTTTGCAACTTCCTTTTTTCTTCTTCTCGAAGAAGATTCATCGCTGTCACTCCAAGTTGCAACATAAGCCTTCTTTTTCTTTTGTAGGCTTTCTTCAGTTGAGGACATCATATCTAAAGTGCCCCGGTTTCTTACACTCATAACAAGTCAAGGGGTCTTTTCTTTTTCTTTGTCCTTGTCTTTCTCCTTTTCTCCTTCCCATTTTTGTTCCAATTTCTTCTTGTGGAAGGGTTCTTCTTTCATGAATTTCTTAAATTTTCTTGCAAGAGAGCAGTCTCATCATCTTCATCATCTTCATCACTGCTGCTCTCTTCCTTTTGCAGCTTTGAGGGCAATTATCTTCTTTTTCTTGACTTCCTCCTCTTGATGCTGTTTCATTGTCAGCTCATGGGTCATAAGGATCCTAGAAGCTCCTCTAAGGGTAAAGTGTTAAGGTCCTTTGCTTCTTGGATTGCAGTCATTTTTGCTTCCCATGATCTTGGTAAGTGACCTAAGAATTTTACGAACAAGTTCAGAATTAGTATATGTCTTACCAAGACTTTTAAAACCATTTACAATATCAGTGAATCTAGTGTACATGCATGCATGGTTTCAGTTTGTTCCATGCTAAACAATTCATATTTATGAACAAAATATTAATTTTAGATTCTTTAACTTGATTTGGTACCCTCATGGGTAACCTCTAATCTATCCCAAATTTCTTTGCGGAATTACATGTGAGATTCGATTAATTCATTTGCATCTAGTGAACAATATAAAACATTCATGGCCTTGGCATTAAGTTGTGCCAACTTTTATCATTATCATTCCATTCCGTTTTCGGGCTTAGGAACAATAGTGCCATCAATCTAATGTGTGGGTGTGTGTGGTCCATTAATTATATACCCCATAAGTCATAGTCAAGTGCTTGAATGAATTTCCATTCTAGCTTTCCAATAACCATAATTAGTTCCATTAAACAAAGGAGGTCTATTAGTGGAATGACCTTCTAAGTAAATGAACCAGCTTGAGCTGCCATTTGGATCTTTAGCTCTTGATCGTTAGACCAAAATCAAATGAGCACTTGCTCTGATACCAATTGTTGGCCCAGATGGCAACCCAAGAGGGGGGGGGGTGAATTGAATTCGTAAAAATTTAACCTTTTAAAACTATTGGCTTTGAAATAATTAAGTGCAGAATAAATTTCAATCACAAATGAAGAGATAGAGAGAGAGATAATTAAAGCACGGCAAACACAAGAATTTTATAGTGGTTCGGTATATCCAACACCTACGTCCACTCCAAGTTCCACTTGGGTCTACACTATAATCAACTGATTACAGCCGAGTTGTTTTACAAGATCACAACTCAAAACTTGTTGTTTCCCAGGGATCACAATGAACCCAGCTGGTTTTCCGGGCTCACCAGCATAAAACCCAAACATAAGCTAATCTAGCTTGTCCGAGGTATACTACCTCCACTAATTCAATCCCCCTGATTGAACTAGCAAAAACAAGAAAGAATAATGTTTATAATAACACACGGCTCCTTAAATGAGAAAATATTCAAAGTAAATA
Source organism: Calamus simplicifolius (assembly GCA_900491605.1). Taxonomy (NCBI): domain Eukaryota; kingdom Viridiplantae; phylum Streptophyta; class Magnoliopsida; order Arecales; family Arecaceae; genus Calamus; species Calamus simplicifolius. Next base: position 94,891 of record UESW01002270.1, read on the forward strand.
AACAAGTTTAGAAAAGCTGATTTGAAGATGATTGGATTTGAGCTTTTCTTCTTTTTTTTCTCTTTTGAGATGTTGAATCAAGCCTCAGCTCCGATTCTTCACAGATGTTGCAGATGAGAAGTTGGAAAATCACAAAAACAGGGCTTTTTCTTCTTTTCGATAATCCTTCGATTTTTCAAGTTGAACGCCTTGGATTTCTCTTTGAGCTTTTTGGAGTGGAAGAATTTGAATATGGATTCTTTTCTCTTGATTTCTTGCTCAAGACCTCTCGGATTTTTTCAATATGATTCTCTATTTGTCCATTTTTCTTCATATTTTCAAATGAACGCTCTTCCTCCTTTTATAGATTCAGTTTAATCCATTTTTGGGTGTGAAACTAGCCGTTGGAATGTACCTAAAAAGTTTTTCCATACATGAAATATAGTCGTTAGGGGTTAGGTAAAGAAAATATTACCGTTTGAGCTGATCTGGCAATTTAAAAATCCGTTCCTGACAGGTTGGAGTCGGCTCCAACTTTTCAGGTGTCGGCTCCAAGTCGTGTATCCAAAAATAGAAAGTTCTGAGCTTGTTGAGGAGTCGACTTCGGAAAAGTAAGGTGTTGGCTCGCCATGTTTAGGTGTCGGCTCCAAAAGACTGTAAATGTCGGCTCTAAGGTAGTCAAAAATTATGCGTTCTGTCCCCGTATTGGAGTTGGCTCCAGACACTGTAAGTGTTGACTCCGAAACTCTAGGTGTCGGCTTCGGACTGTATCAAAAATCAGAAAGACATTTGATTGGCTATGGGGTCGGCTCCAGACTTTCTAGGTGTCGACTCCAGGCTCTGAATTTTGAAACTTACCTTTGGCACTAGATTCAAAACATGTTTCTTGATGCCTTTTGATTAAACAAATATTTTTAAGCCCTGAAACCCTTGTTAAATTTATTAGTAACACAATGAATATACTCAATTCCTTTATTAATCATCAAAATCAATAATTGGGTCAACAATGACCATCATGCTTCTGCTGTGGCAGGACTTTAGTGAACGTATCGACAATATTATCTTCCGTGGGGACTCATTCTATTTTTACATCATTTCTACCAATAATCTCTCTAATTACATGGTATCTCCTGAGTACATGTTTGGACCTCTGATGAGACCTTGGCTCCTTAGCTTGCGCAATAGCTCCATTGTTGTCACAATACAAGTGTACTGGATCAGCAATGCTTGGAACCACACCAAGTTCAGTGATGAACTTTTTGATCCAAACCGCTTCTTGGCTGCATCTGATGCTGCAATGTACTCGGCTCGGTTGTAGAGTCGACAGTCGTTTCCTGCTTGGAACTCTTCCAGCTGACTGTACCACTATTGAGTGTAAAGACATAGCCTGATTGAGATTTATAATCATCTTTATCAGACTAGAAACTAGAATCCGTATAACCCTGAACTATGAGTTTGGGTCCTCCATAAACCAAGAACATATCCTTAGTCCTTCGTAAGTACTTAAGGATATTCTTGACGACCATCCAATGTTTCTCACCAGGATTTGCCTGTATCTACTAGTGATACTCAATGCATAAGAAACATCAGGTCTCGTACATAGCATCGCATACATGATGGATCCGATTGCTGAGGCATATGGAATCCTATTCATGTGCTCTCTCTCCATTTGGGTCTTAGGACTCATGTCCTTGGAGAGATGTATTCCATGTGATACCGGCAAGAATCCCTTCTTGGATTCCTCCATGCTAAACCGTTTTAGCACTTTATCTATGTACGTTGATTGGGACAATCCAAGCAACCTTCTAAATCTATCTCTATAGATTTTAATACCCAGTATGTAGGCTGCTTCTCCCAAATCTTTCATGGAGAATTTGCTGGACAACCATTCCTTCACTTCTTGCAGCAAGGATACATTGTTTCCTATCAATAATATGTCATCTACATATAATATCAGGAAAACAATAACACTCCCACTAACCTTCTTGTACACACATGGATCATCCTCATTTTTGATAAAATCAAACTTTTTGATTGTTTCATCAAAACGGATGTTCCAACTTCTAGAGGCTTGCTTAAGTCCATAAATGGACCTTTGCAGCTTGCATACCTTTTGAGAATCAATGGACTCAAAACCCTCAGGTTGTGTCATATACACATCCTCCACTAAATTACCATTTAGGAAGGCGGTCTTGACATCCATTTGCCATATCTCATAATCATAATAGGCTGCAATCGCAAGCAAAATCCTTATGGACTTAAGCATGGCTATGGGCGAAAAGGTTTCATCAAAGTCAACACCTTGCCTTTGCTTGTAACCTTTTGCAACTAGCCTCACCTTATAGGTAATCACATTACCATCCATGTTTGTCTTCTTCTTGAAGACCCATTTGCACCCAATGGGTTTTATCCCTTCAGGTGGATCAACCAAAGTCCATACTTGGTTGTCATACATGGAGTCCATTTCAGACTTTATGGCTTCAAGCCATCTCTTGGAGTCAATGTCACAAATTGCTTCATCGTAGTTAGTAGGCTCATCATCTTCTATAAGAAATCCATATCTCTTAGGAATATGATGTGTTCTACTAGACCTACAGCTGATGTGTACTTGGAGCTTCCTGTGGCTCCATCATTTCTGATAGAGGTTCACGTAAATGTTGCCTGAATGTGAGTTGAGTCTCCTGCTCAACTCCTACTACATTTGACATTTGCTCCATGTCATCTAATCGGTCTATGTCAATTTGTGGTTCTTGAGTTTCACTAATCTCAATATTTCTGCCACTACCATTTCTTAGAAAAATCTCATTCTCAAGAAATATGGCATGCCTTGAGACAAACACCTTTTGCTCGAGTGGGTGGTAGAAGTAGTATCCTTTTGTTTCTTTAGGATACCCATAAAATTACACTTGTCAGATCTAGCTCCCAGCTTGTCTGACTCATTACGCTTTACATAAGCGTAGCAACCCCAAATCCTTAGATGACTAAGGGTTGGTTTCTTTCCACACCATATCTCATAGGGAGTGGAACTGACCGACTTAGACGGAACTCGGTTTAAAGTGTATTCGGCTGTGTGTAGGGCATAACCCCAAAACATTTTTGGAAGATTTGCAAGGCTCATCATTGATCACACCATATCTAATAATGTGCGATTTCTCCTTTCTGATACCATTATGCTGTGGCGTACAGGAGGAGTCCACTGAGAGAGAATCCCATTCTCTTTCAAATATTCTAAGAACTCATGGCTTAAGTATTCCCCACCTCGATCTGATCGAAGTATCTTAATACTTTTGCCACTTTATTTTTCTACCTCGGATCTGAATTCTTTGAACTTTTCAAAGGCTTCAGATTTGTGCTTATCAGATATACATAACCATACCTGCTATGGTCATCTATAAATGTGATGAAGTAAGAAAAACCTCCTATTGATTGAATATTAATGGGACCACATACATCCAAATGTACTAGTCCTAAACATTCAGTTGCTCGCTCACCCCTTTTAGTAAAGGATGACTTAGTCATTTTGCCACGTAAGCATGACTCACATTCCTCAAACGATTCCCAATCGAATGAGCCCAAGTAGCCATCCTTATGTAACTTGGTTAAACATGTTTCATTTACATGGCCTAAACAATAGTGCCATAGGAATGAGTTCTTAGAATTATTTGATTTTAATTTCTTAGTTTCTACATTGAGAATAGGGCATTGTAAATTCAAAACATAAATCCCGTTGAACATTTCAGCAGAACCAAAGAACATTTTATTTTTAAAAATTAAAATTCCTTTATTTCCAATTTCAAATGTATATCCATCATTTACAAGACATGAAACAAAATAATGTTCTTTGTTATGTTTGGAACATAGTAACAATTATTAAGTTCCATTACAAGCCCAGTGGGCAAAGACAAAGAACAAGATCCTATAGCTAAAGCAGCAACCTTTGCTCCATTTCCATGCGCAGGATCACTTCATCTTTTTCCAGCTTTCTACTGCTTCTTATCATCTGCATATTAATACAAATATGAGATCCACAACCGGTATCCAATACCCAAGTGGAATAAGAAGTAACAGAAGAAAACATCTCAATCATAAATATACCTGATGTAGAAGCATCTGTATGTTTCTTTTCTTTCAGGCTAGCCAGATAAGCCTTACAGTTTCACTTCCAGTGCCCTTCCTTGCCACAGAAGTGACACTTCCCTTTGGCTACTTTGTTTTTCTTAATGCCCTTATTTGGTTTAGTCACCTTGCCTTTTGGACCTTATTCTTCTTTGGATTCTTACGAGCGCCAGAAGACTCCCCGACCATAACCTGCCCCTTTTCTTTCTTAATGTTGGGCTCGGCATTTGTCAGCATATTCATGAGCTCAGGTAGAGATGTCTCTAGCTTGTTCATGTTGAAATTAAGAACAAACTGCGAATAGCTGGGAGGTAATGACTGTAGAACCAAGTCAACACTTAGTTCATGATCCATCACAAAACCCAATCATGCCAACTTTTCAATCAAATTGATCATTTTCAGTACGTGGGCACCCACTGATGAATCCTCAGTATTTTGCACTGAAATAGCTCTTTAGAAGTTTGAAACCTCTAATATCAAAACTGTGCACCAAACAACTCTTGCAAGTGCATCAAAATCTCATGAGCATTCATATGCTCATGCTGTTTCTAAAGATCAGGTGACATCGAGGCCAACATCAAATATGTGGCCATGTCTTCAGCATCTTTATACTGATTGTATGCCACATGAACCTCATCGGAGCATCCGCTGGTGGGACCTCCGTGCAACCTCATCTAGGACAAAAAGAATTTTCTCAGATCGAAGAACGATCTTACATTCCTTAGCCAATCAGGGAAGTTGAGTCCAGTCAATTTGTTGGATTCTAAAATATTCCTAAGGTTGATGTTTACACTCATGGTTTCTCTGATAACCTACATAAAATTAGAACGAGTCAATTATTAAATAATCACCAACTTAATATGGTAATTCTAGATTTTTAATTAAGTTAGTTTCTCCACTATTTTATCAAGGTTAATAGCCCTCTCTATTAATCTCGAGAAATTGGCATTCAATTTCCTTAGTGGGCTAGGATCCTCATTTGAATTACCTTGACCTTGGCTTTGGCACAACAAATCTCGGTAAGCCAAATTTGGTAGATTATCATCAATCACATCTAATGTGACTCCTAGATCATTTAGGGGACATTGCCTTGTCAATCACATCCATATGTGATCACCCTAAAGTTTGCCTCTAGATTAGACTGACCCTGACTTTGGCCAATTATGCCAGCTAATCTAGTTAAGTCAACCCATTGTTCCACAATCAACTCCTCATAGGTACACTCGACCTCGGCTTTGGCACGACAAATCTCATGACCTAATGATTTTGTATCATGTGAACAATGGAAGGCTTATGACTTAATATTCGTGGAGGGATTTAGCGCATATAGGTCCCATCTACATCTACAACATTTGTACTATGCTAGGTTACATATCCTATATGTAGATTTTAGATTAATCTCAATTAACCTTAATTTCATAAGATCCAATCTATGATTGGGACTCCTAATCAAATTAGGATCCTGATCACTATCTAATTTAGGAACCCTAATCATGTGACCAAATCAATTGCTACCATCCTGATAACCTTAATTGATTTAATCAATTAAGAGCTTTCCTAACAATGGCCAGATCAGCTGATCAATGGGTCCTATTTAGCATACCCTTCGATCCCATTGAATGGGTTTTCCCAGGCAGCGAACGGAGCAATTAAAAACCATGATCAAACCTTTCTAGACACAAATGTAGTTAAGCCCAATTGATTAGATCAATTATGGGATCATAGGATCAAGCAATGACATCGTTAAATCTAAGTTTCCTAAATCTTTATCATCTATTAAATTTTATGGTAACTATAGATAGTGATCTAGCTAGGGTGTTATGATAAGAGTTCTTAATTCAAATTTTAAATTTTTTTATCATTTAATTACATGTTATGACATGTCAGTTTCATATCTCATGTAAATCCTAATGTCTCTAACAAACCCTAAAGTTTTCAATGTTCATTATCATAAGAATATCAGATCTTAATTATATCAATCATCATGCTAAAATTAAATCCTAAATATGATTTCTAGGATTTCAGCATATAGTATCTATCATGCATAAATAATAATTACTATTTTAACATGACACATATATGATTAATTATTGTTTATTATCATATAATAAACCTTTTCTCTATATATCAAAGTACTCTATTTGAACATAATAATGAATATGCATAAATCTAAATAATATTGTTTATCATCAAATAATAAACATTTTATTATATTTTAGATTTATTATCAACATATGAAAACTCTTCATGATCATATTATCAGTCATATTGACTCAAGTATCCTATCATTAATGAATCTGTAGCCTAAGGGGGCTCTGATACCACTAATGGGAATTATATATACAAGATATGAATCTAATTCATATAAACATTGCAGAATGTATAAAATAAAATTCCCAGATGCCCAGGATCCTTAGGATCAGATTCATTAAATCTCAAATAAAATCTAATTTTATTCATATCTGAGTCCTTTATCGATGTAGATGAGGATGAAGCCAGTTAATCTTTTGCCACTAGCTGTCCATGTGTCCGGCCTCTAACGGTGATCCACGCAGAGAAGAAGGGATGAAGACCTTCAAGGTATGAAGATGACACCACGGGAGAGAGAGAGGGGTGCTAGCACCTCTTGAATCCCCTTACAGAAGATATCTTTGAAGAAAAGTCTAATCTTTTCTTCTCATGTTCTTAATTCTTGGTAGGAAGGAACTATATTTATATGTTGAAAATGAGACATTCCAAAAGGAAAAGACCTCTCTTCATGGTAAGAAACTCCCATCATTATGGTAAGAAACTCCCATCTTCATGGTAAGAAACTCCCATCTTCATGGTAAAAAACTCCTCTCATCTTCATGGTAAGAAACTCCCATCATCATGGTAAGATTAATCCAAGTGTCACAATCTCAGCCTTTGAAATTAGGAGTTGGTTATCCCATAACTACATGCCCTAATTTGTACGTGTTCATCATCGAACCGTAGAGATTCATCTTGCCTCATCCTATGGGCATGATTCTATCTTCACATGGCTGAAATTGGCCATCCATACCCGAATAATCAGAGCCATCCATCACATGGATCAAGTGATATTTGGGTATCCAATTATTTGTTCATCATATGCACAAATAATTTCTTTAACATTCATTCTACTATAATGGATCATATCCATTATTATTATATCTTCTTTAAATTGGGTCTCACCCAATTATTTAATTGATCATCTTATCTGAATTAAATCAAATTTAATTCTCATTTTAATTCATCCAAAATTCTTCTTAATGCGTGTGACCCATTAGGCCCTTTAACATGTTGGAAATAATCATGTCCTAATCATAGACCCTAAGAATGATTGGACAACTCTTTGTCCAAGTCAACAATATGATTATAGATCATGAGAGGCCTCTAGCAAAGCATCATGACCAACCAACTGCTAAAGGTTTTATTGACGTGACCATTAACACCTGTCCATGAACGGTTACCGTATGATCAAATCCTTTCATCACATATCCCAAATCAATCAGTGGTATGGAATGTGTCAACCCTGTAATTGATCTTTGTTTACTTGATCTCAGGAAAAGTTGACTCATATGAATTAGAACTTCGAAACCATTTCAAATTTCAACTCAACCTTGCAAGGATTTATCAATCAATTTAATCCATCAAGTGGCCATGGGATATAACCCTTTCTATCAAGGAAGACGAACCCTGTCTTGATCAAACACCATCTTCATGTGCTTCATGTCATACCCAATCGACACCATATTTACCACCCGTGGCTAGAGTGACGTTTGGTTATCGTCAAAGCATGACATTCCACACATGAGATGCAATGAAGATCTCAAGTCAAAGGATCACTCACACCACTGTCATTAGAGATCAACCATCGATACTATATAGAATATCCATATGGGATCTCTGTACGGGTCATCCAATGCATCGTTACAATAACGAGCATCCACACACCTATCCAAGTATCTTCATACTTCAGCTTATGAAATCAGCTGCTCACTCCAAGGGTGAGGATTTGCAATGTGTGCCAGTCTCACGGTGTTCAATGGTGTCCAGTCCCATCTACACATTGACTAGGAAGTTTAAAGAATCGAACCATAACGTACAATTTGGATCTCACAATTTGTAATCTCTATTACAAATTCCATATGCACGGTTCACATTCTTTTGGACTTTATCTCACAGACATATATATCAAATATATTATAAAAAATATCTAGATAGATAAAGAAACCATTTTATTTGATTTGTATTCATAGAATGTATATAGCATCCAATCTGATTGGATATAGGGCATACACTAACACTAGGTCTTGGAAAAATATGTCTCACTGAAGGTCCAGGTGCTGTAGCTCCAACCTCAGTTGCTCTTTCATCCAAGTGACTTTTTCTTTTCCAATTTCCATCCTTCTTTACGAACCCCATTCATGCACTGTTGCCAAATTATAGTAGTCAGTGTGCCTTAAAATCTTCTTGGGTTTATTTTCTGATATAGCTACACCCTAGCTTTGGAGTGCTAAAGTCAAGATCATGCCATATGGGAGTGTAGACCTCTTCTTACTTCCTGCCTTGGCCATGTACCAAATTATCATACCCGGAAGATTAATAGGCTGGTCGGTCACAACAGAGTCCATAACAAGAACATCTCTTTCCGATACATACTCAAAGCGACCAGTTTTGGGAAAGAGTATCCTACCACAAATATTGTGTAACAATCTAAGCTCTAAGGGCAATTGGTTAGCCCTAACCTCTTCAAAATCAACAACATCCCTGCCAAGCATTCTAGATAAAGCTGCTCCTCTGTCACTATGAGCATGGACAATGGGTCCAGTAATAGGAATATCTAACAGTCTACCCAAAATCTCGGAGGTGAGATGAATCCTTGTTCCTCTCACAAAGATAATCAAACCTCCATCTCCTCTAGATAAATTCAAGTAGAAATCCTTGACAAGAGCAGGATAGGTTGGAACATCTAAAGAGCATACATTCTCCCATCCCATATCTTTGATTTGCTTGCCTATGGAGAAGCCCTCATCCTCAAAAATCCAAAATTTACTTTTCTACCCATTGTAATCACCTTCCCCGCTAATAAATCTATCTGTGGTGAAGATTGACCTGGAATGGCACTGGGCATGGAGGATGAAGACGTAGAATCTGAGCTAGATGACGGTTGAGGAGCCAGAGACCTCTCACTCTTCCTCGTTGCCACGGGAGCTCCAAAGATTGTTCCCCTTCGCCTTGGTGCCATTGAATCCTAGAAAATAGTAGATTTGAGGGATTCTAAGTTTTGGGAGGCTTGGAGAGAATTTTGGAAAGGATTGAAGACAATTAAGGATGAAAGTGTGTCGACTCTGCCCTAATATAGCCAAAAAGGGTCCACAATGTGTCAACTCCCGCAAAGTCGGGTGTCGACTCCAAGTCGCTAACTCAGTTAACACCCGAACTGGAGTCGGCTCTGCTAAGGTGGGTGTCGGCTCCAAGGTCTCAGATCGGGATCGACACAGATGAGGTGTCGACTCCACTAATTGGGGTGTCGACTCTACTGACAGTTTCAGAAAAAAAAAAGAGTTTCAAAGATCCGAAACTTGTCAAAAGAAAATCAATAAATTTTGGATAAAATCCTTAGAATGTAGTGAATCAAATGGTTCAAATATCTAGATGAATTGTCCTTAGAATCATAAAATATTTTTTAAGAAATTGATTGAATTCTAGATAGTTAACCTTAAGGGTTTCAAAATCATTCCAATGGATCACAAATCCCTATCTCTCCTCTAAGATAACAAAATCTCTCTTTACTCAAAGATTTTGTAATATATCAGCTAATTGTTCCTCAATGCAAACATAATCAAGACAAATGTCATTATTAGCTACATATTCTCTAATAAAATGATATCTAATTTCAATGTGCTTAGTTCTTGAATGTTGGATTGGATTTTTGTTAAGTTTATTACACTAGTGTTATCACATCTAATAGGAGTTTTATCAAGTGATATGCCATAATCTTTAAGTTGTCGCTTAATCCAAAGGATTTGAGCATAGTAACTTTCAGCTGCAACATATTCAGCCTCAGCAGTAGATAATGCAACCAAATTTTACTTTTTGCTAAACCAAGAGATTAAGTTACTTTCTAAAAATTACATGCACCACTTATACTCTTTCTATCTAATTTACATCCAGCATAGTCAGAATCAGAATAAGCAGTTAATTTAGTGTTGAGTCTCTAGAATACCATAATCCTACATTCTTAGTTCCACTTAAATATCTAAGTATTCTTTTTACAGCAATCAAGTGAGATTCTTTAGGTTCTGATTGAAATCTAGCACATAGACAAACAATAAACATAATATCTGGTATACTTGCTATTAAGTAAAGTAGAGATCCAATCATACCTCTATAATGCTTTTGGTCAACTTTCTTACCATCTTCATCTTTATCCAATTTGTATGAAGGACTCATAGGTGTTCCAAGGGGTTTGATTGATTCCATTCCAAACTTCTTGAGAATTTCCTTTGTGTACTTTGTTTGGTTGATGAAGATCCCCTCTTTACTTTGTTTAATTTGAAGTCCTAGGAAGAAATTGAGTTCTCCCATCATGCTCATCTCGAATTCATTTTGCATTAACTTAGCAAATTCTTGACACAAAAGATTGTTAGTAGCACCGAATATAATATCATCTACATATATTTGTACTACCAATAAATCTTTATCTTTTTTTCAAAAATAAGGTTTTATCAACATTTCATCTAGAAAAATCATTTTCAATTAGAAATTTGCTTAACCTATCATACCAAGCTCTAGGTGCTTGTTTTAAATCATAAAATGCTTTGCGTAATTTAAAAACATGATTGGGAAATTCATGATCTTCAAAACCTGGTGGTTGTTCAACAAAAACTTCCTCATTTATAAATTCATTTAAAAATACACTTTTAACATCCATTTGAAATAAATTGATATTCATATGACATGCAAATGTAAGTAATAGTCTAATTGCTTCTAATCTAGCTACAGGTGCAAAAGTTTCATCAAAATCAATTCCTTCTTCTTGATTATATCCTTTTGCAACTAATCTAGCTTTATTTCTAATTATTATGCTATTTTCATCTAATTTATTTCTAAATACCCATTTAGATCCTATAACTGAGTGACCTTTAGGTCTATCAACTAAGGACCATACATTATTCCTAGTAAATTGATTTAATTTTTCTTGCATAGCCAGCATCCAATTACTATCTTTTTCAGCTTCTTCAATAGTTTTAGGTTTAATTTTAGATACAAATGCTAGATGATTATTGATATTTCTCATTGATGATCGAATTCTTACTCCTTGAGATGGATCACCTATAATCAATTCTCTTGGATGACCATTGGCATATCTCCAATCTCTAGGAAGATCTACATCATTATGATTAGTATCAATAACATCAACCCTAGAAGAATCATCATCTTTAGCTTCTTGTTCATGGTCTGAAGATACATCTATATTTAATTTTTCAATATCTCTTTTTAGCAAATTCGTATCTTCCTCATCATCAATCTTTTTAGAACTTGATGCTAAAGATTCATCAAATACTACATGAATTGATTCTTCTACTATTAAGTTTCTCTTGTTAAATACTCTATAGGCTTTACTAGATGTTGAATATCCTAAAAATATGCCTTCATCAAATTTTTCATCAAACTTCCCAAGATTGTCCTTACCATTATTATGAATGAAACATCGGCAACCAAATGCATGAAAGTAACTAATGTTTGGTTTTCTATTATGCCATAGTTCATAAGGAGTTTTCTTAAGAATTGGCCTAATTAAAGCTCTATTAAGAATGTAGCATGCTGTGTTTATAGCTTCCGCCCAGAAGTATTTTGGGAGTTGGCTTTCACATAGCATGGTATGGGCCATATCTTCTAATGTTCTATTCTTTCTTTCTACAACTCCGTTTGTTGTGGTGTTCTAGGTACAGAGAAGTTATGATGAATGTCATTTTAATGCAAAAATGTTCAAATAGATGATTTTCAAATTCTGTGCCATAATCACTTCTAAGAGACACTATGGTGTTGTTTTTCTCATTTGTGACTTTCTTGAAGAATTTTAGAAATATCAAGAAAGTCTCATCCTTGTGAGCCAAAAACAATACCCAAGTGAATTTAGAATAATCATCTACTATCACAAGACCATATTTCTTTCCTCCTAGACTAGTGGTTCTAGTAGGTCCAAAAAGATCCATATGAAGTAGTTCAAGTGGCCTAGAAGTGGAAACAACATTCTTAGATTTAAAAGGATTTCTAGTCTGTTTTTCAAATTGACATGCATTACAAATTCTGTTATTTTCAAATCTAACTTTGGAAGTCCTTTAACTAAATCCATTCTAATTAATTTTAAAATTAAGTGTGTGCTTCCGTGACCTAATCTACGATGCCACAACCATCTGATCTCATTAACCTTAGCATTATCAGCAATTAAGCAATAATTACTAGTAGATAAATTATCTAAATTTATTAAGTATACATTGCCATTTCTATATCCAATAAATACAATGCTATTGTTAATGGGATTAGAAACAGTGCAAATAGAAGTTTCAAATGAAACTTCGAAACCTTTATCACACAATTGGCTAATACTAATTAAATTATGTTTTAAACCATCAACATATAAAACATTTTCTATAAAAGTGGATGGAGTTATTTGAATTTTATCAAATCCCATAATTTGGCCTTTACCATTGTCTCCAAATGTAACAACTCCTCTTTTATCTTCAAGGGTGATGAATTGCTCCTTGTCACTTGTCATGTGCCTTGAGCAGCCGCTATCAATATACCACTTTCGTTTTGATTTTTTGGCCGCAAGATACTCCTGCAAGATAATCAAACTTTTTGTTTAGGTACCCAAGCTTTCTTGGGTCCTTCATGGTTAGTTGCAATAAAAATTATTCCTTTTGGATCTCATATTTTCTTGCCTTTAATATTTAGATTCTTATCAGTTTTTTTAAAATTGCATTTTGAAATAAATTGATATTCATATGACATGCAAATGTAAGTAATAGTCTAATTGCTACTAATCTAGCTACAGGTGCAAAAGTTTCATCAAAATCAATTCCTTCTTCTTGATTATATCCTTTTGCAACTAATCTAGCTTTATTTCTAATTATTATGCTATTTTCATCTAATTTATTTCTAAATACCCATTTAGATCCTATAACTGAGTGACCTTTAGGTCTATCAACTAAGGACCATACATTATTCCTAGTAAATTGATTTAATTTTTCTTGCATAGCCAGCATCCAATTACTATCTTTTTCAGCTTCTTCAATAGTTTTAAGTTTAATTTTAGATACAAATGCCAGATGATTATTGATATTTCTCATTGATGATCTAATTCTTACTCCTTGAGATGGATCACCTATAATCAATTCTCTTGGATGACCATTGGCATATCTCCAATCTCTAGGAAGATCTACATCATTATGATTAGTATCAATAACATCAACCCTAGAAGAATCATCATCTTTAGCTTCTTGTTCATGGTCTGAAGATACATCTATATTTAATTTTTCAATATCTCTTTTTAGCAAATTCGTATCTTCCTCATCATCAATCTTTTTAGAACTTGATGCTAAAGATTCATCAAATACTACATGAATTGATTCTTCTACTATTAAGTTTCTCTTGTTAAATACTCTATAGGCTTTACTAGATGTTGAATATCCTAAAAATATGCCTTCATCAAATTTTGCATCAAACTTCCCAAGATTGTCCTTACCATTATTATGAATGAAACATCGACAACCAAATGCATGAAAGTAACTAATGTTTGGTTTTCTATTATGCCATAGTTCATAAGGAGTTTTCTTAAGAATTGGCCTAATTAAAGCTCTATTAAGAATGTAGCATGCTGTGTTTATAGCTTCCGCCCAGAAGTACTTTGGGAGTTGGCTTTCACATAGCATGGTACGGGCCATATCTTCTAATGTTCTATTCTTTCTTTCTACAACTCCGTTTTGTTGTGGTGTTCTAGGTACAGAGAAGTTATGATGAATGTCATTTTCAATGCAAAAATGTTCAAATAGATGATTTTCAAATTCTGTGCCATGATCACTTCTAAGAGACACTATGGTGTTGTTTTTCTCATTTGTGACTTTCTTGAAGAATTTTAGAAATATCAAGAAAGTCTCATCCTTGTGAGCCAAAAACAATACCCAAGTGAATTTAGAATAATCATCTACTATCACAAGACCATATTTCTTTCCTCCTAGACTAGTGGTTCTAGTAGGTCCAAAAAGATCCATATGAAGTAGTTCAAGTGGCCTAGAAGTGGAAACAACATTCTTAGATTTAAAAGGATTTCTAGTCTGTTTTTCAAATTGACATGCATTACAAATTCTGTTATTTTCAAAATCTAACTTTGGAAGTCCTTTAACTAAATCCATTCTAATTAATTTTAAAATTAAGTGTGTGCTTGCGTGACCTAATCTACGATGCCACAACCATCTGATCTCATTAACCTTAGCATTATCAGCAATTAAGCAATAATTACTAGTAGACAAATTATCTAAATTTATTAAGTATACATTGCCATTTCTATATCCAATAAATACAATGCTATTGTTAATGGGATTAGAAACAGTGCAAATAGAAGTTTCAAATGAAACTTCGAAACCTTTATCACACAATTGGTTAATACTAATTAAATTATATTTTAAACCATCAACATATAAAACATTTTCTATAAAAGTGGATGGAGTTATTTGAATTTTATCAAATCCCATAATTTGGCCTTTACCATTGTCTCCAAATGTAACAACTCCTCTTTTATCTTCAAGGGTGATGAATTGCTCCTTGTCACTTGTCATGTGCCTTGAGCAGCCGCTATCAATATACCACTTTCGTTTTGATTTTTTGGCCGCAAGATACTCCTGCAAGACAATCAAACTTTTTGTTTAGGTACCCAAGCTTTCTTGGGTCCTTCATGGTTAGTTGCAATAAAAATTGTTCCTTTTGAATCCCATATTTTCTTGCCTTTAATATTTAGATTCTTATCAGTTTTTCTAAATTGCATACATAAGATTTATATCCTTTTTTATTACAGCAATAACATGAAACTTCATTTTTAACTTGTTCCTTTATAAAGAAATTTTTAACAAACTTTTGTTTCATGTTAGGTCTATAACCTAATCCAGTTTTATCAAATATAGCTCTTTGGTTGCTTAATAGCAAATTTAATTTTTCAGAACTATATGTGAATTTATCAACAATATTTTTATATTTATTAATTTCTTTCTTTGAACCAACATTTTCATTGGAAATTGATTCTTTTTTTTTATCAAAACTTTATTTTTAAATTTCAGTTTTTCAACTTCATGAGTTAGTTTGTCCTTTTCTTTGACAAGATTTAGATTTTTATTTTTCAAAGATTTGTTTTTAATTCTTAAACTTTTGAAATCATTGACTAGTTCATTAAAACGTCATATAACTCATCAAAAGTAAAATCATCACAAGGGGTTTCGAACTTACCTCGTTGTTGTCGTTTGCCATAAAGCAAATATTTGCAACTTCCTTTTGTTCCTCCTCGGAAGAGGATTCTTCACTATCACTCCATGTTGCCACATATGCCTTCTTCTTCTTTTTGTAACCCTTCTTTAATTGCGGACACTCATATCTGAAATGCCCCGGCTTCTTACACTCATAACATGTTAACGGTTCTTTTTCTTTTTCTTTATCTTTCTCCTTCTCCTTTTCTCCTTCCATTTTTGTTTTATACCTTTTCTTATGGAAGGGTCTCCTTCTTTGCATAAATTTCTTAAATTTTTAGCAAGGAAAGCTATTTCTTCATCATCATCATCATCATTCTCACTGCTGCTTTCCTCAATTTATGTAGCCTTAAGAGCTATGGTTCTCTTCTTTTAGACCTCTTCCTCTTGATGTTGTTTCATGGTCAGTTCATGGGTCATCAATGATCCAAGTAGCTCCTCCAAAGGTAGAGCATTTAAGTCTTTAGCATCTTGGATTGCAGTCACCTTGGCTTCCCATGATCTTGGAAGAGACCTAAGAATTTTACGCACCAATTCTGAATTAATATAAGTTTTTTCTAAACTTTTAAACCATTCACAATATCAGTGAATCTAGTGTACATGCATGTGATAGTTTCATTTTGTTCCATGCTAAACAATTCATATTTATGCACTAAGATATTAATTTTAGACTCTTTAACTTGATTAGTACCCTCATGGGTAACTTCTAATCTATTCCAAATTTCTTTTGTGAAAATACAAGTAGAGATGTGAGTAAACTCATTAGCATCTAAAGAACAGTACAAAACATTCATGGCTTTAGCATTGAGCTGAGCCAATTTCCTATCATGTTCATCCCATTTCATTTTTGGCTTAGGAATCACCATGTTATCTACTCTTATTATGGGTATGTGAGGACCATTTACTATGATGTCCCATAGTTCATAGTCAAGTGCTTGAATAAAAATTTTTATTCTAGCTTTCCAATATCCATAATTTGTGTCATTAAATAAAGGGGGTCTGTTTGTGGATTGACCTTCAGCAAATGAAGATCCAGCTTGAGCTGTCATTTGGATCTTTGACTCTTGATCGTTAGATCAAATTGAAAATGAGCACTAGCTCTGATACCAATTGTTGGCCCAGATGACAACCCAAGAGGAGGGGTGAATTGGGTTCTTTTAAAAATTTTAACTCTTTAAAAATATTTAGGTTGATATGGAGGTGCTTAAGAGAACTAAATTAATTAAAGCTAAGCACAAATGAGATTAATAGAGAGAGAGATAATATGCACGGCAAACACAAAGATTTTAAGTGGTTCAGTGTATCCAATACCTACGTCCACTCCCAAGCAACACTTGGGTCCACACTATAATCCCACCGATTACAGTTGAGTTGTTTTACAAGCTCACAACTCCAACTTGTTGTTTTACTCAAGATCACAACGAACCCAGCTGATTTTTTTGGGCTCACCAGCACAAAACCCTAACCACAAGCTATCCTTAGCTTGTCCCGAGGTATACTACCTCCACTAATTTAATTCCCTGCACACAACAATTTAAAAATAGAGTTTACAATACAAACAACTCCTCAAATGAGCAAATATTCAATTTAAATAAATAAGGGTAGAAAGGCTTATTTGAAGCAATTTGAATGCAAGCTTTTCTTCTTTTCCTCTTCTCTCTTGAATGGTTGAATCAAGCTCCAGCTCTGATTCTTCACAGAAGGTTGTTGTAGAGAAGTTGAGGAAAGAGGGCCCTTAGGAATCACCATGTTATCTACTCTTATTATGGGTATGTGAGGACCATTTACTATGATGTCCCCGGGGGTTTGAGCTTCTTCTTTCTTTCTTTGTAAATCCTCCAAAAATAGTTTTTGAAAGTTTTGGATTTCTTTTGAATCTCTCTCTTGAAGATGGACGTGGATTCAGAGATTTCTCTTTGAAAATATCTCTCTTTTTCTCTTAATTTTTTTTGATTTTTTTCTCTCTTTTTCAAACGAACGGTTCCCCCTTTTTATAGATATCTTAATCCAAGATTAGGTGAGAAAAATAGCCGTTATAGAGTAGTTGGATTGCTTCTACATACAAAGAAAAATAGCCGTTAGAGATTAGGTGGAAAAAAGTTACTGTTGGAGTCCGTTCTGACATTTGAAAATCCGTTCCTGACAAGTTGAAGTCGGCTCCAACTTTGCAGGTGTTGGCTCCAACTCAAGTTTTCAAAAATAGTAAATAAGAAGTTAGTTGGGGAGTCGACTCCGAGAAAGTGATGTATCGGCTTGCCTCATATAGGTGTCAACTCCCGAAACTGAGGGTGTCGACTCCGCCGATGTCCAAAAATATGCTCTCTGTTCTCAGGTTAGAGTTGGCTCCAGAAATCCCAGGTATCGACACCCGAACTCCAGGTGTCGGCTCCCGAACTCAAGGTGTCGGCTCCAAAAACTGACACAGAAAGCACTTCTCTATATCTCAGGTTAGAGTCGGCTCCAGAGTTTCAGGTGTCGACTCCAAACCGTGCCGAAAACTTAGACGCCCTGGGGTCGACTCCAGACTATTGAGGTGTCGACTCTAAGTTCTGAACTTTAATAATTTCCATTAAAATTTGATTCAAAACTTATTTCCTTATTCCTTTTGATTGATTAACCATTCTTAATGCCTGAAACACTTCTCAAATTTGTCAGAAACATAATGAATATACTCATGTCTTTTGTTAATCATCAAAATCAATAATTGGGTTAACACACATCCTCCAGCTTTCGTTGGCCTTGCGGACCATCATGGCATTGGCCAGCTAGTCAGGGTAATGGACCCCCTGAATGTGGCCTGCAACCTCCAGCTTGCGGATCTCTTCGTCAATAGCCTTCTGCCGGTCTAGGGCAAAGCTTCTCTTCTTCTGCCGAACAGGCCGACACCCTGGCTTGATGTTGAGTTGATGAGTAATCACCTCCTCAGTGATACTCGGTATGTCGGATGATGACCATGAAAAAATATCAGAGTTGGCTCGTAGGAAAGAAAGAAGCTGATCGCTCACTTCCTCCGGGAGTAGAGCTCCAATCTGGATAGTCCTCGTCGGGTCCTCCCCCAATGGGAAGGTCAGCAAGTGCTCGGCAGGCTTCCCCCTCCTCTTCAAGTCTCGAGGGTCGATCAGCTTGGGTGTCGTAGCCGATGCTGCTCCCTGTGGGCTGGGGGCTAAGTGGTAGCAGAGCGGTAGTGGACTCTGCTCCCCTCTCATCTCTCCAACTCCCTCACCAGTAGGGAACTTTACTAGTAGTCTTTTGGTGGAGATAATGGCATCAGAAGGTTCAAATCGGGTCTCCCAAGGATGGCATTGTAAGCCAGCGGGATCCGAACTACAAGGAAATTCATAAGGACCGTGGTCTGGCATGGTGAAGTCGCAATTATAACAGGGAGAGTGATCTCCCCCTCGACCCTTACGGAATCTTTAGTAAAACCCATTAATGGTGTGGTAACGGGCCGAAGGGAGTTGTTGGACAAATTCATCTGAATAAAAGCGTCGTAGCTCAAAATGTCAACTAAACTTCCACTGTCTACTAAGATTCTCTTTACAGGATGCTTTGCTATCATCATGGATACAACGATGTTGTCATCATGTTTATTAACTACCCCTTCTAGATCCCCTTTAGAGAAAGGGATTACAGAATCTACTCCCTCCTCACATTGTCTTTTAGAATTATTGCCTACCCCCCAGGAAATCATGGCCACCGTCTTCTCGGTCGGGGCGTTGTCCATGCCGATCTGGGGTGCACGAGGTGTCGATGGGCTTGGGGCCACAGGATTTTCTCTATGGATGAACTTGCCTAGATGGCCTTACTGAACGAGCTCCTCGATAGCCTTCTTCAGCAGGCGGCAGTCTTCCGTATCGTGGCCATAGTCTTTGTGGTATCGGCGGTATGGCTCTTTACTGCAAGAAACTCCGGGCCTCATGGGGGGGAGGGGGGGGTAGACGCTGGAGGTAGGGCTCACCCTCAATCTCTAACAAAATATGGGATATTGGGGCGAGTGAAGTGTTCTTTGGGGACCAACGCCTGGGTTTGATTGTCTAGGCGACGAGGCAGCTCAGGCTTTCTATACCGCACCCCAGCTGGTTCGAAGGCAATGGCTTCTTAGAGGGCCCTTGTCAACCTCCCTCCTAGAGGAGTCTGCTTCGTCAGTGCGGATATACTTCTGCGCCTGGCTCAGCAGTTCGGCATAAGAGCTTGGAGGCTTTTTGTCTAGGGAGTAAGCGAACCTGGAAGAATGGAGTCCCCACTTCAGAGCTAGCATGGTCACGGAGTCCTTAAGGTTGTATACCTCCAGCACAGCTTCCTTAAACCGAGCTACAAAGTCCTTCAGGATTTCACCAGTCCTCTGCTGGACGGCGAATAGGCTATCAGCCACCCGGAAGATCTTCTGGCATGCATCAAAGTGGGCCAAGAAAGATCACTCGAGTTATCTTAAAGAATTGATACTACATGGTGGTAAACCAGAATACCACGCACGTGCTGCCTTTCGAAGTGTAGCCGGAAAGGCAACGCAAAGAAGAGAATCTATCACCTTTTGGACTTGCATGAGGACTTTGTAGCTTTCCAGGTGGTCTAGGGGGTCTGTAGTGCCATCATACGGGTTCAGCTGGGGTAGACAAAACTGGGGTGGAACCGGCTCCTCCATAATACGGCGCAAAAGCGGAGGGCGGTGGTCGTAGTTCGTCCCATGGGGGTTGATGATTCTGCGGCTAAGCTCCTCCAACCACTGATGGTACTCATCCAACCGTTGCTCGGCTCGGCGAGCAGTCTTCCTGTTGGTGTCTTCCTTTGAGGTATCTGAAGATGAATAGGGAGATGGCTACCAGTGTAGGGAATGCACATGCTTAGGTTCCTTCTCACCACGCCACCTGGGAAGGCGATCAGAATGATGGAAAGGAGACCGTCGCCGCTTGGAGGTTTCTCGGCGATGAGACTTTGGGGACGCACGATGAGAGGCCTCTGAAGGAGTCCTGCCACGACGAGACTGGCTAGCTCCATGACCCTCCACATGGGGCAGAGAGTGTGGGGGCGGCAATGGTGTGGCGACAGAGCACTGCTCTTGTAGTTCCCGCACTACCACCGTCAGGTCCTGAACTTGCTGGGTCAAAGCATCGAGCCGATCAGATTGGTTGAACCATGGCTACACGGGAGGTGGAAAGGGGAGGTTGACCTCCTAGTGCTCAGCCCGTGGGAGGTGTCCCTGGGCTTGGCTGGTGGAAGCCTCCTGCGCTCGTGTAACCGCCATCTTCTTCCTTGCACAGATGGTGGGATCGCAGATACGTGGGAATGAATGTCTGCACGCTGACCCCTTCCTAGCGCGCCAATCTATTGCTGTCAGATCACTTCACAGGAACACCGGGCAAGAGAAGGTCATTGCAGACTTCCGAGAGATGACGATCGCCTCTTCCTGGCCGAAAACCTGCAAGAAAAGTCCTAGACCGGTGGTTCTGGTGGGGACCCTCCAATACTTAAGTTAGTGATTTGGAGAACAAAAATTAGGATTCGAGAAGAGATTGATTCCCCCCGCTCGCTGTGAGTCGGGGTCCTTATATACATGTTCAGAGTTCCTCCTTACCCTTCATCAATAACGATTGAATCATATCTTCCGTTGAGATTGATTCCGTGAACGGCGGATGGGTACACATTTGCTGAATGTGTACCATGAATATTGGCAACTGCACATAGTTTCTACAATCGCCTATAATCCTAACAAAAAGTGGGTGAGTGGGCTACACGGCAGTTTCTGGGGTGTTTTAAATTACCCCGCTCAATGTTTGGAGTTGATTTCATGACTGAAACTATGGACCACTGACATGTGAGGCGAGACCCGGAGTCGAGGCCAAGGCCGAAGCCGAGGCCGAGGCTGAGGCTGAGTTCGAAGCCGGGGCCGAGGATGAGTTCGAAGCTGGAATCGAGGCTAAGTTCAAGACTGAAGCCGGGACTGAGTTCGAAGCCAAAGCCAAAGCCAAAGCTGAGGCCGAAGTCGAGGCCGGAGCTGAGTCCGAGGCTGAGGCTGAGTTCGAAGCCGAAGCTGAGGTCGAGGCCGAGGCCGATATTAGCTGAAATCATTACTTTGCTCAAAAACCGTGCGGGTTGTTACCATACCGCCTGGGGGCGTGATTAGCCACATAACATAATATCCATTAATTTTTTCCACACCCACCCTCAACAACCCCTGCCTCTCTCACCGTTTCAGCTCCCTCGTTCCACTCAACCTATTAACAAGTATCTAAACTTCTTATTTAAAGGGATTTAAACATTTAACAATGGACAAGCTTTGAAAAGATTTTATGAATGTAAAGATTCATTTTTTTAACCTGTTTCAAAGGTTTTTTTTCTCGGACCGCGTTCTGCTCGCCATGATATGCTGAACAGAACCTTTTTGTTTGACTTACTATGATTGAACAAAACATCATTATTTGGCCCAACAGACAGCCTATATTGGGCCAATCAGGGACGAATATAGATCATCTATTCAATCCTATGTGATCGAACAGAGAGCATTTGTTCGACCTCACTGGGCCAAACAAATTTATTTACCATCAATACTGCTGCATCCTGTTTGCAAACTTATAATAACATTTGAAATGATAGTGGTGTTGCAGGATGGTATAACATGATCTATTTACCTACCTTAGGTTAGGCTTGAGTGCCGATGCGGAGTCGGGCTTGAGTGCCGATGCTGAGCTAGGCTTGAGTGCCGACGCTGGGTCAGGCTTGAGTGCCGACGCTGGGTAGGCTTGAGTTGAAGAAGCAAGATTGCTCGAAGACACTTTGTTAGTGAAAAAGTAAATATTATTTTAGTAGGCATGCTCAAGCTTATGCTATCAATACACTTTACTGATAATACCGACGGAGATTGTCCGCATTCCAGTTGCGAGGAAAAGGCTTCCCGTCCAATCCTTTGATCCGGTATGCTCCGTGATGAAGTGCATTGATGACTCGATAAGGTCCTTCCCAATTGGGTGACAGCTTTCCTTCCTCCATGGGTTTGGAGACTTCGGCTCGTCTGAGGACCAGGTCTCCAGGGAGGAATGTTCTGGGGCGAACTCGAGCATTGTAGTACCTTACAATCCTTTATCAGTAAGAAGCCATTTTGAGTCATGCTTGATCGCAGACTTCTTCAACGAGGTCAATGTTGGCTCTCAACTGGCTGGGATTGTCCCCCTCATCATACGATTGTATCCGGGGACTAGGAATGCCAATCTCCAACGGAATGATTGCCTTTGATCCGAACACAAGGCTGAAAGGAGTTTCTCCCATGGGGGTTCAGGGCATCGTGTGATACGCCCACAGCACGTTCGAGAGCTCCTCCACCCATCCTTCTTTGAAATCATCCAGACGTGTCCTAATCCCTTGAAGGATAATCCGATTTGTCACTTCAGCCACTCCGTTTGATTGCGGATGATCGACAGAAGTGAACCCCTGACATATGCCCAGTTTGGCACAAAACTCTCAGAAAGGAGCATTATCGAATTGTCGGCCATTATCGGTAACAAGGGTATGGGATAGTCCGAACCAATAGATAATAGACTTCCAAAAGAAGTTCCTCACCTTGGCTTCGGTGATTTTGGCAAGTGCTTCGGCCTCTACCCACTTAGTGAAATGGTCAATGGCAATGAGAAGAAACTTTCGTTGACCGGAGGCTAGAGGGAATGGTCCCAAAATGTCCATCCCCCACTGGGTGAAGGCCATGGAGCCGACAGGGGGCTCAGCTGAGAGGTTGGCAGCCGTTGAATGTTAGCGTGTTACTGGCAGCTATCGCACTTTCGGACCAACTCGGCCGTGTCTCCCCGCATGGTAGGCTAGTAGTAGCCTTGGCATAGGGCCTTATGTGATAACGCTCTGCCTCCCAAGTGGTTTCTGCAAAATACCCTCATGAATCTCATGGAGGATGTAGTTAGCATTTGTAGGACCGACGCATTTGAGAAGAGGGTGAGAGAAGGATCTTCGGTATAATTTTCCATCAAGTACCAGAAACTTGGATGCTCGCCACTTGAATAACTTGGCTTCAGCAGGGTCGACTGGGAGGGTGCCATGGTGAAGTACCGGATATAAACATAGGTTCTCCCCAAGGTCCCGTCAGCCGAAGTGGCTAGCCGGGACAAAGCATCAGCTCTAGCATTCTCCCCTCGAGGGATGTAACTGACATTGAAGTGAGCAAAGAAAGAGGCTTGTGACTACACCATACTCAAATAATGAGACATAGTAGGATCTCGAGCCTCATACTCCCCCTTGATTTGATCAGAGATGAGCTGGAAGTCTGTGAAGACTCTAAGGCATTTCACCCCGAGCTCCCATGCTAGTCTCATCCCTGACAGTAAGGCTTCATACTCAACCTAGTTGTTTGTGGCTGAAAAGAGGAAACGAAGGGCGTACTCGATCACAACACCATCTGAACTTGCTAGGATGAGGCCTGTCCCGCTATCTTGAGAATTTGATGCCCCATCCATGTGAAGGATCCAATCCTCTCCTCTTCCCTCGATTGTGACGTCCGAGGGGTTTGCATGGGGCTCCTTTGGCTGCTCCTTTGTCTAGGTGCACTCGATCAGAAAATTGCTAAGATCTGGGACTTCATGGCCAACTGAGTTGAAACGATAGGTTGAATTCTCCCAGTTTGAGTGCCCACTTTATCAATCGGCCAGAGGTATCAGGACAGAGAGAATTGCCTTGAGTGGTTGATCCATGACCACCATGATTGGATAAGCTTGAAAGTAGGGCTTGAAGAGCTGGACGAAGATGATCAGGGCAAAGATAATCTTCTTGATTCTGGAATATCTAGTCTCCACGTCATGAAGCACCTTACTGGTGTAGTAAACTGGCTTCTGTGTCCTGTCGAAATCCATGTGAACAAGCACGGAGCTGATAGCCTCGGGAGAGGCCACAAGGTACAGAAAGATCTCCTCCTTACCCCTTGGCTTGGACAGCAATGGCGGAGTGGATAAGAACTCCTTCAACTCTTCGAAGACTTTCTGGCACTCCTTCGTCCACTTGAAGCCGTTGACTTTGTGCAATGCCTTAAAAAAAGGCAAACACCTCTTTGCGGATTTGGACAAGAAACGGCTCAAGACCGCCACCCTTCCGATCAAGTGCTGCACCTCCTTCTTGTTAACCGGGGACCTCATATCCAAGATGGCTCAGATCTTATCAGGGTTCGCCTCGATCCTATGCTGCGTCACCATGAAGCCTAGGAATTTGCCCGTTGTAACCCCGAAGGCGCACTTGTGGGGGTTCAGCCTCATCTGGTACTGACGGAGATTGTTGAAGGCCTCCGCAAGGTCGGCAACATGGTCAGTGGTACGGATACTCTTGGTTAGCATGTCATCCACGTACACCTCCATGATGCGCCCGATCTGGTCTTCAAAGGCCTTATTCATCAGCCTCTGTTAAGTGGCCCCCACATTCTTCATTCCAAACGGCATCATCTTGTAGCAGTATATGCCCTTCTCAGTCACAAATAAGGTAGCCTCTTTATCCGGCAGATCCATCTTGATCTGGTTGTATCCTGAAAAGGCATCCATAAAACTAAGGGTCTCGTGACTGAATGTAGCGTCCACCAACTGGTCAATTCGAGGCAGTGAAAAGCTATCCTTGGGGCATGCCTTGTTGAGATCAGTGAAGTCCATGCACATCCTCCAGCTCCCGCTAGCCTTACGGATCATCATGACGTTAGCTAGCCAGTCGGGGTAGTGGACCTCTCGGATGTGGCCCGCAGCCACCAGCTTACGAACCTCCTCGTCAATGGCCTTTTGTCGATCAGGGGCGAAGCTCCTCTTCTTCTACTGGATGGGCTGGCATTCTGGCTTGATATTGAGCTGATGGGTAATTACTTCCTCAGGGATACCCGACATGTCGGACGCATACCATGCAAAGATATTAGAGTTGGCCTGCAGAAAAGCGAGAAGCTGCTCGCATGCCTTCTCCAAAAGTAGTGCTCCAATCTGGACCGTCCTCATCGGGTCATCCCCCAGCGGGAAGGTCAGCAGGTGCTTGGCCAGCTCCCCTCTTCTCCCCAAGTCACGGGGTCGAACGACTCCAGTGCTGGTGCAGACACCACCCCCTGCGGGCTGGGGGCCATATGATAGCAAAGTGGCAGTGGGTTCTGTTCCCCCCTCATCTCCCCGATTCCTTCGTAGGTGGAAAACCTTACGAGCAATCTTTTGGTAGAGATGACGACATCCAGAAGGTTCAGACCGGGTCTTTCGAGGATGGCATTGTAGGCCAGTGGGATCCAGACTACTAGAAAGTTCATGAAAACCATACTCTGGCATGGTGACGTTCCAGCTGTGACAGGGAGAGTGATATCCCCCATGACCCTTACAGAATCTCCAGTAAAACCCATCAAGGATGTAGTGACAGGCCGAAGGGAACCATGAGACAAGTTCATCTGAACAAATGCATCGTAACTCAAAATGTCGACTGAGCTCCCACTGTCAACTAAAATTCTCTTTACAGGGTGCTTTGCTATCGTCATAGATACGACGACGCTATCATCATTCTTGTAAACTACTCTTCTAGATCCCTTTTAGAAAAGAAAATTACAGAATCTAGCCCCTCTTCGTGCGGCCTTTTAGAAGCACTGTCTGCCCCAGGAGATCACGGCCATCGTCTTCTCCGTCGAAGTATTGTCCATGCCGATCTGGGGTGCAGAAGGTGCTGACGGGCCCGGAGCAATAGGGTTCCCCCTCCAGACAAACTAATCTAGATGGCCCTGCTGAATGAGTTCTTCAATGGCTTTCTTCAGTAGGCGACAGTCCTCCGTATCGTGGCCATAGTCCCGATGATAGTGATAGTAAAGTTCTTTGCTATGGGGGACCCCTGGCCTTATGGGAGGCGTACGTCGAAGATAGGGCTCGCCCTCAATCTCCAACAGGATGTGGGATATTAGGGCGAGAAGTGGGGTGAAGTGCTCTTTGGGAACCAATGCCCGAGGTCCGTTATCCAGACAATGGGGCGGCTCAGACTTTCTTGGCTGCACTCTTGCAGGCTCCGGATGGGCTGGCTTTTTGCCTGACCCCTTGTCGACCTCCCTCCTAGAGAAGTTTGCTTCGTCGGCGCAGATATACTTTTGCGCTTGGCTCAGCAGTTCGGCATAATAGCTGTAAGGCTTCTTGTCCAGGGAATAGGCGAACCGGGAGGCACAGAGTCCCCGCTTCAGGGCCAGAGTAGCCACGGAGTCCTCAAGATTGTAGACCTCGAGCGCAGCCTCCTTGAACCGAACCACGAAGTCCTTCAAGGTTTTGCCGCTCCTCTGCTGGACAACAAATAGGCTATTAGCCACCCGGAGAATCTTTTGGCACACATCAAAGTGGGCTAAGATAGATCGCTCAAGCTACCTAAAGGAGTTGATACTACGTGGTGAAAAATGAGAATACTATGCACGTGCGGCCTTCCGAAGTGTAGCCGGGAAGGCAACACAAAGGAGAGAATCTATTGCCCTCTGGACCTGCATGAGGACCTTGTAGCTTTCCAGATGATCCAGGGGGTTTGTGGTGCCATCGTATGGGTCCAGCTGGGACAGACGGAACCGGGGTGGAACCGGCTCCTCTATAATACGGCGGGACAATGGGGGTCGGTGGTCGTAGTCCGTCCCATGAGAGTTGGTAATTTTGCGGCTGAGCTCCTTCAGCTACTCGTCTAATCGTCGCTCGGCTCGGCGAGCGATCCGTCTATTGGAATCTCCCTTCGAAGATTCAGAGGATGAATGGGGAGAAGGTCGCCGGTGTAGGGAGTGCACATGCTCGGGTTCCTTCCCACTACGCCACTTAGGAAGGCGATCAGAGTAGTGGGAAGGAGACCGTTGCCGCTTAGAGGTCTCCCGGCGGTGAGGTTTTGGGGATGCGTGGTGGAAGGCCTCTAGAGGGGTCCTGCCATGATGAGATTGGTTGGCTCCATGACCCTCCGTGTGAGGTGGAGGGAGCTGAGGTGGCAATGTCGTAGTGGTTGAGCACTGTTCCTGCAGTCCCTAAACCACCGCCATCAGATCCTGAACCTTCTAGGTGAGTGCGGCAAGCCGATCAGCTTGGCTGAACTGCGGCTGCATGGGGGGCGGAGCATGGAGGTCGGCCTCCAGCTGCTCAGCCCTCGGAAGGTGCCCCCCAGCCTACTGGTGGAGGCCTCTTGCGCACGTGTAACCACCATCTTCTTTCTTGCATAGGTTGTGGGGTTGCAGGTACGTTGAATGAACATCTGTGCTGTGGAGCCCCCCTACCTGGCGCACCAATCTGTTGCCGCCAGATCACTTTCTGAGAGCACCGGGTGAGAAGAAAGCTTCGGAGATCTTCTAGGAGTTGACAGGGCCTCCTTCTTTAGATGGAAACCTGCAACAAAGTCCTGGACCGATGGTTCTGGCAGGGACCCTTCGATGCTCTAGTTAGTGGTCTGAAGAACAATATTCAAATATGAGTCAGTGTGAGAGTTCGATCCCCTTCCTCGTTGCGAGTGAAGGTTTCTATACCTGTTCGGAGGTCCCTCTTACCCTTCGTGGTCGACCGTTGAATCACGTTGTCCATCAAAAGCGGCGCCATGAGTAGTAGGTGGGCGCGTTACTGCTAGGCATGCACCGTAAATGATGATAACCGTCCGTAGTCTTAGAAAGAGTGGGTTAGTGGGCCATGTGGCAGCCCTAGGCGCTTGTTAGGTTGTTGGGAACCATATTCAGGGTTGGTTTAGCGGCCAAAGCTAGAGGTTGAGGACATGCCGAGGCTGAGGCTAGGCTCGGGGCCGAGGTCGAGGCTGAGGCTAGGCTCGAGGCCAATGTTAAAGCTGAGATGAAGTCCGCGACCGAGGCCGGGGCCGAGGTGAAGTCCGCCATCGAAGCCGGGGCCGAAGTGAAGGCCAAGGCCAAGGCCGAGGTGAAGTCTGCGACCGAGGCCGGGACTAGCTGCCAAATTATTACTTGGCTCCGAGAACCGTGCATACCGTTACTCCACCATCTGGGAACGTGATCAGCCATATCAATTATAATTATAAGCAATAAATAATGAAACATAATAACTTTTATTTATAACAAAAATGTCATGTATATAATTTGAAAGAATAAAAAATTCTATCACAATATAGATTATGATTAATTTTTAGGGTATAACTCTTTCAAATATTAAAAGTTCTTACAACTTACATTTTAAGTTAGAAACATCCCTTCCATTTATCTCATCTTAACATGTGACAGTGGCATGATATTTTTTTTTAATAATATCAAGACTATTTTGCAAACTTAGCTTTGAAATTATGATCTCATGAAGATTAATATGATTTTTTATTCCATCACTTGACAATATTAAAGAATTAATGGATAAAATGAAACTTTAAAAACTAAAATTTAAATTTTGATATGTTTGAAAATTTAATTTTAATATACAAATACGCTTAATATAAGATGATGTTGCTGTAATTTTCTCTTTCTTTTAGTCAAAGTCGGTGAAAATGGCGAGTGCCAGCTGCGATCGGAGGAAATTTATGGCTTGGCAGGTAGCAGGTGGTTCCGTGCTCCACTCACCGGCGTAACATATTCTAAGCACTCGTCGCTGACGTGCAGCCGACCAATCGGGGAACTAATATAATTTCCGACTAGTAGGTGGTTGCCCATCGTGAAGGGGAGCTGTTCGCCAATCCTTTTCCAACCAATCTGGACAAAGCTTGGCAGAAGCATCGACAAGGAAAGGCCAAGTTTTACAAACTTCGCACGCTTATCAGCGTACTATAAGCTTTTTCTTGAGTTCTGACCGCTGCTGATTCTTTTTCTTAGTCTCAAAAAATACCATGTATTCTTTTTAAATGGACAAATGGCAGTCGTACGACATGCATCAGTTAATCTACCATAGTCCTTGTTTGAATGATTCTTTTCATTGATATTGATCTTCATTATCCCTCTTGCTAGATAGAGCAAGAAAAAGCCTCTTTCTTTTACTACACTGAACTCTAACCAAGAAAAAGCCTCTTAATTTCTCTTCGCTTACTGATCACTTTCTTACTGCATATAATTTGTATCGCTTTTCATCAGCAACGTCTTACGAACAACAGCTGCATGGATGGGTAGTTCAAAGGTGTGCACTAACTGCTTCACTCGGGACTTCAGTTCTTAAACAAATCATCAGATCTTGGCATCCTCCATAGCCACTAAATGGGAAGCAAACCATGCCAATCTAGTAAACTTGGCCTTATATTACGCTTCTGTCAAATTCCACTGCTCTTGATAAACTCGTTCTCCATCTGGTCTTCCACGCTCCTTAGGAAGTACTTGTCGAAAAAGCCTCCTAAAATTTCTCCTAAGAAAATATCCTACCTCCTTGCCCCCGTTTCTTGAGCCATCACCAGTTGGAAGGCATCACTCTGCAAGAGGTACATAACAAATCTGATCTTTTTCTCCTCTGCAGTACTGAGAATACTGAAGGCCTTCTCCATCTCTGTTATCCAGTTCTCAGCATCTAGAGGGTTTGTAGAGCTAGTAACGAGAGCAGGGGCCAACTTTTAAACTTAAAGAGGCCATCGCTCTCCCTCTTGTGAGGTTGATAAAGATTAGGGATAGCAAGTTTTTTCTGTTTGACCGTTTATCCGATCGGTACCATTTCTAACATGTTAGAAAATCTTCGATCTAAACAGCTTGATGGATACAAAAATTACTCATTTAACTGCTAAATCGGTAAATGATCGGAGGATGATATCCTCTACCCCATTCCCATCCTGTTAGCTTTAACATAATATATTTAAAATATATATATATATATATATTAAATATTAAAAATTAAAAATAAATAAAAAAATATATACTAAAAAACTCTAGTAAAATATGTTTGAATCTCTGCCATTTTTTTAAGCTTTTAGCAAATTATAAGTTTAATTAAATAATTTTATTTTTTTTATTTAAACGGATAAATGGGTACCCATTGGGTACCCGTTTATCTGATTGGATATTTTCATTCCTGTCCCGTTAATTATAATGGCTTAATGGGATGGAAAATGGAAAGGTTTTTTCCAACGGGGACGGGGACCGATAGAAGCCACCCTGGGCCGTTTCCGGGCTATTGCCATCCCTAATAAAGATGTCTTGATTGGGCTTGGTTCTCCCATTGCTAGTTAGAATGCATTATATTCATCATTTCATTCTGAAAATTCCCTTGCAAGCTTGTTGTTGGATCCACCAAGCTAGAATCACTCGACATATTTTAGCCTCCATATTGATTTTTATTGCTAGCATTGGAGCCCTAATTTGATTGTCGATCCCTTGAACAATGAGCCATCTATAGCTTTCCATCATTTAAATATTTCAATTATTTCTTTGCATTTTAAAAATTAAATTATTAATTTCATGCTTTCATAATTACTATTTATTTAGAGTTATTCCCCTTCCATATTCATCCTAATGTCTTACCTAAATCCTATGTTTATTCCTAAGGTCAAATTGTGCTCTGATACTACTATAGTCTTACGTTCCAAACCCTAGGGCAGATCTGAGAAGTGGTAACCCACTGCATGCTTTAAGGTGTCTAGTAATAGAAGCAACTATCATTTAGGGGAGTTATGGACTAATATGCAAATAAAATATAATAATATTTTTTTACAATTAATTGTTTAGGCTATAAATAAAACTAGAAAACATAAATTTTATCTAAGATAGTATGATAGGATCTGCACTCTACTCATGTCCCTTTTTATTTCCTAAACTCTAAAAATAAAAAAAGAATTTAATAAACTCACATTTAGTAAGTAAGCGTAATATAAATATATCATTAAATATTTTATAATATAGCATGTCATCATGTTATTTGTTTTATTTATATTCTTGTATTATTTTGAATTCATATTCTATATTACATTTCAAAAGTTTCAAATCCAAGTTTTCAAGTTATTGCATTCCTGATTTACTTTCTTTCATATGTTAAAATTTACATATCATTATATTAGATTTATATACCATCTTGTTACGAATACATAACAGTCATAAATTGCAGTTATATATTGTTGGGTTTCGGTCATGCAACGGAAGGTTGGATTTCAAAAAAATTTTAACCTTGAAACCCTAATCAACCAAAACCTTAGACCCAATATCCCTTGATTATAACAATTAAGTAGTTATGAAATGTAATATATATGTAGAGGAACATACCTTAATACTTAGTGAAGAAAGAAGGAAGCCGGTTATCCAATCTTTTCCACTAGGTGCCCAAGTGTTCGCTCTCCAATGGTGATCCACACGAGAATTGGATCAAAGATATGCTCACAAACTTGACTTAAACCTCTTTTTGGCTTCTTGACTTCTTGGCTTGCCTCTTAGAACCCTTTTACCCTTTTCTGAAGCCTAATAAAATTTGTATTAGGCTAAGAAAAGAGTTGTCCTAAATTGACTAAGTCTTATAGGAAGGAGAGAGGGAGAGAGAAGACTCTTGTCTTAATATGGATTACTAAAAATTATCCGATGCTATCCCATATGTGCCACTCCCTTTAAATAATGAATAAGAAGACGTCAAATAAAGGGATATAACCCATTCCACATCCTTCTGAAAGGATATGAATTTTTAAATTCATTTCAATTTGAATCAAGGGACTCATCGTTATAATTTTTAGCACCTTTCTTCCTAGCATGCCACACCTGATGGGATGCTTTTGGCATCCCATATTAAATCAGATAGCCTCTGATTTTGCCATGTGTCAAGATAAGGTTCTTCGTGTTTATATAGACTCATAAATCCCCAAAAGATATGCCTTCTAGTGCCATAAATCAGAAGAACTTTTAGACGTATCTTGAAAATTCTGCATGCACACAGTTTTCCTTCCAAGAGTCCCATGTCTCTTGGACTCTATTAATTCAACCTTATCCAATCCAATAACATCAAGATAAGGTCTTCCACGTTTAATGAACCTATAAATCCCAAAAAATGTGCCTCCTAGTTCCTTAAATTAGAAGGACTTGGCACCTCTTGAAAATTCTGCACGTGCATAGTTTCCCTTTCGAGAGTCCTATGTCTCTTGGACTCTATTAATTCAACCTTATCCAATCCAATAACATCAAGACAAGGTTCTCCACATTCAATGAACCTATAAATCCTAAAAAGATGCACCTCCTAGTGCCTTAAATTAGAAGGACTCTTAGGCACCATTTGAAAATTCTACACGCAATAGTTTTCCTTCCAAGAGTCCCATGTCTCTTGGACTCTATTAATTCAACCTTATCCAATCCAATAAATGGCTGATCAGATCAATTAATTAAGCTAGTTCAAATCAATTTTGACCCAAATTGAAGCGATAGTTAGCCACATGTACTAGCATGTTGATTGGCTAACCAATTGAATTAATTAATCTTATTAAAATAATTCTTTGACTAATTCCCTTATGTGTGTGACCCATTGGATTTAGTTCCTCATTTAGCCAGCAGTAGGTCTAGGTTTAAGTCGATTTAGTTCGATTAGAAACTGACTAACCGAATTACGTCAAATTGTGCTAACCCTAGTTGCTAATTCGAACCATCTTTCAAATTGACTCATGAATTAAATTTATTTAATTCATGAAAACCTACAAGATATGATTGACATCTAGCAATGTGTTATGCCTACCTAGAAGATGAGAAATTTGATGAAATTACCAAAATACCCTTCAGTGGCAAGTTATTGTGCAATTTAATCCTTCGATCTTTCTTTATCCCGAATAAGTGATGGGTACAAAAAAATATCAAACCCTAACATTTTATTCATTTGAATATCAAATCAATAATAAAGACTCAATAAATGAAAAATTAGAAACCTATTCTAATTTTATTTTGCTTTGATCAAAAACTTCTTTAGTAATCATATGATGAGATTACATGGGATAACTTCTCCTCTTATTAGGAATGATCGATTCCTTATTAACCTACTCATAACCTTCATACACAATCCTTAATATCCATGAACACCTCATACATGACTTAGCCATGAATGAGTATGAGCCAAAACATAGATTCATGTGCATAAGATTCTATGGTAATCTTAGGTCTAAGGATACTTGCACAACTCCCACTAAGAGAACCATCTTTTGACAAATAAGTAAGATCTCCATAAGATGTTCTTAATGCGGATCAATTCAGTGAACTCATAGCCTAATAAGCACCCACATCCTTATATTAGTGTCTCTACACAAGTGGCTGTGAGACCAACCAACCTCTTCATTGAGCATACATAGAATGTGCCAGTCTTACTGGAATCATCGATTCCCGACTCGATGATCCTTTGACTAGAAACATTTTAGATTAAAGTTTTTAGGAACTTAGGTCTCACCGTTATGAACTTCATCATAACCCTAATTCCATAGCCCTAACCTTATGGGGTTCATCATAATCTTAATAAATATAAGACACAACATATGATGAATTGAAAAAAAATACTTTTTAATTAATAAAATATCATACATGAGTTAAAAGAAATTATAAAAAATATCCTTACATGATTGACTTTTAGGGCACTACTCTTTCATATATATATCTATGAAAGGGCCATAGCACCATATTTAACTGTATATATGGGGATTTATCCTCCATATATATTTTAGTTTCGATCATCATGTCATTGAGTTATATTATAATGGATACATATTTTATCATTCAAAATTTATTTTCATTTCTTATTTAATTATTGTCCATAAATTTTTTTAAATTAAAATGCATAAATACATGTTCATACCGTATTAGTCATGTTATTAATATTGATACCAAGGATTATTACTCTCTTATGGTTTCACAATAATATAGCTACTTATTTTTGCATTTTCTTCATATTTACATTAATAATTTATAATTATTTTAATTATTATCAACATATACTATTATTATTATTTTATCTATTTTATTATTAAAATAATAATTTATGCAAAAAATAACAAAAATATAAAAATAAAAGCATTAAATATTCAAATGCATATATTAAAGCATCAAAATTTATTTTGCAAAATAATAATAGATAATAAATAATATTTAAATAGATATTAGTATAATAAAAAATTACATAATTTAATATTTTTTAAATTATTAATTGTAATTAGCTTACTTACTTAATTCATAAGTCATAAATAACATAATATTTAAATTTTTAATTTCTAAAAATTATGATGATCTAAAATTATTTATAATATTCTATCAAGCCTATTCCGTGCTCTAAGCTAGAGTTTAATTATCTTAAGTTACATCAATTCAAATAGTGTAAAAAGGCTTCCCTACAAATTAGACTTATTTCAAATTTAATTTTAAATCGAAAATGGTTGGGTTAGGATTATATTGAGCATCAAAATTTAGGTCCAAAGCTTGGATCCAAGATTAACTCAAGTTAGCCGAATGGTTTTCGTTTCTCTCTCCTTCCCTGTTCCTCCACAACCCATACCTGCCGACTGCTCATGAACACCATCGGCCCTTCTCCTGGCCGGCTGGCCAACCGCCACTGACCCTCCCTGACTAGCCAGCTACTACCAGAAACACCCCGTCAACAACGCCTAGTGGGACCAGTCGGCAAGCTCGTCCGACCCCTCCTTGCCCAAAAGCAGCCGCAAAAGGATAACCGCAGTGGCCAAGGTGGCACAACCATGGGTCATCGGAGGTTTCGGTGACCCTTCTGGCGCCCACCGCTAACTCCTTTTTTTCAAAAAAAAAGAATAGAAAAATCTATCTACAAAATGGGGATGCGACCTTTTTCTCTCTGTTTTACGGCAATCGCGGCCAACAATGGTCGAATCATATGACCCCGAGTTAGATCAACCAAGGGAAATAAGTAATCGACAAAAAAGAAAATGTCATTGGTGTCTCTGCTTCTTTGTTTTCAAATCAAAATTGGACTATTGGCAAAAAATTTCATCTTTACATCCAACTTCAGCAAGTGAGGCCTCAAAAGGTGCAAGGGATCAGATGGGGCTAGTTGACCACTTCCTCTATAATAACCACGTTTGGGCTTGGCTTCGGCAAATCGGCCCATCCTCAGCAGAAAGCCTAGGTTATCCAGGCGGCCTCTCTTTCCGGGTGGACCCCGCCTCTTAGATGGCTCCGAGCTTCCTCGGTGGTCCCGAGCTCCCACGATGGCCCCCAGAGTTCCCACAGTGGCCCCAAGCCGCCCGACTCCTCTGGCCTTCGTCTCGGTGGCCCTTATCTCCAGGCGACCCCGGCTCCAGGCGGCTCTATCTCCAAACAACCCCGGTTCTAGGCAGCCTTGGTTCCAGGTGGCCTTGTCTCCAGGCGGCCCCTGTTCAAGGTAGCCTCGGTTCTAGGCAACCTCATCTCCAGGCAGCTCCCGTTCCAAGCAACCTCATCTTCAGCTTCTCAAGAAAGCCTTTGTCTCTGCCTAGGCCGGGCCCACCAACCACCTCTACCTCATAGATGAGCCCTAGAAAGTCATCATCTGCTATAAAAAGTACCAATCAGCCAGTTCAGACAAGACAGATTCCTACTAATTATGCAAAAGGTCATCATTCATCATGAGGCTTCACGTGACTCATTCTATCACTAGATGACAAGGCTTCAAACTTCTCAGGCAAGCCACACAGAGTCCAAAGAGAAATAAATTGGATAAGAGGGACCCTCGACAAGGTAAGGGACAACAACATACAACACTCCTAAATGCTCATTCTTGCTCACAGAGAGCTCCTCTCTAGGCCTCTCTCTCTTTCGAGCTTTCTCAAGCTCACGGCTGTTGTCCAAAGTACTGACTTGAGAATCGGAGGGTCTCCATCGGAATCTCCAGTTTCTAAAACTTTTTGTAGGCTTCGAACCTAGAGAAGCTCACCGAAAGATCCCAGGTTCGCTAGAGGTGACTAGACGCTCGTGGATGTTCAAGATGGATGATCTGGTGCCAACAGATTGGCGCACCAGGAAGGGAGGCAGCATGGATTGTCAGCGATGCTAGTTTGCAGACCTTGCCCCTCTTAGATCAAAATGATGGATCAAAAAGATGGTGATAATAAGAGCCCAAGTAGCTTCCACCAGTCCCTGCTGGGAGGGCACCTTCAACGAGCTGAGCAATAGGAGGCTAGCCCTCTACTCCACCATCACCCCTATTTCAGGCCATTCAAGCAAAACATCATGTCACCCTCACCCTTCAAATTTAAGCATTAATAGCAGATGTCTAAAAGCTGCGGGAGCGGTATTCCATGGCCACTCAGCGGCAAATAAGAGCAATCTTAAGCTCAAGCTACCAGTAAGAGCATCATCAGCTCATCAGCAAGATCAAGCGTAAGTGATCAGTAAGAACGCCTTCAAACTCATCAACAAGCACCACAATCCTAAAGCCCCCCCACCCCCAATCGAAGGCACTAAAACTTCCCCACCTTCAGTTGGCATGATTCCCTGGGGGGTAGATCGCCAACATATTAAAGTATTCAAATCAACAGAAGGAGATAAATTGCTCCAACGAAAAAGCTATGAAAGTTAAGTATACTATGCCTAGCAAAGTATTTCTTTCATTGATACTTAAAACCGTGATACAGGAAAGCTAACCTGAGTCAGGTTACATCAAAATATAAAGACAAAAGGACCCTAAGCATGGTTTCAACACCCTTAGGTCACCCTCCAGGGTTAAAGGCTCCCAAGCATGATCTCATCACAGCGACTCTTGGGTCATCCTTCAGGGTTTAAAAGGATCATGAGCATGGTTTCAACACCCTCAGGTCACCCTCCGAGGTTAAAGGCTTTCGAGCATGGTTCTATCCTAGCGACTCTCGAGTCATCCTTCGGGGTTCAAAAGGACCCCGAGCATGGTTTCAACACCCTCAGATCATCCTTCGGGGTTAAAGGCACCCAAGCATGGTCTCATCTCAGCGACTCTTGGGTCTTCCTTCGGGGTTCAAAAGGATCCTGAGCATGGTTTTAACACCCTCAGATCACCCTCCGAGGTTAAAGGCTCCCAAGCATGGTCCATCCCAGCAACTCTCGGGTCATCCTTTGGGGTTCAAAAGGACCCTGAGCATGGTTTCAACACCCTCAGGTTGCCCTCCGGAGTTAAAAGCTCTCGAGCATGATCTCATTCCAGCAACTCTTGGGTCACCCTTCGAAGTTCAAAAGGACTCTGAGCATGGTTTCAATACCCTGAGGTTCTCTTTCAAGGATAAAAGGAACCTAACGACTCTTAATTCTTAGATCATCCTTCGGGGTTAAAAGAAACCTGATGACTCTCAACTCTTAGGTTACCCTTCGGGATTAAAAGGAATCCCATGACTTTAGTAACTCTCGGGTCACCACTCAGATCGATCAAAAAAACCTCCGAGGCGGTTCCATCTTAGCCTCAGCGGCTCTATTAGCCTCAGTGGCTCTATCTACCTCAGCGGCATTGTCACAGCCTCAGCGGCTCTATCTATTAGTCTCAGCAGTTCTATCTCTTAGTCTCAATGGCTCTATCAACCTCAGTGGCTCTATCTATTGCAGCGGCATTATCACATCCTCAGCGGCTCTATATATCAGCCTCAGTGGCTCTATCTCTCAGCCTTAGCGGCTCTATCAACTTCAGCGGCTCTATCTATCTACCTCAGTAGCATTATCATAGCCTCAGTGGCTCTATCTTTCAGCCTCAGCGGCTCTATCTATCTATCTCAATGGCATTATCATAGCCTCAGCAGCTCTATCTCTCAATCTCAGCGGCTCTATCAACCTCAGTGGCTCCATCTGCCTTAACGGCATTATCACAGCCTCAGTGGCTCTGTCTCTTAGTAGTGGTTCTATTAGCTTCAGCAGCTCTATCTGCCTCAGTAGCATTATCGCAATCTCAACAGCTTTATCTATCAGCCTCAGTGGCTCTATCTCTCAGCCTCAGCGGCTCTATCAGCCTCAATGGATCTATGTGCCTCAACGGCCTTATCACAGCCTCAGTAGCTCAATCTGTCTCAGCGGCACTATCTATCAACCTCAGCGGCTCTATCTACCTCAGCGGCATTATCATAGCCTCAGTGGCTCTATCACCCTTAGCGGCTCTATCTGCCTCAGCAGCATTATCATAGCCTTAGCGGCTCTATCTATTAGCCTCGGTGGCTTTATCTTTCAGCCTCAGCGGCTTTATTAGCCTCAGCGGCTCTATCAGCCTCAGTGGCTCCATCTACCTCATGCCATTATCATAGCCTTAGTGGCTCTATCTTTCATCCTCAGTGACTTTATTAGCCTCAGCGGCTCTATCTACCTCAGCAGCATTATCATAGCCTCAACGGCTCTATCTCTCCGCCTCAGCGGCTTTATCTGTCTCAATGACCTTATCACAGACTTAGTGGCTCTATCTGCCTCAGCAGCACTATCTATCAGCCTCAGTGGCTCTATCTATCAGCCTCAGCGATATTATTGCAGCCTTAGTGGCTCTATCTCTCAGCCTCGATGGCTCTATTAGCCTCAACGGCTTTATCAGCCTTAGTGGCTCCATCTGCCTTAACGATATTATCACAGCCTCAGTGGCTCTATCTCTCAGCCTCAGTGGCTCTATTAGCCTCCGCGACTCTATCTACCTCAGTGACATTATCATAGCCTCAATGGCTCTATCTATCAGCCTCAACAGCCTTATCACAGCCTTAGTGGCTCTATCTATTAGCCTCAGTGGCATTATCGTAGCCTCAATGGCTCTATCTCTCAGCCTCAATGACTCTATTAGCCTCAGCGGCTTTATCAGCCTCAGCGGCTCTATCTATATACCTCAGCGGCATTATCACAGCCTCAATAGCTCTCTCTCTCTCAGCCTCAATAGCTCTATCAGCCTGAGTGGCTCCATCTACCTCAATGGCATTATCATCACAGCCTCAATGGCTCTATCTTTCAGCCTCAGCGGCCCTATTAGCCTCAGGGGCTCTATCTGCCTCAGCAGCATTATCACATCCTCAGCGGCTCTATCTATTAGCCTTAGCGGCACTATCTCTCAGCCTCAATGGCTCTATTAGCCTCAGCGGCTTGATCAGTCTCAGTGGCTCCATCTGCTTCAACGGCATTATCACAGCCTCAGCGGCTTTATCTTTCAGCCTTAGCGGCTCTATCATAGCCTCAGCGGCATTATCATAGCCTCAGCAGCTCTATCTATCACCTCAGCAGCTCTATCTCTTAGCCTCAGTGGCTATATCAGCCTCAACAGCTCTATCTCTTAGCCTCAGTGGCTCTATCAGCCTCAGCAGCTCTATCTACCTTGATGGCCTTATCATAGCCTCAGTGGCTCTATTTGCCTTAGCAGCACTATCTATCAGCCTTAGCAGCCCTATCTATTAGCCTCAGCAGCATTATTGCAGCCTCAATGGCTTTATCTCTCAGCCTCAATAGCTCTATTAGCCTTAGTAGCTCTATTAGCCTCAGTGGCACCATCTGCCTCATCAGCCTCAGCAGCTCTATATCTTAGCCTCAGCGGCTCTATTAGCCTCAACGAATCTATCTGCCTCAATGGAATTATCATAGCCTCAGCGGCTCTATCTCTCAGCCTCAGCGGCTCTATCCGCCTTAGTGGCTCTATATGCTTCAACGGCCTTATCACAACCTCAGCGGCTCTATCTGCCTCAGTGGCACTATCTATCAGGCTCAGTGGCTCTATCTATCAGCCTCAGCGGCATTATCGTAGCCTCAGCGGCTCTATCTCTTAGCCTTAGCGGCTCTATCAGCCTCAGTGGCTCCATCTGCCTCAACGGCATTATCACAGTCTTAGCAGCTCTATCTCTTACCCTCAGCGGCTTTATTAGCCTCAACGGCATTATCACAGCCTCAGCGGCTCTATCTATCAACCTCAGCGGCTCTATCTCTCAGCCTTAGTGGCTCTATCAACCTCAGTGGCTCTATCTGCCTTAATGGCCTTATTACAGCCTTAGTGGCTCTATTTGCCTCAAAGGCACTATCTATCAGCCTCAGTGGCATTATCGCAGCCTCAGCGGCTCTATCTCTCAGCCTTAGCGGCACTATTAGCCTCAGCGGCTCTATCAGCCTCAATAGCTCTATCTATCTGCCTCAACGGTATTATCACAGCCTCAGCGGCTTTATCTCTCAGCCCCAGCGGCTCTATTAGCCTGAGCAGCTCTTTCTGCCTCCGCAGCATTATCACAGCCTCAGCGGCTCTATCTCTCAGCCTCAGCGGCTCTATCAGCCTCAGCGGCTCTATCTGCCTCAATAGCCTTATCACAGCCTCAGCGGCTCTATCTGCCTTAGCAACACTATCTATCAGCCTCAGTAGCATTATCGCAACCTCAGTGGCTCTATCTTTCAGCCTCAGCAGCTCTATTAGCCTCAGCAGCTCTATCTATCCATCTCAGCGGCTCTATCTATCCGCCTCTACGGCATTATCATAGCCTCAGTGGCTCTATCAGCCTCAGTGGCTCCATCTGCCTCAACGGCATTATCATAGCCTCAACGGAATTATCATAGCCTCAACGGCTCTATATCTCAGCCTCAGTGGCTCTATTAGCCTCAGCGGCTATATCTACCTCAGCGGCATTATCATAGCCTCAGCGGGTCTATCTATCAGCCTCAACAGCTCTATTTCTTAGCCTCAGCGGCTCTATTTCTTAGCCTCAGCGGCTCTATCAGCCTCAGTAGCTCTATCTGCCTCAATGACCTTATCACAGCCTCTGCAGCTCTATCTGCTTTAGCGGCACTATCTATCAGCCTCAGCGGCTCCATCTGCCTCAACGGCATTATCACAGCCTCAGCGGCGGCTCTATCAGCTTTAGCGGTTCTATCTGCCTCAACGGCATTATCACAGCCTCAGCGGCGGCTCTATCAGCTTTAGCGGTTCTATCTGCCTCAGCGGCATTATCACAGCCTCAGTGGCTCTATTTATTAGCCTCAGCGGCTCTATCTCTTAGCCTCAACAGCTCTATAGGCCTAAGCAGCATTATCATAGCCTCTGTGGCTCTATCAGCCTCAGCAGCATTATTACAGCCTTAGCAGCTCTATCTCTCAGCCTCAGCAGCTCTATTAGCCTTAGTGGCTCCATCTGCCTCAACGGCATTATCACAGCCTTAGCGGCTCTCTCTCAACCTCAGTGGCTCTATTTGCCTCAACGCATTATCACAACCTCAGCGGCTCTATCTATCAGCCTCAGTGGCTTTATCTCTCAGCCTCAGCGGCTCTATCTGCCTTAACGGCCTTATCACAGCCTCAGCGGCTCTATCAGCCTCAGCGGCACTATCTATCAGCCTCAGCGGCTCTATCTATCAGCCTCAACGGCATTATCGTAGCCTCAGCGGCTCTATCTCTCAGCCTCAGTGGCTCTATCAGCCTTAGCGGCTCTATCTCTCAGCCCCAGCGGCCTCATATCTGCCTCCGTAGCATTATTGCTACCTCAGCGGCTCTATCGGCCTCAGCGGCTCCATTCCTCTGCCCCCATGGCCTCATTACAACTTCAGCAGCTTTCTCACAGCCTCAATGGTTTCACTTTAGCCTCAGCGTCTCTAACTTTACCTCAGCGGCCAATGGCCAATTGGCTTACAGTTGATGGTACTGGCTGGTCTCAGCAGCCCTTGAGCCGGTCAGCAACCCCTGAGCGGACTCAACAGTCCACGGCGGCCTCAGCGA
Source organism: Calamus simplicifolius (assembly GCA_900491605.1). Classification (NCBI taxonomy): domain Eukaryota; kingdom Viridiplantae; phylum Streptophyta; class Magnoliopsida; order Arecales; family Arecaceae; genus Calamus; species Calamus simplicifolius. The sequence goes on from UESW01002270.1 coordinate 136,969, forward strand.
CCCTAAGCCTACCACGATAGCCTTAAGTTAATAGTTGGCAAGAGACCTTCCGACTCCAAGTTGGCGAATAGCAACAAAAAGATTTCTCCACTAAGAAGGAACCAAAGCCTTAAGCTGGTATGAAAAGATAGATGCAAAGGTAAAAAGCTCTACACTCCTTTCACTTAGCTGATGCAGGGCACACAAGCTCAAGGAGTATGGGGGGCATCTGATGGGGCCAGTTGACCCCTTCCTCTATAATAACCATGTTTGGGCTTGGCTTCAGCAAGTCGACCCATGTTCGGCGGAAGGTCCAGCTTATCCCAGGCAGCCTCTCTTTTCTGGTGTACCCCGCCTCCTAGATGGCCCTGAGCTTCCTCGGCGGTCCCGAACTCCCAGGATGGCCCCCAGAGTTCCCACGGCTGCCCCGAGCCAACCGACTCCTCTAGCCTTTGTCTCAGCGGCCCTGGTTCCAGGCGGCCCCCATCTCCAGGCGACCTCGGTTCCAGGCAGCCCTGGCTCCAAACAACCCCAGTTCTAAGCAGCCCCGGCTCAAGAGACTCCGGTTCCAGGCAGCCTCGTCTCCAGGCGGCCTCGGTTCTAGGCGGCCTTGTCTCCAAGCAGCCTCGATTCCAGGCGGCCCCCATTCCAGGTAGCCTCGTCTTCAGGCGGCCCCGGTTCCAGGCGACCTCATCTTCAGGTTGCCCCGGCTCTAGGCGGCCCCCGTTCCAGGCGGCCTCGTCTTCAGCTTCTCAGGCAAGCTTTTGTCTCTACCTAGGCCGGGCCCACCAATCGCCTCTATCTCATAGATGAGCCCTAGAAAGTCATCATCTGCTGTAAAAAGTACCAATCACCCAGTTCAGACAAGATAGATTCCTACTAATTCTGTAAAAGGTCGTCATTCATCATGAGGCTCCCCGTGACTCATTCCATCACTAGATGACAAGGCTCCAAACTTCCGAGGAAAGCCACACAAAGTCCAAAGGAGAATAAATTGGGTAAGAGAGACCCCCGACAAGGTAAGGGACAATAACATACAACAATCCTAAACGCTCATTCTTGCTCACAGAGAGCTCCTCTTTAGGCCTCTCTTTCTTTCGAGCTTTCTCAAACTCACGCACTGACTTGAGCGTCGGAGGGTCTCCATCGGAATCTCCCCCCATCGGAATCTCCGGTTCTTGAGACTTTTTGCAGGCTCCCACCGAGAGAAGCTCGCCAGAAGATCCTAGGCTCGCTAGAGAAGGCAATCGAATGCTCATGTACGTTCAAGGAGGATGATCTGCTGCCAACAGGTTATTTGAGAAATGATGCTTGGATTTGTGCTTTCTTTCTTTTTTGCGGGGGGGAACAAAAAGGGAGGGAAATGCATCCAAGCTTCGATAAGGTAATGAAAACTACAACCGAATCCTATCCTTACAGATTACTACACCAAACAAAAAGAGTTGATGACTGAAACAACTCACTGCAGCTATACAAGAAGTTTTTTTTATATATATATAGAAGTATTAATTGAACAATTTTATTAAAAACACACATGATCGTAATCGAGAACATCATTCATAAAACCAAACTCTACAAGTTTTGGTCTGGAATAAGGACATCCAACAAGACAGACAGACAAACAATCAATACAGCATTTCGTTTATATATGCTTAGTTCTGCATTGCAATTTGAGGAGGTGGATTAGAGAGGCTTGTAAGAAATCCATCTCTCAAACATAGCCAAACATTCCTTAGGCTTGTACTCTGGAGCTGTGTGACCAGCACCCTACATAAACAAATAAATTAACTGATTAAAAACTCTGATAGATATATATACATATGTAAAATTTCTGAAAGACATGGTTATTTGAGAAAAAAAAAAAAAAAACCCCCACCCCCACATTCACATACCTTTACAGTTGCAAATGTCAAATTGTTGGAATATGTTGTCGTATATCTGACAAACCAACGAGAAGCGGCCAAATCAGACAGAATTCACAGTACAATAGTACAAACCAATTCATAGAGAAGATCAGATCATATAAGAGAGTTCTGACACTAGCTACAAGCTCACCCAGCAATTTCTCCCCCAACACGCCATGATCTCCACTGATCCACAACAGAGAAGCTGAGAGATCTAACCCATGCTTGAGTGCCCAGAAATGGAAAGCCCATGTCATGATCGCCGCTATCACATGAGAAGGCCATGCAATACATTCAAATAGAGTTCAGTATCATACTGCAATTACAACTGATGATAATAATAGAGATATGCTTTGAGATTTCACCTGTATACGAGAGCACGATAACCTCTACTGGTGAGGCTAAGATGATAATGTATATTATTTGGGAGGTCTTTTGTATAAAGTAAGTCTTCATTACACCTCTGCCATTCTCGCACTGTTCCCTGCTTCATGCCAACATTGCTAGGGGTTAGGTGTCTGGTGAAAATTGCTTGAGGTTATTGAATTTGAAGAACAAGAATTTTAATTTATATAAACATGAAAGAAGAAATCATAACGTCTAACTTTTATGTCCCAATTATTTATTTTTCTCTTCCCTCTTTTATCCTTTTATTTTGAAGACTATTCACAACACATTCTTACTTTGACACTAATCTTTTGACTGAAACTGACTGGCAGATTCCCATAAAAAATGAAACTGCTTGGACTGTGGGGTGACATATCTTCCCCATACAACCAATGTAGGAGAGGATGGCATTAATGCACCGAGCCACCAATGGGTACATTTATATTATTGAACATATAAATAGAGATTGGTGCTTATATTCTCCAGCCTTTTTCTGTTTCCTTCATCATTCACTATGCATGCTCCCTCAAAACATAATTCACCATGCATGGTTCTTAAACGTTAAATATTCACTAGCTGTGTCATGGAGCACTCAAGTCTCTTTAGAATGGAGAAAGGCAAATCAGGTGAATTTGGGGGCTGGGGATGGAAGTTTGCATGAAAGGCCATATGCCCATGGCAAGACCCATCTTAAGACCCCTCTTGGTAGACTTTCAATTGATCAGAAAGGATAGCTAGAAAGTTATTGTGAAATTTTGTATTTGTTTTTCATGTCTTGTATTTAGAGGATATATTAATAAAAGGGTCTCTTCTTGGGGATCCAACACGATCACTAGACTCCATGCGGACTACTCTAAATACTGTAGGAAAGATTGCACAGGATCCAAAAGCAAGATCAGATACATCTCGAAATTAAATCCCACACGAAACTTCAGGCTCTAACTTGTTCGAAACATATCCAACTATTGTGCCTCCTTTTGAAATTGGATAACTTTTCAAGCTCTATGACGTAGCATCACCTTGCAAAAGTATCGCATGCAAAGCAACCAATGCCAAATTCCATTGTCCGCACCTCAAAACAAACAAATCAAATCAAAAATTTCTTTTTCAAGAAAGATTTTGACTATAGCTATATCTTCCAATCTAGGAAGGCAACTAGAGACAAAATTGATGTAGCAATTAAGATCTATCTCCTATAAGATTTTGACTTTTTCTTGTTTATTTTCACTAATCATCTATATTAAAATAACCATAATTTCTTTTAACAAAAATAAAAATCTAAACTAAATTATGCAAGGGTAGACTATATTAGCATAAATAGAGAATTTGTAACTCTATTTTATTACTCTTAGTTAAAGAAAGGGGCATATATATCCTACATTCAGTAATTTTCCTATCTTCTAATTTTTCTAAAAAGATTTTAAGTCTAGAAAGTTGAAGAAACTTCTTCCTTCTCATTGGTGGGATGCCGTTGGTATTGGAGCCTTAGTCTTTCATATTGGTGGAGGGTGTAGTTTATGACCCAAATGTGTAAGCAGTACAAGCGGTTAGGAGAAAAGCTATCAATGTTTGAACTACATTGAACGATAGAGATAAGTAATGGTTACTACTTTTACCTTAACAAATAATGAGATAATATAACAGCTTAAATTATTAGATAAGATTATCCAACTCACCAAGCTCATATGAAGAGGATAAGCAACACTAAAAATCTCTTTTTTTTTAACCTGTCTTAAGTGAGAAGGGTACAAAGGAGAACTGCTCAAATGGTGCTGGTGGTTAGAGGTGAAATTTGATGGTTTAAAGAGTCCTTTCAGTATTTGATGGCAATAAGAATGCAAAAGAAAGATGAGCTCTTGCTTTGGATGCTCCAATCATGTGTCCTAATGAAGATTAGTTTAGCACTTATAAATTAGTTAATGAAGGGACTACTCTTATAGGGAATGATGTACCATATAAGATGCTGGGCAAAGGAACTATTCAAATATGGATAGCATTCTTGACTCTAGTGGATGAAAATATGTTGCTGAAAGTGAAGCTCTTAGAGTTTCATGCTTTGGTTTGTGACAATAGGCAAAAAGAATAGAACCCACTACTTTTTTTCAAGGAACCAATGTTCGTAGCGGTGTAACAATTTCATCTTGTGGTCCCTTAGATTTAGGCAGTACATCTCTATGGCACATGAGGCTTGGGTGTATGAGTGACGGCATCACATAATTCAAGCAAATGGGATTTGCTATGTGGTCACAAGACAAGGAAATTGGATTTGTGTGCATATTTATATGTTTGGCAAGTAATGTAGGATGAATCTCTACAATTGTTCAAAAGAACAAGAGTATAGTATATTATATTCAATCAGATCTTTAGGGTCCATCTCGATTTCCTTCTAAATGTGGATCTAACTACATACTAACTTTTATTGATGACTGCTCGAGGAAAGTTTGGGTATATGTGGTGCAGCAGAATAGTGATTCTCTCAATACCTTTAATTAGTTAGAAAATTGTTATCAAGAAGAAAACAAACAAGATGGTGAAACATTTCAAGACTGATAGTGGTCTCTATACTATTGATTTTGTTGACAAGAATCAAGACATGGTTAGGAATAACACTACAGGCAGTCTTCACAACATAATAGGATTGCAAAAAATAGGATTCTATTGGCAAGGGTTCATTGCATGACATCTAACATTGGGCTCTCTAAGGAGTTTTTGGCTGAAGTAGTCTATACGATGTGCTATTTAGTGAATAGGTCTTTATCAAGTGCCTTTGAATTCAAAACCTTATAGGTATTGTCTGTTCCTCCTACTGATTATTCAAAATAAAGAGTATTTGATTTTCCTTCTTATGCTAATCTGAATGATAGAAAGCTAGAACCTAAGACAGAAAAATATATTCTTGGATTATGCTTCTATGGTGGAAGGGTATATATTACTGTTTACCATCCCTAAATCACCTAAGTCTATAATCAGTAGGGATGTAACATTTAATGACTCTAAGATGTTTCACTTGAGCAAGGAGATTGGTGATAGAAGCGAAGAACATAAAGTTTGAGTAATCAAAATTTGATATTGGCACTTCTAGACACATACAAGAAATCACTCGATAACAACAAATACATGATGAGGTGTAGGAGGAGGATGCCTCTCAGAAGGAACCAATATGATATTATGACAAGTAGACATAATTTATACTGTAGGAGTTGAAGATACAAGATTCAAAGCACACTTGATAGCAAAGGGCTATAGCCAGAAGGAGAGCAAGGACTTCAATGAAGTGTTCCCATCAGTTGTTAAGCAAAGGACATCTCATGTGTTTTTTGCCATGGTTGCTCTATTTGACTTGGAGTTCAGGGCAACTTGATTTTTATGTATCTTTTCAACATATAAAGCTTGAGAGGTTGATGTATCTACATCACCTAGAAGGGCCTGTTGTTCAAGGAAAAGAGGGCCATATTTTCTTGTTAAAGAGGTCACTATAAATCCTTAAGCAGTCCTCAAGATTGTTTTACAAGAGATTTGATGGTTTCAAGACTAGGCATGATCGCCATAGAAGTCCTCATGAAAGTTGTATATAACACATTAAGTTTGCAAATGGATTTTTTATTAATCTTCTATTGTGTATTATTGATAAGCTGATTCTAGCCAAGGAGATGCTAGGAATCCAAGATGTGAAGGCTTTGCTTAGCTTAGTGGTGAATTAGAGATAGGAAAGTAAGCATGTTATACCTATTGCAAAAGAAGTATATTGAGAAAATGCTTGAATGCAATGAAATTTTGGATATGAAATTTCATAAAGATATGAAAGTAAGCATGCTATACCTATCGCAAAAGAAGTATATTGAGAAAAAGATTGAATGCATATGGAGAAATACAAAACTACGTGCATTTCACTTTGCTGCTCACTTTAGAGATCCAATGGGTTTGTCACCCTAGATAGAGAAAGGGTAGTAGTACATATCGCATGTTCCCTCAACTAATTCAATTGGGAGCATTATTTGTTCTATGGTTTATACTCTTTCAGACATATCACATGCTGTTAGTGCAGCTAGTAAAGATATGGAGCTTGTTAGGAAGACAAATTGGCAAGCAATGAAGTGGATTCTTCACTATTTAAGAGGCACCATAGTTGTTAATTAGTGTATGATAGGAACAATGATAATGATGCTGCTATTGTGGGATTTTCAGATTCAGACCTTGATGATGATCCTGAAAGGCCTTTGATAGGCTATCGTTTTACTCAACCTCTACTATTAGTTAGAAATCATCACTATAGCCTACAACCTATAATTGCTTTGACCACCCCAAGGGCAGAGTACATAGCAATGAAAGAGATAGTGATGGCGGCTATTTGGTTAAGTGGATGGATTGAGAACTTGGATTTGCAGTAGGATGCCAATATTGTCTTTTTTGATAGCTAGAGTGCCATACATCTGACTAAAAATCAGATTTATTATGATAGAACCAGGAGTATTGCATTAAGGAGGAGATTATGGAACAAGGATATATTACAGTCCAAAAGAGTCATATAGTGCCTATTCCAATTACCAAGTTTAAACATTGCTTGGACTTGATCGATGTTCTCAGTGGCTGACTTGTACCCTAAAGGGCATGAGGAGGAGATGGTCATGGAACTTTTATGGAACTTGATTAAATACAATCCAAGATAAAAATTTGATTTGGTACGTCCTCTATTTAGAGGATATACTGGCAAAAATGCCTCTCCCTAGACCCTTGGATGGTGGGCTGAGACTCCCATACACTATGCCTAATGTTTCACAACTGCTCCATCCAAGAGTTCGAGGGTGGAATCTCCAAACTAATTTTTTGAGATGTTTGTACAAATATATGTTCCACTTGTCCTAGGACTTTTGAAATTACACTTCTTTTTTTGAGATTTTGAGAGCTTATCAAATTCAGGATAGGGCTTTCGTAATTGGAGGTTCCACCTCATTATATGGTCTCCGCCATTAGTAAAGCTTTTTCCAATTGTCCTAGCTTTTGGACATACCATGTAGGCTGAACTACGCAAATCTTTATATTCTTGTATCTCTATTTGTTTTTCCGCATCTAGAACTAGTCTCTTTGTACAACAACGTCCATGTTTTGTTGACATGATTTGAAACAAGATACTATTCGCATGGGAAGAACTAATACAAGGTGATGTACAACAACAAAAGACATGAGAAGCTGTATAATTATGAAAAGAGAAACGCCCACATGTCAAGATCCCTTACAACACTTAAAGATGATGGCTAGTCATCGAATCATTGGACTCATAAAAGATATGAGAACAAATCGACACACCAACTACTTGTTAAAATAATCTAACTTGTAAAGAGTGATATTTGTGCATAAAATAAATGTCCATTTTCACCAAGCCATCACTCAATTTTTGTTGTTGTTTCTTCTATTTTCTTTTGTATGTCAAATGCATTTGAGAGAATTACCTTCTTGATGTGGAGAACCTTTCTAGTGACATTACTATTTGCCCAATAATAGGATAGAAAATAAGCATAAGACTGCAATAAAAGAAATATAGCTGATTAGTAAAGCAAATTAAGGAAGATTTAAGAAAAATCTTTATAATCTACCTAGTTAAGTTAAGAAAAAGGGAAATGCAAATGTGATTGCCCTATTTATAACATGTTTTATTCTTATTAGATATTGAAGATTGAACTGCAGTTTTCAGTTAAACTCAACTCAACTGAACTAATCTAAGCCTTTTTTCCAACTACATGGAGTTGGCTATAAGAATATGCTTTCTTCACTCTGCTCTAGACTAAGTCAACACTCAAATTATAAATAGTCATATATCTTTTAATAATTTCTGTCCATATTAGTTTAGGTCTACCTCTACCTCTGTCATTACCATAGACTGTTAAAAGATCACTCTTTTTAACTGGAGCATCAAAAAGTCTTCATTTTATTCGTCCAAATCGCCGTAATCGATTTTCTCTTATTTTATTTTAATTGGGGCTACTCCTATCATTTTTTGTATATGTTTATTTTTTCTATCTTTTAAAGTTTTACCATATATCCATCTTAACATACGTATTTCTATTATACTTAATTTATTCATAAATTTCAGTATTGCCCAATACTCTGTTCCATATAGCATAACTGGCCTAATAGCGATTTTATAAAATTTTTTTTCAATTTTAATGAAATGGTCCATCATACAATACTCTCTAAGCACTCCACTTAATCCATCCTGCTTTAACTCTATGATTCATATCTTCACCTATTTTACCTTCTTGTTGAATAATTAATCCCAAATACCTAAATTTTTTACTTCTTGGTATCTCTTGGCTTGCAATCTTCACTATTTCTTCATTCGTATTTCTACTTTCACTAAAATTATATTTTATATATTCAGTTTTAGTTTTATTAATCTTGAAAATTTAGATTTTAAAGCCTCTCTTCAAATCTCTAGCTTAGCATTTACTTCAGATTTAGTTTCATTGATCAAAACTATATCGTCTATAAATAATATACATCATGGGATATCATCTTGAATATATTTGATTAATTCATTCATAACTAGTGAAAAAAGATATGGACAACTGCGGTTTTCAGTTATTTTGGGATATTAAGATGAAACCTTTCACTTCAATAATTTCACTTTTGTAACCATATGAGGGGGTTAGATTTGATTCAACAAAGCATGAATGGTATATTTGAACTGATTAATTCTAGGAAGTATCACTTTTACATGACTTATATTAGAAGGGGATTATGTTGCACCCTTCCTTTTTAATGTAAGAGAGAGAGAGGGGGAGGGAGAGAGAGAGAGAGAGATAGAGAGGCATATTTTAGGAAGCACAACGTGTGATAAAATTATTTAAAAAGTTTGACCCTTTAAAGAGACTTTCGAATCTATAATCGAACATTTGACATATTATTACAAGATAAAAAGAGCATTAAATGCTCTTCATGATCCATTAGTCCAGCTCCCACTACCATAGAAACCCATTCGCAGTTTTCTTATTGCATTTTGGTATGAAATGCTAGATTTTATGTTGCTATTTTATATTAAAATGTAAATAACGCTCTTAAAGTACAATACATAGTGATGAGAAAAAGAATGACATACTCTGCACTTGAGATTGGGACGAGGTGGAGGTTTATGGAGTTTTATGTACTCGTTCAGTGATCTTCTATCTCCAACCATATCCTTAGGCATTGGGGATGCAGTCACACATTTAGGTTCCAAAATTTGATCTGTTTGAGTTTCTAAATAAAACTGCATGTGCAAAGGATCAACTTCATCTTCAGTCTAATAACGACTCAGTGAGTAAAAATGTTACCCACTTTATCAAAGCATCAAGATATGACGCTCAGAGTGCTCCAACAGGATTTTGATAATCTTCCCCTTCACAATTTCTTTGTATCAACTGAGAAGGATCAAAACAAAATTAATATATTACCCTTTACCATCTATATCAATAGGGTCCAAGTGATATGAAAAATTTTACCTCATAGAGTTGATTGATATGATTGCCATTCCATGAGCATAAGGGACTCGAGAATTCACATCAATTTTTAAACCTGTTGCTGGGTTACCTATCAAATAACCCTTAAACCAATGGATCCACATGTTATTTCTTGTACCAAGATATCTTTTTTAATGACTAAACTAAATTCTGAGTATCAATGAATGATATTTAGCCTATACATTATACAATATACACTACTATACAATGATTCTATTTTGGTACAGACTAATTAAAAATGCTGCTTCTAATACAACATTAATCATATAGAAAGATAAACTAATGATCTGCTTGAGAAAATAAAGTTATCTAGAATTGCAGTAATTTGTTTACCACTCATAGCTTATACCTTGAGATTAAGGCATGGCTGCTGTCCTGCTTCCATATCTAGGTTTGAAAAGAGTTAGATATGCATCATCATATTTATTGAAGAGAAATAGTCAGCATAAAGACAAGTAACATCTATTAATGATTTCATATATTTCTATGGGTTCACCTGCATGCAAACATATTCCATCTCCGTGTGCAAGTATCTGTCCACATGTCAAATAAGTTCTATGCATTTGATCTAATCAAACAAGCAAAAGTTCTAGCAAAATATGGTCTGGAAATTAATTCGGAGGAAAATGCATATACTTCTATTATCCATTAGTTGTCACATCATGGATGAAGAGTGCAAGGATCTTATGCTGCAGAACATCCCTTCTCTCAAGTAGTATTGATAGCAATTATAGTAGGATGATGGAAGCACTTATTGGATGGATTGAATCACTGCCCTAGAGATCTTAAGAAGTCATCGGCTGGGAAATGATCATAGAACAGAAGACCTCCTCAATCTACAGTCCAAGTAACTTGTCTCCACTGAGGCAAATTGTGGAGAGGATGGCGGATGAAAATGATGAGACGAGTATTCTCTCTCTGATAATTTCTATTCCATACCTTTGTTCACATTCTCATTTCCATAAGCTGAACACATTCACGGAATAAAGGGGGAAGAAGGATGTTTTACAGGGTGATTTCCAACAATCTTGGAAACTAACCCGTTAACTCCTTTGGGTAGACCAAAGGGGGTTCAGATTTGGATTGCGCTAGACCATCATGGGTGCCTAATCAAGACCCAACAATTGTGAATATCCAATCCACTTCCATGTGAGAAGCAAAAATTGTGAATAAAACAACAGTTCATTAGTTGCATTCTTATTGCCAAGATAACCTTGCCCATGCTTGTTCCAAGTTGCAGCTCTGGCATTAGGTTGTCCATCAATGTAAACAAGCAGCTAGAACTATGAAATGGACCCTAACTTTATGTCCACTTTCATAGGAACTAATGTTAACAAGGATTCATAAAGCAGGCACTTCATAGATACAGTTATCCATTCAAAACATTCTAAATTTCAAGAAAACAACTACTTTAGAGCCTCACATGCTAGGTTCATTAGATCAATCATTTTCATCACTACTCATTATCTTTGGCAATACAAAATTTTGAGATATATTTTACATTTTAGAAACATGTCATGAGGGAGGAAACTAAAGTTACCTTCTGTAATACCCGGTTCAAACGAACCAGATTTGGTTCAGATGAACCAGGCTTGGTTCAGATGAACCAGGCTTGGTTCAGATGAACCAAGCTCCAGTCTGTTGGGTTCCCCGAACTGACGCTTCGCTCCAGGCGAAGCGTTTAGCCTTTCGGGAAACCCCGATCTGAGGCGCTGCGCAGGTGAATAAATAGAGAGGAGAAGGACTTCTTCCTTCACGTTGGCGCACTTCATCCATCAGGTAAATCCCTAGTTTCTAGAGAGAGAGAGAGAGACAGCGTGAAAGAGAGGGAGACAGAGAGACAGAGAGAGCGAGGGAGACAGTGAAGCAATGGAAATCGGCCGATACCTTGGTTCAGGCCCGGCGGCGTGCTCGCCGCCGCGCCGGGCCTGAGCCTTGGCCGGCGACCCCGCCGGTGCCGGGGGAGGCATCCGGCGGGGTGGTGGTGGAGAGAGAGAAGAGAGAGAGGGCCAATTGGCCCTTCTCTCGCGCTGTGGCGGAATCCGAACCTGGCTTCCATCGGTTGGTTCGGGCCCGGCGGCGTGCTCGCCACCTCGCCGGGCCCGAGCTTAGGCCTGTCGCCTCCACCGGCGCCGGGCGTGCGTCCGATGGAGGTCCGGCCGGCCAAGGTGGCCGGCCATGCCACCGGCACAGCACCGTGCCGCGCGGGTGAGTGGAAGGAGATGAGAAAAATTGTGGGAGAGAGAGGAGGTTTGGCGGCCGGCCGCGGCGGCGGCCGGCTCTGGCCCGGCCACCGGCAGCCAGGCCGCCCTCAATTTGGCCAGCGGCGGCCCCGGCCGCCGGCTAGATTCCCATCCCCTGTTCGGTGAAATAGGGGATCGGGTGGAAGGGGTTGAACCGGGCCGGCTGGGCCGGCCGGTTCAGGGCCTTTTGGGCCATGCAGTGAGCTGAGTTTGGGCTAGTTTTTGGGCCCTGTAACGGGCCGGGATTAGTAAAATAATTATATGGCTAGAATATGGGTGAATTCTAGTTTCTTGGGGTATTTTTACTTCCCCAATTGGGTGTATGTAGTGGGAGATATTCAAGCCCAAAGTAAGGCCCGTGAACTAGTTTGGGTAGAAATTCTAAGGGACATTTTAATATTCTTTGCTAATAAATTAATTGTGTAAAATGATCCTGTAGGTGCTCAGACATATCTGACTAGCTGCATATATACCTGTTGGATAGCGTACTAAGGTAAGTAAGCCAGTTATCAGTATTTAATAAATTATTCATTATATGAATGTTTAAATTGTGAATTGTGACATGAAGAATTGTTATTGGCTAAATTGTAAGTATTATGAATACATGGCTGTTTATGTGCTATGATTTCATGTGTGGATGCTATGCATGAGAGATGCAGTTATTATGACATTGATGTGATATAGTACATGCAATTGTTCAGTAAGTATAATCCACTGTTTATGCAATATAGAGTTGTTATTGATATGATGAGTGCATGTGATGTGAGGTACTGTTATGTGTCACCGCGGTTCTCCTTTATCATGTCATACCACACATACGTCTAGAGGACGTGTTCTGCTTGTTTATGCCACCTACACGTCTAGAGGATGTGTTCTGCTTGTTTATGCCACCTACACGTCTAGAGTACATGTTCTGCTTGTTTATGCCATCACACATCTAGAGGATGTGTTCTGCTTGGGTTCGAGATGGCATCACGCATCTAGAGGATGTGTTCTAAGTTCTATGAGGTGGCATCACACATCTAGAGGATGTGTTCTGCTTGGTTCTATGAGGTGGCATCACACATATAGAGTATGTGTTCTGGTGGATTTTGACATGGCGTGACCCTGGTATCTGGACCCTTTCAGTAGGGGGATGCTTATTGGTACACTATTGAGATATTGCAGGGTCGTGGGTCACATTTACAGTTACCATTGAGAGTATAAACAGTGGGTTTACTTACATTGCATGTTTGAGTATTTGTGGAATGTTTAAGCATGCAAATCATTTATATACTTATTGATTGTTATGCTATGATTTGACTGTATAACGTGGCTTACTTACTGAGTGTAAGCTCACAAAAATCTTACAATGTTTTTGTCAGAGCCACGAGGTTGAAGATGGATTGGTGGGGTGATGGATCTTCTATTAAATAAAACAAGACCATTATTTTGTTGTAACCCCAGTATTACATATGTGTAGGGCTTGATGCCCAGACTTTATTATTGTGGTGTGTAAGGGTGTTAGCCCAAAACTTTTAGTATTGTATTTGACTTGGTTTTATATATAATGGTGTTATATGTTAAAAATTTTGTGACGCCTTGCGTGCCCGGCACGCGGCGGGTTGTCACCCTAGCCCGATATTTGGGCCTGGGGCGTGACAGCTTTAGTGGTCCCAATTGTCTTACTCTCCTAATTCGATGATGTCTTCATAAAGCTTTGGGGATTATGCTGAATTTCTGTCCAGCCTTCCACCCTCAAAATAGATGGACAATCTGCATGAATCAATTAGATTTTGATGATATACTGCGAGCCTGTGTGATAGATTTAGAAAGTGCTTGGTATAGCTTTTTACCCTTAGTGAAATTGCTTATTTTAATGATTACCAAGCCAACATTCAAATGGTTCATTTGAACCGGGTATTACACCTTCTGATATTGCTTGTGCTACAACTGGAACAACCTTCCCAGCATAAGAATCACCAGAAATGTAGAGAGAATTGGAAAGGAATTGTGCATGATCAATAAACCACTGCAACAAGGTTATGAACCAAAAAAATAAGCTGCACGTCTAATTGAATGCATCCATTCCCAGAAATTTGTTAAATATTATTTGAAATTTGTCTCCACCTTGCTGAGAAACCTGTAGACTTGGATGGACCAAGAAATGTCCCCAACTGCATAGCCTTCAGATTTCTTGAAAACGAGAACCCAGTTCCAACAGGGGAATCTAGGAAGATGATGTTGGCAGCCTGAAAACAGTAACCAATCAAGAACGGTAAACAGAGGCAAAATGGAAGTAGCTGAGAGAGGACTTCTCACCTTCGTCCAAGAATATGGATGGTACACTAAATTTGGCAAGCTTCCATTGTATTCAGCGGTCACGAACTTTAGAGGACCTATTTTCAGAAATATAAAGGATTCAGCAAGAAGATTTTTTTTCACTTTCTCGAGCAGACGTGTTTCAGTTCGTTTCATTCACGAAGTATAAAGGAAACCAATGAACTTGAGGAGTGCAAGTTGGAAATATTTATATATATATATATATATATATATATATATATATATATATATATATAGGTCTAATTACACGAGATATCTCTCACCGTACAAGACCGACCTATTTCAAAGACCAACCCACATAAGGCAGAGCATCCTGGTCCTCCAGTGAACCAGAGCACAAGAGGGTCTTCACCCGGATTCCTCTCCGACTTGATGAAGTAGTAGAAGAGTTCCACGCTGTTCAGCTCATCAACGCTCACATACCTTAATAACAAGTGTTAGAAAATATTTTTGATCTTTGCAAAAGAATCCTTTCCTAGAAATTGCTAAAAATATAATATAAAAATTTAAATACATAAATAAAGTAAAAAATAATAGAAGATATGAATCAAGCCAAGACCGAGGCATGTTAGATACTACCCTAAAGATTAGATTTTTTTCCGTGCAGGATCTGTCCCCAAGGTACAATAACCCGGCTCGACCCAATCCTCCTACCACAAGTACACGATACAACAACCCAGCTCGGTACAACAACCTGGCTCGATCCGATCATCCTACCACAAGCACGATCACGTGGAGATGTAACCCAATGAAACGCTCAGGAAAAGATCAATAGTAACAATACAAATAATATAATAAAAAATAAAAATTCTTTGATTAATTCATTCCATAATCTAAATCCCTAAGCTTATTTATAGGCTTAGCCCATAAAAGCTCCAACGGCTCGGTCCATAATGGCCTTAAAGGCATGATAGCCGTCAAATTACGTCAGAAACGGCTTACGAAATGAATTGTTTGGGCCGTTTCTGGACGTTGATGAATGTTAGCCCTCGCAACATTCCTTTTTCATTTTATATTATTATTATTATTATTATTATTATTATAAACTTTTTCAATAATTTCTCATAAAAGTTTTTTAAAAAATAAATATAACATAAACTTTAGGGCATCTTATACTGCGCAATAGGTGAGGTATCTTGTGGACTTGAACCTCACTTAGTGTTGATTGTATACATCTGAAGGAATCATAGTGGATTAAACCTTAAACTAGGTCCTTGACTCAGACTTCTACTAATCACACACACAATATAGATCAATTGGGTTTAAGCGGTCAGTGCATATTAAAGGCCTTGCGCTTAGTACCTTAATTTTTTATGAGAATTCTTTAAGGTTAGCCCAAACCTTTATCATAGCCTAATATGACGATTCTCATATAGGTGAATCCTCTAAGGGTATTTGTGACAATACCCTGTAGATAACCTGCCTTGGATCTATTAAGTATGACTCAACCTTACACAAATTTACTTTGTCACTTTATAAGAGCACTCATCATAGGGATGAGTTGAAATTTTTTTATAATTTATGCTCTAACACGATCACTCAATCAGCTTCGTTTCTACTATATTGAATCTCATTCATGGGATCTTCAATCACAGAGGTTGGGTATCTACTGCTGTGACCAAATAATGGGCTTAAGCCCCATTACCTCGATGAATCTAGGACTTCACTCCTAAATAATCTCTTGGTTAATTGATTTACCAAATTCTTCTTGGATTTGACAAATTCTAAGGAAATAACATCATTTTTTTGAATTTGTCTTATAGACTTATGACAAAGCCGTATATGGCTTGGCAATGCTTGATATTCAAGATAAAGCCATATAGAAAAAATATAACAAAAGGAGATCACAACTTCCAAACTGAAACAAAATAAAACATGGTGTAATCTCTCAATGGCCACTATAATAGAAAACACTTATCTAGAATAAGAAGACTTTGCATTAATATAAGAATGCAATTATATACTAGTAGCTGCACTTGAAAGTAAAATAATGAAATGATGTGAAAATACATCTACTTACAAGCACACATATATCATGTGCACAAGTGCAAGCATGTATGTACACACATGAAATATATATATATAACCTTTAAATACCTTCTCCATGATCAACCATCCAAGGTGAAGATCCTTCAAAAGTTAACTTCAAGGCAACTAATGGGATTATTATTAGTTCACAATAGGTTTTGTAGTTATATATATAATATATATATATAGGATTTTGTTTTTTTTTTTTTTTAAGCTGCAAGCATATAATAGTCACAGGAAAGCAGAAATTTAAGAGATACTTATCAATTCTTTATGTAAGAAACTGCTTACAATCACCACTAAATGAAGTAGCTTTATATGAAAGCTTAATCTAGTCTTTTCCTAGTTCTCTATAAGTAAAATTGCAGAATTGCATTTCATCAACTCGATGTAGTATGGTGGTTTAATTTGTTGCTCACATATTGGCTCATAGTGTTAAAGATCCTCTTCACATGACAAAGCCACTCAAATATGAACCAAGTTTTTTTAAAAAAAATTTAAACATCAGGATGGGATGGTATAATCTGTTCCATATAGTATGATTACTTTACCAGGATACCTCCTGGACAAGCATCATATCATTCCAGTCAAAAACCAATACTGAGCCCAATATTGAAATTTGAAACCTTGGAACCAAAGGATGATGTGAATTTAAGTGAATTAACCTCGAAAGATTATTTTTTCCATCACTCTAGTTATGGAATTTAAGTGAATTAACCTCGAAGGATTATTTTTTCCATCACTCTAGTAATGGAATAAAAACTTTATCACAAGAGATGGTTAATCATCTCTATCACTTGTGATTTAAGATAGGTGTATTGTGAGAGCCTATATTAATTACATGAGTAAAATATAAGCATACCAATGATAGAAAAAGAAATACAGTTCATTCCATCAGAAAAAATATAAATATTTTAATGATATGAAATACCCTGACCATAATAGATTTTCTTACTGGTATCATAACTAACAGAAACTATAAATATTTCCTT
Organism: Calamus simplicifolius; assembly: GCA_900491605.1. NCBI lineage: Eukaryota > Viridiplantae > Streptophyta > Magnoliopsida > Arecales > Arecaceae > Calamus > Calamus simplicifolius. Next base: position 154,317 of record UESW01002270.1, read on the forward strand.
ACTTAGAATAAGGGCATACTACTTTTGGTTTTATATGCACACAACATGCATAGTTTTACAAAAATGAACACAAGCTACAAATTCAAAGATCTACATCTATTACCAACTAGTGTAATTGAAATAAATAAGCAGAATGAAGTAGAATTTTAGCTTAGCAAAATTTAAGATTACCTTGAAGAAAATATCAAATAAGGTGTATTAGAGAAGGAACACATTGTCATGATTGGCTAATTTTGTTTATACTTCTAATAAACAATTTAAATAATTTTTATGCCTTTGGTAAGTAAGTTTATGGCATCTTAAATTTCAAATTAAAGATTTTTTCTTTTTTTTTCAAAGAAAATTTATAAGCATTCTGCATTGATTCAAAAATAGGGATTTTTTTAAATAACTTATAATGAAAGTCCAGCAACTTCTAGTAAAAAGAAAAGCTGATCCTTAGCTGTTAAATTTTTTTTTGATCTTTGCAAAAAAATCCTTTCCTAGAAATTGCTAGAAATATAATATAGAAATTTAAATACATAAATAAAGTAAAACTAAAAGAAAATATGAATCAAGCCAGGCGTGTTAGACACTACCCTAAGGATTAAATTTTTGCCCCTTCGTGCATGTTGTTGGCGATCTGTTCCTAAGGTACAATGACCCGGCTCAACCCAATCTTCCTACCATGAGTACGATCGTGTGGAGGTGCAACCCAATGAAACCTTCATATGCCTAGAAAAAGATCAATAGTAACAATAAAAATAATATAATAAAAGATAAAAAAAATTTTGATGAATTTCTGAGTCTATCTCCAACGGCTTGGCCCATAATGGCCTCGTTAGCCCCAAATTACGTCAGAAACAGCTTACAAAATGAATTGTTTGAACCGTTTCTGGATGTTAGCTCTTGCAACATTAACACAACACTCCCATTGCATCACTTACGCGAGCGAACACTCGCGTGAGTTAGTAAATGTCCGCAAGTGAACCGCTCGTGGACATTCCCCTTTTTATTTTATTTTATTATTATTATTATTTTATACAAACTTTTTCCAACAACAAGCACCAACAAAAAAATGAGAGAGAATATATATATATATATATATATATAGAAGGACAAATAGCATAACATATTAGCGAAAATCGCATACAAGAGACATGCCATCCGTAATGGCATAACAACCAAAACTCGATGAAAGATCGAAAAGACGCAGCTTTTCTAAGCTCACCCTGTTTCCAAATAGAAGGGTAAAGGCCCTTGGAAGCCCGGGAGATGGGTGATAACAGATGCTGAGATAGCACTAGAGCTCAGGTAGCAGAGAAAGAGGAGAAGCGAGAGAGCCATGAGAGAGAGAGAGAGAGAGAGAGCGTAGATCTTGCCATCATCTAGAGTCGCAACCCATTTGTAGCGTGGGAGAGACTTCCCCTTCCGGATGCAGGTCATGTCAAGGCCAAGGCAAGTGAATCGAAGCTAAAGATTCGCAGAAAAGGACAGCGTCGGTTTATTATAAACAAAGCCATTGAATGCACGTCGGATCGTTTGCCCAACAGCAAACGACGTATTGCTCCTTAACCTCGCATGCTTAGGAGTGTTTTTTTTTATGTGATCACATTAGTTTAGTTTAGTGCGGGTTAAATCTAATAAATTAAAAAATAAAAATTTATTTAGGTATAATAGAATATAAATCTTCTTGCTTTTAAATCCAAAATTCAAAGTGATAAACCATAGAGGTCGCTACCTAATCAGCTGCAGAGTTGGCTTCTCAGTAAATATGATGGATCTAGACTCTGTAAACTTTCCAAAGGATAGACTAGATATTATGGAGTAAAGGATTACTTGGAACATGATCACGATAATTCTACGAAGCTATTGGATGACAGTAAGAGAATCCCCTTAATAAAGAGATGATGAATATGAAAAATTTGAGTAGCGTAAGAAATACATGCTTAAGCTGTGTAAAGCTTGACCGAAATAAAGGATTCTAAGAGGTTAAAGCCATCCACATCCAACATTGCTTCATTGATCCCATGGATAATAAATGCCTTAGGAGCTGCTGGTTAGTTTTAGTTTATTTCCAAGATAAAATTATTGCATGGCCGTTCAAAATTGGCTGATCTACGCATTAATTTAAAATAAATATTAAAAGTTCTTGCAACTTACATTTTACGTCACAAACAACCCTTCCATTTATCTCATCTTAACATGTGACAGTGGTATGTGATGACGCCCGATCAATGGTCCTGAACGTCGGGAGAAGGAAGCAGATTAAGGCTGCCTGCAAAAAGTCCCAGGACCGGAGGGATGCTCCGGTGGGGACCCTCCGACGCTCAAGTTAGCAACCGAGGTCACAGCTGAGGAAGAGCTCGAATAAGCTCTTTTTAGGATGAAAAGAGTCCACAGAGATGAGGAATTCCCCTCTGGGTATCAGGATAGCAAGTCTCTAAGTTTTTCATACCTGATTATTGAGTGAATTCACCTTTTATAGGGGGTTGACACTTGCATGACCACATGGGATTCCATGGAAAAGGAATGTCCGCGGAGTTCTTGGGGGTTGCATAAATCTGGGCCGGTTGGTGGGTCCTGTCCCATCGAAGAGGGAAAAAATGGCTGTTGGTGGGCTACGTCCCATCAGCTAGTGGGGCTATCAGGTAGTTTGGTCCAGTCCCATCAGCGGCGTGGCTAATGGGTTGGATCTGGCGTTATCAGGTGGCGCAGGTCAGAAAGGTGGCGGCCTAAACCGCCAGGGCTGTACTGGGGCCGACTTGGAGAAATCGGGGGCGCCTTGACTCTCCTAAGGGCACCGAGGCTGAGCTGGGCCAACCAGGGATGGTCGGGGCCAACTCTACCGACCAGGAGGTGCGGGGGTGGGGCCGACCAGGAATGGTCGGGGCCGACTCGGCAGGCTCGGAGATGCCGGGGCCGAGCGGGGCCGACCAGGAATGGTCGGGGCCGAGCGGGGCCGACCAGGAATGGTCGAGGCCGACTCGGTGGGCTTGGAGACATCGGAGCCGAGCGGGGCCGACCAGGAATGGTCGGGGCCGACTCGGTGGGCTTGGAGACGCCGGGGTCGAGCGGGGCCGACCAGGAATGGTCAGAGCCGACTCGGCAGGCTTGGAGATGCTGGGGCTGATCGGGCCGACCAGGAATGTCGGGGCCGACTCGGCGAGCTTGGAGATGCCGGGGCCGACGGGGCCGACCAAGAATGGTCGGGGCCGACGGGGCCGACTCGGCGGGCTTGGAGACGCCGGGGCCGATCGGGGCCGACCAGGAATGGTCGGGCCGACTCGGCGGGCTTGGAGACGCCGGGGCTGATCGGGGCCGACCAGGAAGGTCGGGGCCGATCGGGGCCGACCAGGAATGGTCGGGGCCGACTTGGCGGGCTTGGAGACACCGGGCCGATCGGGGCCGACTCGGTGGGCTTGGAGACGCCGGGGCCGACCGGAATGGTTGGGGCCTAGCGGGGGACCTGGAATGGTCGGGGCCGACTCGGCGGGCTTGGAGAGCTGTGGCCGATCGGGGCCAACCAAGAATGGTCGGGGCCAACTCGGTGGGCTTGGAAACGCTGGGGCCGCTCTAATGTTTTGCCAAACTTTCCCTTGTGGCTATACCAGCCACATCAGATGCCCCCCGCCTCTGAGCACGAAGGACTATGTGCCTGCAGTCCTTTGGGTGAAAGGGGCGCGAAAATTCAAAAAATGATTGCCTCCTTAGTGCGCTTTCAATGGCTTGATGAGCTGGCGCTTCGTCCAGAGGCAGTGTCACCTCGAAGATCTCCTGCAATCATGCGGTAGGTGAGAGCTGACATTGGCATCGGACGTTGCGGAGAGGAAGCTCATTGGGGAATGGAAAAAGGAAAGGGTCATCATTGCTTCTTCGCTTTCTATGCTCTGCGATTGGTCGGGGATCACGCTCCTCGGGACGAATCGAGGCGGCACGTCTCGGACGCAGGCGAGATTTTCGGCTGACAGCCCTTGGCGTAATAGATGTGTGCCACATGGCAGGATCTTGAGCGTCGCTGGCCGAAGATGGAGGGTATAAAAGCATTTAAAAGCTTGGAAAAACTTTTACGCTGCCATTGCTTTCTTCCACCTTCTTCCCTGAGCTCTTTTGCGACCTGAGCCCTCCTAACTCCCAGGTCAGTTTCATCCTTTGCCTCACCCATGGACCGTCATGTCGTTAGGAAGGGTATGAGACCCGTAGAAGAGTCTTCCCATTCCAGTAGTGAAAACCGGGCCCCTTTAGCTAGGCCTGGCAGCATCACCATCCGTGATCGATCGAGGGCGATAGGACCTCCGTCCACCTCAGGCTCCCCTATGAGGGCAATCCCTGTGTCCTCTCGCCGTCTGGCACTTCCTTCGGCGGTGAGTTCTGATCCAGCAAGTCCAGCGGGGGTGGCCTCAACCATGACCCCTGAGGATGTAGAGGCCGTTAGGGCTAAGTACCTGGTCCCTATTTCATCGGCCTGTCCGCGCTGGGGCCCGAAGATAGGGTAACCTCTGACCACCCCGGTCAGGTCGCTCTATATGAGGAGTTCTTCCGATGCGGACTGCGCCTTCCTTTCTATCCTTTTTTCCTAAACCTCTTAGATAAGTATAGGTTAGTGCCGGCGCAGTTGACTCCGAATTCGATCCGGATCATCTGCGCCTTCGTTATTCTTTGCTACTTCCAGGAGGCCCGGCCAGGGCTGTCTCTATTCTGAGCTTTCTATAAGCTCCGCCGTCAGGGTGAGGGGGCCTGGTGGGCATTTACCACCAGGCCGGGTAGAGCCTTCCCTTTAGGTCTTCCGTCCAAAATTAGCGATGGAAACCTCGATTCCTTTTTGCCCATGTCGAGGGGGTAAGGGCTGCTTGGAGGGAGCCAGACACTAGTTCCAATGATGATTCCACTGTAAGGGATAGAGACAGGGAACTATTCACCCAATTGTCTAATTGCCAAATCCCGGGTACAAGGAACTCCTGTCCGAGAAGAACCTGGTAGAGGCTGAGTTGGCCCCGGCGGCCGGTGAGCTTGACGCTCGACTTCTTCTGTCTCAACCCAAGATTTGCTATACGCCATTGCTAATGCCTGTCACCCTTTCGGTGCAGCGATGAAGGTCTTCGCCAGCGATTTCGAGGCTGCCTTGAGGCAAAAGGCAGGCGACCGGAGAGACGTCCAGGCCGGCGAAGAGGATTCGAAGAAGGGAGCCGGCCAGGTCGATTGAAGCCCTCACGGCCCCGATGCCTATGGAAGAGCCGGCTGAGAAGAAGCCGGTTAGAGGAGTGGTCCCGGAGCCGGTCGGGCCAAAGTTGAAGAAGGAGAGACTCCGGCCACCACTGAGCCGATGGTGGTGGTTTTAGATGAGGAGGAGGTTCCTGCCGCCGCCGATGTGCCCGAGGCGGGGTGGGTCACAATCGCTACCGGCCCTCCGGCTGCCGCAGAGCCGAGAATGGAGAATGCTTCCCTAACCACCGGCGAGGGGGAGCTAGTCGCCAGGGAGCCCCGGACTGGGGCGGAGGTGACCAAGAAGCGGGGAGGCAAGCCGGGGAGCTCATCCATCAACCGGCGCGTTGCCCGACCTGCCCCCAGGTCGAAGGTCTGCAGGAGGGACTGATGCGGCCGGTCCTCATACCTAGCTCAATGGCGGACGTCGCACAAGCTGCCCGCCTGCTGTCAGGAGTTCGGACTGCCGAGTCCGAGGAGGCGACGCGGGGATTGAGCCACTCCGCACTCCTGGATATGATAATGGTTGCCGCTGTCCAGGTAATTTTTGAGCTTTCCTCATTTCTTTTGATGTTTCCACTTCCTATGGTCAACATGCTCCCTTTGCTATAGATGGCCAACGGTGCAATTGGCCTTCATGAGGCGTTGGTCCACTCCTCGAATACGCTTGTCAAGGCCATGGCACGGGCCGACAAATACAAGAAAGAGAGCATGGCGCAGTCCCAAAGCCTTGCTCGTCTTCATCAAGAGGCCTTGGCCCGGGAGGAGAGTCTGGCCAGCCGACTAAGGGACGTGGAGAGCCGAGCCTCCACAGCTGAGGCCAAGATGGAGCTGGCCTCGGAAAGGTTGAAGGCCACCGTGGCACAGAACGAGGAGTTGACCCGACGGCTCCAACGCGCCGAGGAGGAAGCCCGGGCTGCTGCAGAGAGAGCAGCTGCCATGGAGAAGGCGGCGGTGGAGGCGGGCTCGGAGAAGGCAGGAGCAGTGGCCTATGCTGATGAGGCCAGTGCCCGTGCTGAAGAGGCCAAAAGTTGGGCTTGGGAGGCCGAGGCACGAGCCAAGGAGGCCGAGGCCAGGGTGCAGTGGGCTGAGGCCGAGGCGGAGCAGCCGTCTCCAACTATAAGGCCTCACCGGAGTTTAAGCAGGAAGTCATCGAGGCCGGCCTCGATGCTTATGTCCAAGGCTTCGAGATGTGCAAGGTTAAAGTATCTACGGCCCTCGAGATGAACATCTCTAAGCTTGATGAAATCTAGCCTGGGGAGTCTGACGAGGAGCCAGCAGAGAAGGAGAACGAGAAGAAGCTCGGCCCAGGCGAACCTTGAGGATCGATCGCCCATTTTTCTTTTTCTTTGATTCGTGTAACCGGCCTTAGGCCCAATTTTGTACTTCCCTTCAATTGTTAATGAAGAAGAACTTTTTTGCCAAAATTTCTTTACATTTTGCTTCATCTGTTCCTTCTTCCTTTGGGAAAAACGCCTTACTGCGCAACCAACGATTGAATGGGTCCCGTACCTGTTGGTGAAGGGGGAAGGGCTTTCCCTCTGAAATGTTTTCTCAACTTTAAATGTTGTGCATATTGCAATGTTTAGCCGAATCGCATTTTGGACTGGCCAATGCTCGAATGCGTCTCTAGGATGTAAGCCGGCTATGTGGAAGGTCACTCGAGATGCCTTATGTCATTGTAGATTGTTCGAAGGGAGACTCATCTGCACATGAATCCTCTGAAGGCTCGAAATGATCCATGGGCGACTTAGTGCCAAGATTAATCTTGAAGGTGCTGGGACCGATCAGAGATGGTCGGGGTTGACTCGGCCAACTTGGGGATGCTGAGGCCGAGTTGGGTTGATCGGGGAGGCCTACGCCGACTCGGTCAACATTGGAGATGCCTGGGTCGATCGGGGCCGACCAGGAAAGGTCGGTGCCGAGCCGGCCGACTCGGAGTCTGTGAGGGCCAAATAGGGCCCTTTCGAGCCATCTCGACGGTCTAATTTCTGTATAAGGGGTGACTCGATTGGGTACGGAGCTGTTAGGGTCTTAACCGACTCGGGGGCACCACCGTGCCGGGGCCGAGTGGTGTCCCGTTAGCCGCGATGTCGGCAAGCTCCTTTTGAACCACCTCGGGGTTTGTGTGCCGCCCAAGTGGCAACTCGATCGGGTACGGAGCTGTTAGGGTCTTAACCGACTCGGGGGCACCGCCGTGTTGGGGCCGAGTGGTGTTCCGTTAGCCGCGATGCCGACGAGCTCCTTTTGAACCACCTCGGGGGTTTGTGTGCCGCCCGAGTGGCGACTCGACCGAGTTCAGAGCTGTTAGGGTCTTAACCGACTCGAGGGCACCGCCGTGCCGGGGCCGAGTGGTGTCCCGTTAGCCGCGATGCCGGCGAGCTCCTTTTGAACCACCTCGGGGATTTGTGTGCCACCCGAGTGGTGACTTGACCGAGTACGGAGCTGTTAGGGTCTTAACCGACTCTGGGGCACCGCCGTGCCAGGGCCGAGTGGTGTCCCGTTAGCCGCAATGCCGGCGAGCTCCTTTTGAATCACCTCGGGGGTTTGTGTGCTGCCCGAGTGGCGACTCGACTGGGTACAGAGCTATTAGGGTCTTAACCGACTCGGGGGCACTGTCGTGCCGGGGCTGAGTGGTGTCCCGTTATCCGTGATGCCGGTGAGCTCCTTTTGAACAACCTTGGGGGTTTGTGTGCCGCCGAGTGGTGACTCGATCAGGTACGGAGCTGTTAGGGTCTTAACTGACTTGGGGGCACCGCCGTGCCGGGGCCGAGTGGTATCCCGTTATCCGCTATGCTGGCGAGCTCATTTTGCGAGATATTGTCCTTGGATACAGGGGAGAGTAAGTTGTGACGTCGGAAGGGACCCCTTTATTGCTCGTACTCCAGGGGAAAACATCATTGAAAATATTGGCGGAGGTTATCAGCTTTCAGGTACGTGAAATAGGTCGCCCATCGAGCTCTTCTAGTTTGTATGCCCCTGGTGAAGTGTCTCGGTGACGCGATAAGGACCCTCCCAGTTGGGGGATAGCTTGCCCCCCTCTGTAGGCTTGGATACCTCAGCCTTCCTCAAAACCAAGTCTCTACGGCGAAAGACCTTGGGACGAACTCGGGCATTGTAGTATTTGGCTGCTCGCTGACGAAAGGTTGCCATGCGCAGCCTCGCCCGATCATGTGCTTCATCGATGAAGTCTAGATTAGCCCGTATCAGTGCGGAGTTGTTTTCCTCGTTGAAGGACTCCATGCACAGACTGGGCAATCTGATCTCAACGGGAATGACGGCTTCAGATCCGAAGATGAGACTGAAGGGAGTCTCGCCCGTCGGGGCCCTGGGGGTCGTGTGGTAAGCCCATATCACACTGGAGAGTTCCTCCACCCATCGACCCTTGGACCTGTCTAGCCGGGTCCTGAGCCCTCTGAGGATGGTGCGGTTCATGACCTCGGCCTCTCCATTGGTCTGAGGGTGGCCGACAGAGGTGAATCGTGATGAATGCCTAGCTCATCACAGAAAGCCTTAAATGCTTCATTGTTGAATTGATGGCCGTTGTCTGTGACGAGGGTATGAGGTAGGCCAAAACGGCATATGATCGACTTCCAGAAGAAGGCTTTGACCTTACTTTCGGTGATCTTAGCCAGTGCCTCGACCTCGACCCATTTAGTAAAGTAGTCAATGTCAACTAGCAAGAATCTCCGTTGCCCTGAAGCTGGGGGGAATGGCCCGAGGATATCCATTCCCCATTGAGCAAAAGGCCAGGGGGCCGAGAGCGGGTTCAGCGGGGTGGACGGTTGATGCTGGATGTGCGCATGGCGCTGACAACCATCGCACTTCTGAACTAGTTTGGCCGCGTCCTCCCTTATAGTGAGCCAGAAGTATCCCTGACGGAGAGCCTTCTGGGCTACGGACCTGCCCCCCAGATGATTTCCACATATGCCTTCGTGGATTTCTCTGAGGATGTAGTTGGTGTCGGCGGGTCCTACACACTTGAGCAGGGGGTAGGAGAATGACCTTCTGTATAGATGCCCGTCTAGGAGGATGAATTTGGAGGCCCTCCACTTGAGTAGCCTGGCTTCGTTGCGATCGTCAAGGAGAGTGCCGTCAGTGAGATAGCAGATGTAGGCATCCATCCATGTGGGCTCTTGAGTGAGCGGGAGGACTTCCTCTCCGTCCTCTATGCTGGGCCTTTCTAAGTATTCGATGTAAGCATCCCTTGCCATGCCATCGACAGAGGTAGCCAGACGAGAAAGGATGTCGGCCTTGGCGTTCTCTCTGGGGAATGTAACTGATACTGAAGTAAGCTAACGGGGAGGTCAAGAGCCAAACCTTGCCCAAGTACTGAGTCATAACAGGGTCACGCGCCTCGTACTCTCCGTTGATTTGCCCGAAGATAAGTTCGAGTTTGTGAAAGCCCTGAGACGCCTTATCCCAAACTCCTGGGCTAGCCTTAATCGGCCAGCAGGGCTTCGTACTCAGCTTGATTATTGGTGGCTTCGAATAGAAACCGCATGGCACATTCCGTCCTCTCTCCATCCGGCCCGATGAGAATGAGGCCGGCGCTGCTTCCCTGAGAGTTTGATGCGCCGTCCACATGAAGGATCCAAGTTTCTCCATCGCCGCTTGGTTTAGGCTCACGTTGTTCCTTGGTAACTTCCTCAGTCACCTCATCCGCCCAAGTGCAATCAACCAGGAAGTCGGCTAAAACTTGGGACTTCAGAGCCGGTCGTGCCTGGAAGGAGAGATCAAACTCTCCTAGCTTGATGGCCCATTTGGCGAGTCGGCCTGAGGTATCCGGACGGGCCAGGATGGCTCGGAGGGGCTGGTCCGTGAGCACCACGATGGGATGGGCTTGAAAGTATGGGCGGAGACGTTGGGCGAAGACTATCAGGGCGAAGATAACTTTCTCTGTCTTGGAGTACCTAACTTCTGCATCATGGAGGACCTTGCTCACATAATAGATGGGTCTCTGGGTCCCGCCAGTGTCAAGACACACCAAGACCGAACTAACGGCCTCTGGAGAAGCGGCGAGGTAGAGGAAAAGGCTTTCCCCATCCCTTGGCTTAGACAGGAGCGGCGGAGAGGACAGAAACGCCTTCAACCCATCGAAGGCTCTCTGGCAGTCGTCTGTCCACTCGAAGCTGTTCACCTTCCGCAGGGCCTTGAAGAAGGTTAAACACCTCTCGGCCGATTTGGAGAGGAAATCACTCAAAGCCGCCACTCTTCCCATCAGTCGTTGCACTTTCTTCTTGCTGGACGGTGGCCTCATGTCAAGGATGGCACTGATCTTCTCTGGGTTTGCCTCGATCCCCCGCTGGGTCACCATAAAGCCCAGGAACTTGCCCGCCGTGACCCTAAAAGCACACTTCTTGGGGTTCAGCTTGACTTGGAAACGATGGAGGTTGTTGAAGGTTTCCTCTAAGTCGGAGTCGTGATTGGAGGCACAGGTGCTCTTTGTCAGCATGTCATCCACATAGACCTCCATATTCCGGCCTAGCTGATCTTGGAACACCCTGTTCATCAACCTCTGGTAGGTTGCCCCCGCATTCTTGAGGCCAAAAGGTATCACTTTGTAGTAATAAATGCCTTTCTCCATCACAAAGGATGTCTGCTCCTCGTCATTGGGATCCATCCTTATCTGATTATATCCAGAGAAGGCATCCATGAAACTGAGGAGCTCATGCCCGGAGGTGGAATCCACCAACTGATGTTTCCTTGACAGGGGAAAACTATCTTTTGGACACGCCTTGTAAAGGTCGGTGAAGTCGATACAAATTCTCCAGCTCCCACTTGCCTTTCGCACCATGACCACATTAGCCAGCCAGCTAGGGTAATGTGCCTCCCGGATGTGGCCGGCGCTGAGCAGGTTGACTTCCTCATCGATAGCCTTTGCCGGTCGGGAGCGAAGCTTCTCTTCCTTTGATAGATTGGACGGTGCCTTGGGTCAATGTTGAGCTTGTGGGTGATCACCTCTAGAGGGATGCCGGGCATGTCAGACACCGACCAAGCGAAAACATCCGAGTTAGCCCGTAGGAAGGTTAAGAGGCGCTCTCGGTCCTCCGGGGGAAGGAGTCCGCCGACACGCACGGTCCTCGCCGGGTCATCTCCAAGAGGGAAAGTTAGGAGGTGCTCGGATGGTTCTCCTCCCTTGTTGGAATCTCTGGGATCAGGCACTTCTAAAGTTGATTCAGCTTCCAAAGACTTAACGCTGCGTGATAACAAGGCAGGACTGGGCTGGTCTCGCTGCGCATCTCTCCGACTCCTTCATCAGTGGAGAACTACACTAGTAAATGCCGAGTGGAGATAACTGCATCAAAAAGATTGAGGCCTGGACACCCGAGAATGGCGTTGTACGCCAAGGGGACACATACAACCAAGAACTTCATGATCACTGTGCTTTGGTGCGGTGGCGCTCCGGCCATCACGGGCAAACATATCTCACCTTCGACTTTTACTGAGTCCCCTGTGAACTTGACTAAGGGAGCCACCACAGGATGAAGGGAGTCAAGAGATAATCCCATCTGAACAAATGCATCGTAGGTAAAGATGTCAGCTGAGCTGCCACTATCAACCAATATCCTCTTTACTGGGTGCTTGGCGATCGTCATAGAGATGACGACGCCTTCATTGTTTACATTTTCGACAACAGCAGATTCCCCCTCAGAAATTACATTATCCGGCGCCTCCTCCCCCCTCGGGCGCTTGGACGAAGGAGCTGCCCCCTAGGATACCATCCCGACTGTCCGCTCCGTGGGAGTATTATCGACGGTGGCTTGAATAGGCGGAGGCCTCATGAAGGCCGGCAGCAGCTGTGGCACCTTTGGACATACTTGCCGAGGTAGCCCCGCTGGATGAGTTCCTCTATGACCCACTTCAAACTAAATCAACTATCGGTGTCATGGCCATAATCCTGATGGAATCGGCAATAGCGGCTCTTGTCACGAGAAGGACCTTTCTTCATAGGAGGAGGGCGCTAGAGACAAGGCTTGCCCTCGATCTCCATAAGGATGTGAGATCGAGGGGCAAGAAGGGGTGTGAGCTTGCTCTCGTCGGAAACGGGGCTTCGATGCCTGTTGTCGGATCGGCGAGGCGGGTCGGACCGCCGGTGTCGAGGGGGTCCACTCGGCTCGGGCGAGCGGGCTTGTGGCTAGAGCTCCTCGAGGATTCTCGCGGGTGAAGTCAGCTTCATCCGCACGGATGTACTTCTGAGCCCGGAGGAGGAGGTCGAAGTAGGAACTCGGGGGCTTCTTGTCCAAGGAAAAGGTGAAGCGGGATGGAAGGAGTCCCCGCTTCAGCGCTAGCGTTGCCATGGCATCATTGAGATGGTAAACTTCGAGGGCAGCAGCCTTAAACCGGGACACAAAGTCCCGCAGCGCCTCCCCCTCCTTCTGGCGCACGGAGAAGAGGCTGTCTGCCACTCTTGGAATCTACGGCAGGCATCAAAATGTGCCAGAAAGGCCCTCTCCAGCTCTCGAAAGGAGTCGATGCTGTGAGGGGACAGGCGCGAGTGCCATGCGCGAGCGGCCTTCCGTAGAGTGGCGGGGAAGGCTTTGCAGAGAAGGGCATCCGAAGCACCTTGGACTTGCATCATTGCTTTATAACTCTTGAGATGGTCGAGAGGATCTATTGTACCATCGTACGGATCTATCTGGGGGAAACGGAATCTGGAGAGGATAAGCTCCTCCAATATCCGGCGGGTGTAAGGAGGATAGGTATCAAACTCCTCCTCCGGTTGATGATTTATCTTCCTGGCAAGCTCATCCAGTCGCCTATTGTACTCGTCCAGGCGTTCCTCCGCCTGGCGGCTGATTGTCGGGGCCCTCCGAGATGGCTCGGATGAGGAAGAAGAGGAAGAAAAAGAAGGAGAAGGATGCAGGAGCCGGGACTTCCGCTTTGGTTCCTCCTGATGATGCGGCTTGGGAGGAAATTTGCTGGGGCCACGATCAGGGGACCGTGGCCGCTTAGGGGGCTCACGGCGAGGCTTCCTATGGGAAACCTGACGACGACTAGCTTCTCGCTAAGGAGAGCCTCCCCTTGCTGACTGCTGACTAGCGGGAGGAGCAGTCTAGTGCTGGGTGGCCACGGACTGTAGTTGCTGGAGTCCATGGACCATAGCTGTGAGAGTTTGGACTTGCCGGGTGAGAGTGGCTAGTTGCTCCGCAGTTTGGACAGCTGCATCTGGTCGTGGACAGGTGATGGAAGGATCGGTAGCAGGGGGATTGGCCTCCTGCTGCCTAACTGGCGAGGGAAGCCTCGCTGGACAGCTGATGGAAGCGTCCTGAGCTTGCGTCACCACCATGGCTTGAAGAAGAAAAGATGGGGGAGCAAAAATTTACCGATATGTAACACAGGGAACCCTGAGCTACCTGCCGCCTCATCCCCCCTACCTGGCACGCCAATCTGATGACACCCTGTTGACCCTAGATTGATTTTGATGATTATAAAACAAATTATGCAATTCTAAGATTGATACAGGGAAGTTCAGTCGCCTTGCAAGTAAGTATCTTCATGCAAAATTGACTAGTAAGAAAGTACTTTATTTACTTTGCTTTAGATATTTTTATTTTTGCTTGAAGTTAACTGGTTAGCTAGCTTGTTCTTTCAATTAGCTAGCTGGCATGCCCATCAGCTAACTAAAATGCTCGTCTCAGTTAGATGGCCGAACGTCCTCCTTTTTTAGCTAGCTGGTGAGTTAGTTTATTAGCTAGCTGGAGCCCTTTCAGCTAACTAAGAAACTTGTCTCAGGTGCATGGCTGAACGTCCTTTTCTTTTGGTCAACTACTGAGCTAGCTTGTTAGCTAGCTAGAATTCCTTCAGCTAACTGATTTGCTCGTCATAGTGCATTGGCCGAACACCCTCCAATTTTAGCTGGCTGGCTAGATGTCTTGTTAGCTAACTGAAACTCCTTCTAGCTAGCTGACGTTTCTTTTAGTTAACTGCTTATCTAACTATTTCATCTTGGAGCTAACTACTCAGCTAACTGATTTTCACAGGGAACGTCTCAGCCGTGGAGATTCAAAATTCAGTTAACTAAAGAGCTAGCTGACTGTTGGTTAGTTAGCTAGAGAGTTAACTATTATATCAGAACGGATGGCTGCCCTTTTGCTCAGTTAGCTGGAGAGCTAACTAAGCTGGACAGACAACATATTGCTTTTGCTTCTAGTTAGCTCGTGAGCTAACTGGCCATTCTTCAGTTAGCTATTCAGCTAACTAGCTGTCTTGTTCTTCTCTTGTAGCCGAGTGGATTTCAAATTAAGTTAGCTGGAGAGCTAACTATGATAGCATGAATTTTTCTCTCTGTCGTTACTTTTTCTCTGTTAGTTAGCTAAAGAGCTAACTGACTTTTGCTTAGTTAGCTGCCAAGCTAACTGATGTGCTGCCTCATGACGATTCTTTTGTTGTGACCTCTCTAGTTAGCTAACTGATTAGCTAGCTGAGGTTTCTTTCTTTACTCTTGGACGATGGCATTCATATCCTCAGCTACCTGGAGCCTCTTTTTTTAATCCACTGCCGCCTAAGCTTTTAAGAGTGCTCTTTCTCTTTCTCTCTCTCTCTCTCTATTGCTATTTCAAGCTATATTTAACTTTTGATTTTTGAATTTTTACAGTGCTCATCCTTCCTCAAATGGAGATCTGCATTCAATGCTTAAGGGAAACATGTTTAACGGTTATATTTTCTTCCCGCTATTATTTCCATTTATTTCTTATGTATCTAATGGATATCTTCTTGTTAGATGGATATAAATAGCTGGGATTAGAAGCACACCTAGATGATTTTTGAAAAAAAAAGTTCAAAGAGAGAAAAATCCAAGAAAATAGCCTTCATTGCATATTTATTGAGTGGTTGTTGGGCATTCAAGTTCATTCCTTGCTCGAAAGGTTGTCCGAATCATTGAAGCTTTTCAAGCATTCAAGACTTCAGCTGCTTCAACCTAGTTCATTTATTGCTGAGTTTATTGCTTCAAAAGTTGTAAAGTATTTTCGAATATTTGCTCATTGTAGGAGCTTCTCCTTTACATACTCTGATTATCTTGTAAAAGGGTTAGTGAACCCTGGTTTGTTGTTGGCTTCCTTGTGCCATTGAAACAAGAGGACTAGCCTAGGTTTGGCTAGGGGTTTTTGGCTTCCTTGTGCCGTGAAACAAGAGGACTAGCCTAGGTTTGGCTAGGAGTTTTTTGCTACCTTGTGCCGTATAAACAAGAGGGCTAGCCTGGTTCGGCTAGAGGTTGTAATCGTTGTGATACGATTAGTGGAATTCCCAAAGGTGTTGGGGAGTGGATGTAGGTGCTGAGTTTGGCACCGAACCACTATAAACTTCTGTGTGTTTGTGGTTATTTGCTTTTCTATTATTATTCTGTGCACCCCACTTCACTGCTGCAAATCAAATTAGGGTTAAAAGCACATATATCTGCATAGCTATTAAATTTTTTTTTAAATAACCCAATTCACCCCCCTCTTGGGTTACTACATCTGGGCAACAAGTGGTATCAGAGCAGCGTGCTCTTGATTTCTATAGCTTTGATTAGCTTGGAGCCAAAGATCAATAGTAATCCCAATGAATTCCATGTTGATTGAGGGACAATCAACTAATAGACCACCTTTGTTCAATGGAACAAACTACACATATTGGAAAGCACGAATGAAAATCTTCATTCAAGCACTAGATTATGATTTATGGGGAATCATAATTAATGGACCTCACACACCCACTATTATGATTGAAAATGTTAATATTGCAAAACCTGAATCTGAATGGGATGAGCAAGATAAGAAATTAGCTCAATTAAATGCAAGGCTATGAATGTTCTTTATTGCTCTCTTGATGCAAATGAGTTTAATCGCATATCTACTTGTATGTCTGCTAAGAAAATATGGGATAGACTTGAAGTCACCCATGAGGGTACAAATCAAGTCAAGGAATCCAAAATAAATATGCTTGTTCATAAGTATGAATTATTTAAGATGGATCCTGCTGAAAATATTACTGATATGTTTACAAGATTTACTAACATTATTAATGGATTGAAGAGTCTTGGAAAATCTTATGCTAACAGTGATCTTGTTAGAAAAATTTTAAGATCTTTACCTAGGACATGGGAAGCAAAAGTCACAGCAATTCAAGAAGCAAAAGATCTCAACAATTTATCACTTGAAGAGTTGGTTGGTTCTTTGATGACTCATGAGCTTCAGCAACGACAACATATTGATGAAGATGATTCAAAGAAGAGAAGGACCATGGCATTGAAGAGTGCAACTCAAGAAGATGAGAGTGAAGAAACCATAAGTGACAGTGAGAAAGATGATGATATGGCACTTATTTCAAGGAAATTTAAAAAGTTCATGAAGAAAAAGAGATTTGAAAAAAGAAAGTATTTTGTCAAAGGAGATCATAGCAAAGATAAGGAAAAGAGTGAACCTCCAACATGCTATGAATGTAAGAAGCCTGGACACATCAGACCAGATTGTCCACTATTAAAGAAGGCATCTAAAAGAATAAAGAAAAAGGCAATGATGGCCACTTGGAGCGACAGTGAAGCTACAAGTTCAGAAAATGAAGAGAAAACTGAAGTTGCAATGTTTGCTTCATGGCTGATAATGATGAGGTAAGCCCTAACTTTTTAGATGACTTTACTTTTGATGAATTGCATGGTGCATTTTATGAACTTATTGATGATTTTGCAAATTTAAGTTCAAAGAATAGGATTTGAAAAATGAAATCAAAAATCTTACTCTTGAAAAAGAAAGAATTTCAAAGGATAATGAATCATTGTCAAAGGAAAACCAAGATTTGAAAAATGAAGTAATAAATTAAAACAATTGTTGATAGATTTACTTAAGTTCAGAAAAATTAGAAATGATTTTAAATAGTCAAAGAGCTGTTTACAATAGAGCTGGTCTTGGATACAATCCTTTGAAAGACAAAATTTTTGAAAAATATTTATGAGCATGCTGATGATTCTACTAAATTACTTGTTTTAAATGTGAAAAAATTGGACACAAAGCTTCAAACACAAAAGATAAGGAAAATATGGATCCCAAAAGGAACCATTTTGACTAACCCTAAAGGACCCAAGAAAGCTTGGGTACCTAAGAACAAAAATTAAAATTGTGTATGCAGGTGTGTCTTGCAACCCGAGCAATTAAAAGACAATGGTACTTGGACAGCGGGTGCTCAAGACACATGACCGGTGATGAATCACAATTCATCACTTTGGAAGCAAAAGATGGAGGTGTTGTTACTTTCGGTGATAATGGCCAAGGAAAAATAATTGGCATTGGAAAAATAGGTATCACACCTCATGCTTATATTGATAATGTTCTGCTTGTAAAGGTTTGAAACACAATTTACTTAGCATTAGTCAATTATGTGACAAAGGATTTAATGTTACATTTGAATCATCCTTATGCATTGTTAGAAATCCTGCTAATGAAAACATGAGATTTGTTGGTCAAAGGCATGGTAATGTATACATTGTTAATTTAAATGATTTGCATGATCAAAATATTGATTGCCTAGTTGCTACAAATAATAAAACTGATAATAGTTGGTTATGGCATCGTAGGCTAGCTCATGCAAGCATGGATTTACTATCTAAATTAATTAAAAAGGATTTAGTACATGGTTTGCCAAAACTTGTTTTGAAAAAGATAAGATTTGCAATGCTTGTCAATTTGGAAAACAAACCCGAGTTTCTTTTAAATCAAAGAATTTTGTTTCAACCACTAGACCGTTGGAGCTCTTGCATATGGATTTATTCGGTCCTACAAGAACCACTAGTCTAGGAGGTAAAAGATACGGTTTCGTTATTATTGATGATTTCTCTCGCTTTACATGGGTTTTATTTCTAGCTAGTAAAGATGAAGCATTTCCATCATTTCAAAAATTATTTAAAAGAATTACAAACGAAAAGAATTCTTCTGTTTTGTCAATACGAAGTGATCATGGAAAAGAATTTGAAAATAAATCTTTTGAAGAATTTTGTAATGAAAATGGAATTGAACATAATTTTTCTGCACCAAGAACACCACAACAAAATGGAGTAGTTGAAAGAAAGAATAGAACATTAGAGGAAATGGCGCGTACCATGTTGTGTGAAAGCAATCTTCCTAAATATTTTTGGGCAGAAGCTATTAACACTGCATGTTATGTTTTAAATCGTGCATTAATCAGACCTGTTTTGAAAAAGACTCCATATGAACTTTGGAAAGGAAGAAAACCTAATATAAGTTACTTTCATGTTTTTGGATGTCGATGTTTTGTATTAATAATGGAAAATCAAACCTTGATAAATTTGATGCTAAGTCTGATGAAGGAATTTTTCTCGGATATTCTTTACATAGTAGAGCTTTTAGAATATTCAACAAAAAGACTTTAGTAGTTGAAGAATCAATTCATGTTATCTTTGATGAATCTAATGATCTTCCATCAAGGAAGGGAAAAGGTATAAATGATGCAGATGACATTGAAGATCAATTCAAGGACATCACATTAAAGGACAAGAACGATACACAAGAGGTAAATGAAGAAGGAAACGCTAACCTACCTGAAGCCTCACAAGGTAATGATGAATTAGAAAGAGGATGGAGGTATGTTCTTAGTCACCCTAAAGATCAATTATTGGTGATCCTTCTCAAGGAGTTAGAACTAGATCATCATTTAGAGATGCTTGTAATAACTTAGCATTTGTATCTAAAATTGAACCTAAATGTTATGATGATGCTAAAAATGATGTTGATTGGATTAATGCCATGCATGAGGAACTTAACCAATTTGAAAGAAATAATGTTTGGACTCTTATTGAAAGACCTCATGATCATCAAATTATTGGAACTAAATGGGTTTACAGAAACAAATTAGATGAACATGGTAATAATTAGAAATAAGGCAAGATTAGTAGCTAAGGGTTATAATCAAGAAGAGGGAATTGATTTTGATGAAACTTATGCCCCTGTTGCTAGATTAGAAGCTATTAGATTACTTCTTGCTTATGCTTGTTATATGAATTTTAAATTATATCAAATGGATGTTAAAAGCGCTTTCTTAAATGGATATATTGCTGAACAAGTTTTGTGGAACAACCACCCGGATTTGAAAATCATCTGTTTCCAAACCACGTTTTCAAATTAAACAAAGCTTTGTATGGTTTGAAACAAGCGCCCCGGGCATGGTATGAAAGATTAAGCAAATTCTTGATTAGTAATAATTTTATTCGAGGAACTGTGGATACAACTTTATTTATTAAA
The DNA here is from genome assembly GCA_900491605.1 of Calamus simplicifolius. Lineage (NCBI taxonomy): Eukaryota > Viridiplantae > Streptophyta > Magnoliopsida > Arecales > Arecaceae > Calamus > Calamus simplicifolius. The sequence continues at coordinate 173,732 of UESW01002270.1, forward strand.
AGACAAAATAAAGATATAATTATTCAAATCTATGTTGATGATATCATATTTGGTGCCACTAATGAATCTTTGTGCAAAGACTTTGCTAAGCTTATGCAGGGAGAGTTCGAGATGAGTATGATGGGTGAGCTGACCTACTTCCTCGGACTCAAATTAAACAAAGCAAAGATGGGATCTTCATAAGCCAATCCAAATATACAAAAAAAATGATCAAGAAGTTTGGCATGGAGACATCTAAGAGTATCGGTACCCTATGAGCTCATCATGTAGACTTGAAACTTATAATTCTGAAAAATCTGTTGATTTAAAATTATATAGAGGATGATTGGATCTTTGTTATATTTAACTGCTAGTAGACCAGATATTTTATTTAGTGTTTGCATGTGTGCAAGATATCAAGCCAATCCTAAAGAATCACACTTGCTTGCTGTTAAAAGAATATTTAAATATTTAAATGGAACTAATAAATTTGGGTATATGGTATGACAAACAATCTAGCATTGACTTAATAGGATACACCGATTCAGACTTTGCTGGATGTAAATTAGATAGGAAATCAACCACTGGAACTTGCCAGTTTCTAGGTGTTAACTTAATTTCATGGTTTAGCAAAAAGCAAACTTCAGTAGCACTTGTCTACGGCCGAGGCCGAATACATTGCAGCTGGAAGTTGCTGTGCTCAAATCTTATGGATTAAGCAACAACTAGAAGATTATGGTATTAAACAAAAGCCATACCTATAAAATGTGATAATACAAGTGCAATTAGTTTAACTAAAAATCCTATTCAACATTCCAGAACAAACATATTGAAATTAGACATCATTTCATTAGAGATCATGTTAACAATGGAAATTTGTATTGGAATTTTTAAATACTGAAAAACAAATTGCTGATATTTTTACTAAGCCACTTGATGAAACAAAATTTTATGAAATCAGAAGAGAATTAGGGATGTTTGATCCAACCATTTAATGAATCATTTAATGAAGTAATATGATATCTAAAAGTTATGACATCTTTAAATCACATCAATCAAAGGAATTTCATGTCAAATTAAATGCTTGTTGTAAGGCTTTATGTCTTTTCAAATTAATAAAAGCTATGTTCTTTGAATTCTTCCAACCACCGGCCGTTTGAAAAGCTTTTATTTTTTCTTTTGATGGTAGCTAACTGACCAGACAACCAAACAGTCACCTGGCTAGTTAACCATCAAGCCTATTCCCTATATAACCTTTTTCACCACACGTTTTTCAAATCATGCCATCTCCTTCATTCTCCCTCATTCAAACTCCAACGAGCGTCTTCTCCATTCATCTCTCATTCTCAACCCTTTCTTTCATTCCTTCCATTAATCCTTCCTTCCATTCAACCTATTAATCTATCTAGAAGAAGTTGATGGCTCCCAAGAAGAAGGCAGTCGCTAGAGATGACGATTGTGCCGATCTTCGCCGGAAGTCTTCCACGTCTTCTACTCAAATCAACTCCCTACTTGCTTCAAAATCTTTTGCTCTTGGGAGGTTAGTAGACTTTAACTTTTTAGAACAAGAAGGTTTTAAAATCGGTAATCTGTTAGTTAAACAAGGATGTGACACACTTTTATCTACTAAAAGACCTATTTATCTTGAACTTATTAAAGAATTATATGAAAACATTTTCTTTGGTAGTGAAACTATCTCTTCCATTGTGAAAAAGACTAAAATAGACCTAGACGGTAAAACATTAGGATCTGCTTTGAAAATTCCATCTGAAGGGTTCTTAGAAATTCTCACTACAGTAAAAATTAGGTGTAACAACCCTTTTTTGCCGACGCACAGGTGGGAAATTCACGCAGCATGCCGACGCTTTAAAAAGCCTCGGCAGGCTTTAAACTATTATTATAGAGAAAACCTCCCGTCGGCAGGCTTTAACCTATTATTATCGAGTGCCCCCCCCCCCCCCCCCCCCCCCCCCCGCCAGTGCCCTAGCCCCCTCGAGCTCCCGATCGAGTTCCTCCCTCCTTCCGATCAAGTGCCCTAACCCCCCTCCCCCGAGCTCCCGATCAGTGCCTCCTTCCCAGGAGGAACCGACACCTCAAGGCCGGTCTCCTCCGACTCAGATCTGGCAGCCTTCGTGGAGGAAAGGCTACCGGTACGGCTCCACTTGAGGGGCTTCCACGAGATCGCCAACCTCTTCCGCACCTTCCCGTCGTCCACCTCCGACACCACTCGGGGGCTCCCCGAGGGGTTCGACGCCGAGGAGGAGGAGCCCGCCATGGAGCTCGCCTGGCCTCACCTCCAAATCGTCTACGAGTTCCTGCTGCGGTTCGTCGCATCGACGGAGACCGACGCCAAGCTGGCCAAGCGCTACATCGATCACTCCTTCGTGCTGCGGTTGCTCGACCTCTTCGACTCTGAGGACCAGCGGGAGCGGGAGTACCTGAAGACAATTCTCCACCGGGTCTATGGGAAGTTCATGGTTCACCGCCCCTTCATCCGGAAGGCCATCAACAACATCTTCTACCGCTTCATCTTTGAAACCGAGAAGCACAATGGGATCTCCGAGCTGCTCGAGATACTGGGAAGCATAATTAATGGGTTCGCGCTGCCGCTCAAGGAGGAGCACAAGTTGTTCCTTGTTCGCGCTCTCATCCCGCTTCATAAGCCCAAGTGTGTGGCCTTGTACCACCAGCAGCTCTCCTACTGCATCACCCAGTTTGTGGAGAAGGACTTTAAGCTGGCAGATACGGTCATCAGGGGGCTCTTGAAGTATTGGCCGATCACCAACAGCTCCAAGGAAGTCATGTTTCTGGGGAGCTGGAGGAGGTTCTGGAAGCCACTCAGGTCGCAGAGTTCCAGAGGTGCATGGTGCCTTTGTTCCGGTAGATTGGCCGCTGCCTAAATAGCTCGCACTTTCAGGTAGCCTGTTTTACATTATCAGTGCTAATTTTAAGTTCCATTGAGGTATTTGCTTCGTTCCATGTGCTATTCTGCTTTACTAGTGCGTTTTTTGTTTTTAAATTACATGCATGTTTTACATTGCGCTTGCTTCCATTTGTTTTCTTTCTTGTCTTAATGGCGTAAGTCTTTGGTTTTGGTGATAAGTTTGTGTGGAGATAGCAATAAGTAAACCCTTATGTTCAGTGTTGTTTGGCCTTTTAGAGTTTCGGAATGACTCAAATGGAAGATCTCTTTTGTGCTATTTGAGACAAATGGTCTTTTTGCTAGTGCAGTCTCATCTAGAATATAAATTTACACAAGGGTATAAAATACATCTTTTGTTTGCTGAGTATTTCCAGTTTATGATTTAATCAGATGAAGATGTAGAGGAAATTTTAGGAATGCGACTGGAGGTGAACTCTTGTTGAGTTGGGAGGAGATAATACATAAGGACTAGGATTTTCCTTCCACTTGTTTCATTTGTTTAGGAAGCATATTCATGTAGCCGGCCCCATGTAGTTGGGAAAAGGCTTAGATGAGTTGAGTTGAGTTGTTTCATTTGTTTAGTCATATGTTAGAATAGGATCCTTGTGCTGCGTTGACTGAAGTAATGTTTTGAACCGATATTACTGTAAGGGCTGTTAGAAAGTCGCAGCTGTAAATTATTGATGAATTTATTCTGATTTTCTGTGCTTTCCATGTAAGCATCTTAGCTAATGATGTTTTAGCCTTGGTGTGAGTCTTTTAGTTGGATCTAGGGCCCTATATTATCGCTTAGGGTTGCTATCATCAAGCAAGAGAAGTGTTATTAGAGTGATTTCTGGAAAATACAAAATTTATAAATTATTGACTTCACCTTGATTTCACAGATGTGCTCTGCATGTTCATCTGTGACATTATTTTTTTTTCCCTTCTGTTTCATCAAATGTTTTCACTAAAGTGTGAAATTAAGTAAATAAGAGGATTGTAGAGTCCCTTGTGAAAATAAGGACTATTAAACATAATAAATAAATAAACCTAAACTAGCCAACTGTTTGGATTCTGCTTCATCATTGGTTTCTATTTGAAGCTAAGTCCTCCAAAATACAAAGTGTCTTCAAACTGTTTTTCATTGATTTCATCCTCATCATCTTTTTGCCCAATCCTCCAATCTTTGTGCAGGTTCACTGTATGCTGAAGTTTCAGTATAGCTTATGTTGCACATGTCCAGGTCGTCTTGAACATTTTTCAGTATATACCATTTATCCCAATCATTCTCAGCTTTCTGATTTGTTTGATCTACAAGACTAGCCCAGCCAGTTTCACCACATCCACTTAAACATGCTCATAATTTCATGCCAATGTAGCACCTCCAATATGCAGGAATCAGTTGCTCTCTTGGTTTCTGTTTTCTTACTAAACTCAAAATAGTTGTTCTATATTTTCATCACTGGACATTAATGACTGTACATAAAATAGTTTCTTTTCATAAGGTATAGATGTATCGAATTGTTTGATCTATTAATATTTAGATGTTGATTTTCTAATTGGATGAATTATCATGAAACTGTATTCTTGATGTTCCTCTTAAAGTTGATATTAATAATTATGAGTTCCAGCTTATAAAATGCAATAAACATTACAATTTCATAACGCACACACCAAGCACAAATCCTTTTTCCAGTTGAGCTCACTATTAGTTTGTCATTCTTTGAAACCAGCATTCCAGAATGGATAATAAATCCTCGAGTGTACAAGCAGGATAAATATTATTCTGTTTTGGTAAGACAATTCGCACTATATCACATTGCCATGTGAAGTTCCAAATGATTTAGTGCTATTTGTCTTACCAAATAGGGCCAGTATAGTATGCAAATTAACAAACTCAGTTGTTGATGGCTATATTACATCAACCTGGTTATGCATATTGGGTGCGGGTACATGTCTAAGCGTCGAATCCTATCAATATTTAGGAATTTTTTCTTGTAGAACTGTATTCAAGTGTCACACCAATGTGCATGTCTAATTGTCAGGTGTGGGTACTTTTAGGCTAATTTGAAGGGACTTGGTAATGTAGGTTGCTTGATAGAAACCACAACAGTCTATGCACTACAATAAAAAATAGGAGTAGCAACCCTTTTTTGACCACGCAGGAGTAAAGCGTCGGCAGGCTTTATCCTAATTTAACCGACTCTAGCCCTCGATGCCCCCGCCAGTGCCCCAAAGTCTCCTTTCTATTCGGCGACAGTGCTCGAATCTTAGTGGCTTTTTCTTTTTTTTTTTCTTCCCCACCGAGCGAACAACAAAGACGAAGAAGAAGAGAGAGGCAGGCAGCGACCGAAGAAGAACCGATCCCGTTCCTCCACGATCGAGAGAAAACTAAATTCATTAGGATTCTCGTTCGAGGATTCGAGCTTCTCTTGGCCTCCGGTCAGGGGATGGAAGAGGTAAATGCAGGCGATCGCTTGTTTTCTTCAGATAGATTGAGCTTTGGATTCCGCAACGTCTATGGTGTTTCGTTCTTCGTTCCTTCCTTTCTTTATAATTTGGATTTTAGATCGTATTCTTCGTAATTTGGATCAACAACTTGGATTCTGAAATGGTATTTAATGGATAGACGTTTTGCATTTAGCTCCAGATCCAGGGTCCTACGCTGTTTTTCATGATGCTTTTGTGTTTCGAGCCAAGAATATGGGATGTGATGTGGTTATTTGATTTCGGATGGTCTTGGATGGATTTAATAGATGGTTTAAAGGAGTTTAGATGGAATTTAGAGGCTTCAGTGCGGCTTTGATGGATATTTCTAGTGACATTGATTGCGTTTTTCGTTTATTGACTGAAATTACTTTGGCATTTAATTAAGGTGGAATAAATGCAGGTTCCGAGCCTCCTTGTTCACTAGTTCTTTCCGTGTTTACGCCACTGGATGGATCCGCTGAAACTGTTGTCTTCCATGTTACTTCAGCACAATAACAATACAATTCTGGTTAGTTGTCATGAGAGAAAGCACCAGGGGAAGTTAATGGTACTAAGAAGCAGGGGTTCTTTCTAACTTACAGCTCCTGTAGGTTGGGAAAGTTGCCTAAGAAACATGGAATTTCTCCACTGAAGCTGTTGTTGTGCAAGTCTCTGTCATGCACCAAAAGAGTAAGCTTAGAAAAATTAAATAAACTGGGAGTCCTTTTTCCTTTTCCTTTTTTTTTTTTTTAATTTCGATCACTGTACTCACATAATTTCCAAGGCTCCAATACACTGAAGTTTGGAAGTACACCAGAGAGCCCAAACCCAGAAAGATATCTACAGTTCAACCATCAAATCAATTGCAAGTTCAATTCACCAACTAATGATCATATGGACTGATTCAAAGAGTAGATGCATGCAACTTACAAGGTAAGGATATATATAAAAGTTTATCAGTAGCCAAGTAGCAAGTCTTTAATCAGTAATCATTTATTATTATGTATGCATGTTTGAAGTTTATCAATAGCAAGCTTCTTTTTTTTTCGGTTCCACCAGTTCCTTCCTCCTACCATTGTTTTTTCTTGCAGGAACAAATGCTCTGTGAGGCCAATAAAAGTTTAAAGAGAAGGGTAAGGATACCTCTAGCTATGAATCGCTCTAAATATAAATATTCTAGGTACATGGATTGTTTTTTTAGTAAAATATTGCAAGCTTGTCATGGATTTTGTTGGATATGCAGTTGGAGGAAAGCAACCCCGCTACTCAGCAGCAAGTTTGGGATCCCACTGCTCATGCAGTGGGCTATCGCCAGCAGCCACCTCAACCACAGGGCGATGGATTCTACCAACAGATGGATAGTGAACCTACTCTCCATATCGGGTACCTTCTTCCATTGCCGGCTCTTCTTCTTTTGGTTTTGTTTTCCTTACATAAGAAGGTGTCTCTGCTCTCTGAAGTAAAAATCACCATAACTAACATATTTGTGACTAGAGCCCCTTTATGCCAAACCTGAACCTACTTAAACTGGGTTGGTTTCAGCGGAGGTTTTAAATTGCTACTCCTAGTTATGTCTTACGAAGCATATGAAGCACTGTTAGTTTACCCCCTGCCCCCACACTATAATTTTCCATTTTTTGGCTTCATATTTAATTGTGTAGTTCTTTGTTTGTTTTCAAAAATATGGGGCCTTTGTTTGTTGTTTTGTGTTGTTGTTAGATGTTCATATTGTTTCTTTAGTTGCTTCAAGTTTCTGCATTATAATTTTAACATTTATCAGAAGCAGTCTACTAATCCTAATTATGTGTCTTCATTGTTTCCACGATGGTTTCTAAGGAAGCTATCCTCTGTTTAATAATTTGAGCTTTTGGAGTCCAATCATTAGTTAACACAAACACCGAATCTGTCCACTGAAAAGCAAGCTCATCAGCTGATTGAATTATTGAGACTAGGATGTTTTGTGATTTGTATAGGATTAGCTTAGTCAAAATTCATTCAAAGTATGGTTCATGCAAAAGTTATTTAGGTTTCATAGGCATCTAGATGTCATATGTTAAAGTTGAACTTGAATCATGTTGGCCAAGTTTGATTTTCCTAGAAGTATCAATAGAGGCCATACTGACAAAATGCTGCAACATTTGAATAATTTTAGGCACTCATGTTGGTGAAAGAAGAGATGGTTTGACCCGTATCAATACCTGTAGGTGCCAGTATGGTATGCATGCATACCTTACTGATTCATGGTGTGGTTGTTGGTGCTGGCACAGCAAAGATGACACCAGCTTCCATGTATTGGTTTGGTATGGTACCAAGGGGCATATCAAGTTTTGGTCCATCACCAATATAGAATGGTCTGGCCAGTACAGACTGGTATGATATGATACTTATACTTTGAATACTTTGGCTTCTATCTCTCTAGAAGGCTGCAGAAAAACCAGGAAGCTATGAACTAAGACCTTGCATTTACATGTTCAGCTTATGATGTGAACTTATTTACATGTTCAACTTTGATCTCACAGCCCTCTCATATCCAGTTCCTCTTGCCCTATTATGATTGCATTGAATTTCCCGGTGGTTCTGTTTGCTTGCTAGTGGTTATGTGGTCATGTAAATAGGAGAATAAGGGATTGAACTGAGAGTAATGCAATGAGAGCATTACCTAGGATGGATGCAATCAACTGCAGAATGTTATCATGCTGCAAATATAGTAGAATGCTGATGTAATTAATGGTTTCAATCTGAGGCCTGACTTATCCATGTGCGATGGGTGTCTAATTGTTGGCTAGATGTGCTTTTTCTGACATGGATGTTTGGCATGCCTATATCACTCTCGAAAGATTCATTACAGTTGCATTTTATATTGTATGATAGTTCTAGGCAATATTTCTACCAGGCAAAGGCCCTTTTTTCTGTTTTACTAGCTGCTCTTCCTGTTGATTATTTTCCTAAATGATTATGAACTTTTAAAGAAAAGTCTTCAGTAGGCAATGCCTAAATTATATCTGATTCCCATGACTGTTGAGGTTGTGCCTTCAAGCTCCTCAGTTGTTTATATTTTCTTGTATTGAATGGAAGCTTCCGAGAAATGCATTTTTAATAATTTTTATTCTTTTCTTTACCATAATATCTGTAGGCACACCGTTCACGGTAGATGCTTTTTGTTATGGCCCGATTGAAGGGTGCTCTGCATATTTTCTCAGCCATTTCCACCACGATCATTATGGTGGCTTGAGCAAGAAATGGTCTCATGGCCCTATCTACTGCACTCCACTCACAGCCCGCTTAGTCAAAATGTGTCTCTCGGTAAATTCACTGTAAGACATCTATTCTTATAAAGATGTTTCTTATTGACAAACAATTACCTGTAATTTGCAGCTATTTGAATTTTAACCACAAAGAACTGTTGATCTGAAACATGCTTTCAGTTATATCTGCCCTTTGGAACTTGATGCTGAACATGCTATTGAGGGAGTCAAAGTGACGCTGTTGGAAGCCAATCATTGCCCTGGTGCAGCTCTGATCCATTTTAGACTGAGCAATGGGCAAGTTCATCTACATACTGGAGACTTTAGGGCATGCAAACAGATGCAGTCCTCCACTCTTCTTCTGAATCACCGCATCAATGTCCTTTACCTTGATACAACATACTGCAACCCCAAGTATAGGTGAATTTCGCCGATCATTTCAAGTCACTACTTTTATCCTTTTTCATCACCGTACAAGCTAACTTCTGAAATCCAGGTTCCCGCCAAAAGAAGATGTCGTTGATTTTGTTGTGAGGACCACCTGTAAATTTCTTGAAAAGCAACCAAAAACGCTTATTGCCGTTGGAGCTTACAGCATAGGGAAAGAGCATGTATATGTTGCGATTTCTCAAGCTTTAGAGGTGGAAATACCCAAACTCATTTTTAAAATACATATATATTCTTCATAGGCCCTTTCATATTGATGTACACAAACAGTGTTGGATGGAGGGTTAGTTTTTTGGAGGAGTTAGACATTGATGAAGCACATGCTTGCCATTTAACATGCTGTGTATCATCTAAGAAATTAGACTGCGCTCTATATTTATTTTGTCCTTTTATACCAATTAAGCATGATCAATATAATATTGACACAACTTTTTTATTTTTATGGACAGGCTGTTCTGGTTTTAGTTTTAATTATTTAAGATGATTTCATATATAATTTAATTGTTTTTAATACATCTGAATTCTTACGATATTTCTAGTTCTTAAATTGGTGCTTTTGTTTTTCTAGGTCCCAATATACACAAATTCTTCAAGGAGACAGATTTTGCAGTCATTTGGTAAGTACAAGATTTAATGATTAACTTAAAATATTATAATTATTTGAATTTTTTTTTTCCCATCAACTTTTAGAAGCTCTTACTATTTAGAGCTGGCTAGATACTGACGTTGATCAGTTCAACTGAGATGAGCGGTCAAATGTCAATAAAATATAAATTAATAAAACTTTTATATGATTATATCTTTGTCATCAATCTCCTCTTGATATTTTATTAATTTACAGGAAACGTAAATAATGCTGATGCCAAACAAATCCATCAGTGATGACACAGTTTTTGTCGCATCTGAATGGTTAGGTTCTGGTCCCAACTCTAAGACGTCTTTTAAGCGAACCGTAAAATAAGATCAAGAAATTTGTGGTCCTCGGCATGGAAGAAAGCACAAGGCCTATGGGGAGATTAGAGGTGGTTCAATGGATTTATAATAATAAAGTATTAGGTTGAGCTAGCAACTTAGTTTATCCCTTCTGCCATGCGGGCCACCATGAACCAAAATGGTGCTTGCTCATCACCAATTCAATGGCGATAATTTGGAGAATAAAGAGCAGAGTCAAAGTTAGGAGGACGGTGGCAAGAATATATCCTAATTATGACCAACTTGCTCTTTGTTAGCTGGATTGAAAGCCCCTTGTTCTTTTCTTTTGCCCTTAACTACTCCTTGTCAGCAAAGCCTAGTAGAGCCGACCACATGACTATCATATCCAGTTCTGGAAAGGGATATGATATTTATACACAATTTTGTATAAATAAAAATTGTCCCAATAAACAATTTTCTATGTCTCATATCCAGTTCCTCTCATGACCACATGACTATCACTGTTATAGTCACTTTGCCTATGATGTAATGGTTCAATCATAAACCATGTCTCTGTATTTTGCTTGATATTTCTGCTTCCCATGCTCATATTCATTATCAATTTGTAAGCCTAAAGGTTTGTTATGCAATAATTCTTTCTGTAATTTTCAAGCTAGAAATCACCTTAATTGCCAAATCTACATCATCTTGAATGTGCAGAGTTCGTCATCATCATATTTTTCCTTCCTTCATATGGAAAAGACATGGTTTATTTTGTATAAATAAATGTTTTTGTAGTATTTTGTAGTACTAAATTGTTAGCGACTGTTCATACATATAAATGTAGACACCAGAATACATGGCTGTGCCAATTTGAAATTGTTCAATCAGTCATTCAAGTAATGGGGTCTTAAGTAATATACTTGCCATTCCATCGTTTCTTTGACCTTTCAATAACTTCTAAGGTCTTCGTTCCTCCATGCTTACATGAATTATTCTGATGTCATTCTGAGTTCATGTTATTTTCAGGATCACTGTCTGATGGCTACATGATCAGCTTTGTGGGGGCAGGAGGGTCTTGACTGATTACTGAGAACAGGAGATGTCAAATGAAAATGATAAACAAAGCAGTGTGTTTTGTCCACATTTCTCTTGTTTATTACTTGAATTATTCTTTATTAACAATATTTTAGGTCTTAATTTATTTGTATAACGATGTAAAAGAGAATGCCATTGTAAAGACAAGCAATCCATGTTATCACCGTGGTGCGAAATTATTTTGGTTGTCATTGTAAATAGTTATCTATATTATTTTCTTTTTTAAATAATCAAGGTTTAAGTTATTAAATGATTTTGATATTATTCAGCTCTGCTATCATATTCCTTAATTAAGGTTTAAGTTGGGTTTTGGTGGCGCGGGGGGGGGGGGGGGGGGGGTGGGTTTGCGTTGGCCGGGCGATGTGTGTCGGGGGGGGGTGGTGGGCGGGGGTGTGGGCTGGGCGCGTGGGTTGGGTTTTGGGGGGGGGGGGGGGGAGGGGGAGAGTAAAAACATTGCCGACGCTTTTTAAAGCGTCGGCAGTTTTACCGACGCTTTGAAAGCGTCGGCAAACTTCTTCTCCACCCCCTCCCTAACGACGCTTTTAAAAGCGTCAAAAGGCTATATCCCGACGCTAAAAAAGCGTCGGGAAATAACTTTAAAAGCGTCGTTAGCCTTTGCATTTACTGTAGTGTCTCCCTAGTGAACGCGGATATAAGATTGGCCTAATCCTTAATATGGATGATACATTGAAACGTTAGATGCAAATATGTTATCAGTTGAAAATCGGCTTTTCCATAGTATTATTGCTAAGATTCTCGCCCCTCGTGCTGGATCATTTAATGTGGTAAACGATAGGGACATTTGCTTAATGTATGATATCTTAATGGAAGACCCTGTTGATTTACCTAAATTAATGATGACCGTTATGAGAGAATCTTTGTCCAGAGCTAAGGCTGCTTTGCCCTACGGAATGTTTCTCACATATGTTTTTGAGTTTTTTGGTATTAAACTTAAAGGAGAAACTGCAGTGGCATTACGTCACTCTGATGTTTTTAATGCTCATTCACTGCACCGTATGGATTTTGCTAAAAGGGATGGTATTTGGTTAAAAGTTAGATCTAGAACAGGACAATCTAGTATGCTACCGCCTACTGTGAATCAATCTGCCTGTTCCCCTCAAAACTTTTTCACTTATGACTTCAGCCAACCTAATCCGTATCTTGCTGCTATGACAGCTGACCAAAACCCTTTTCTACCTGATCCACCTGAAATCAATGTTTCTGGATCATCTTTTCACAATGTCAACCCTGCTCCTGCTCCTTTTCCAACTGTTAGATTATGTGATGATCAACTCCGTCATATTATCAATGAATTGACCCTTGCCACTTCTAGTCGAAGCTCTGGTAACAGTGCTTCTTCTGTCAATTATCAGACTCTTGTACCACATATTTCTTCTGTTTTTGAAAACATGTCTGAATTTAAACTCATTCTTGAAAGGCTTGTTCATGATGTGAACATTCTTAATGGGAGAGTTTTTCATCACAATTAATCTGTCATGGAATGGATCCTGAAGGAGGTAAATTTACTTAAAAGCAAGCTTGAAAACTTTGAGACTAAGGCAGAGTGGGTAGAATATCAAATGAGATCGAGCCAAACCCAGACCCGAGATGCAGCAAACGCTGTTGATCATTGGACTGCAACCCTCTCAAGGCTGAGTCAACTCATGGAGACTCTCATCACTTGTTCTGCCGCCTCTGCGCCTGATGCTTCTTTTTCTCATCCGCACCTTTTCACTCTACCGTCATGGCCCTCCTCCGTCAAGCCTGAATCTTCAAGCAAGCCAAATGTTTCTTCAGTGCATATTTCTTCATCTAATGACGACAAGTGATTGTATTTAACTTATGTGGTTTTGTAGTATTTGAACAAACTTGTTATGCTTGTTTATGTTTATGCTCTATGGCTTGAAACAATGACATGTAATATCCATTGTCTTGTACTGATCTGCATGACTATTTTAATTATGCAATGAATGTTAACATCTCCTTGATCTATTATGCTTAAAGTTATTGCAAGACTCTTCAAACTTCTTTTTGATTAATGTCAAAAAGGGGGAGAAGAATGTTGCTTGCATACATTAAGGAATGGAGTAAAATAGTAACTCCATATATTCAGGGGGAGAAAAGAAAAGATTTCACTTATTTAATTTGACAGGGGGAGAAATTAATGTTTTCTGATTACTCCTGTTTACTTATTAAACTTCCATATATACACTTGCTCTTTATATGCTTAAAGGTTTTGTCATCATCAAAAAGGGGGAGATTGTTGACCCCAGATTGATTTTGATGATTACAAAACAAATTAAGCAATTCTAAGATTAATACAGGCCAAGTTCGGTCGCCTTGCAAGTAAGTATCTTCATGCAAAATTGACTGGTAAGAAAGTACTTTATTTTACTTTGCTTTAGATATTTTTATTTTTGCTTGAAGTTAACTAGTTAGCTAGCTTGTTCTTTCAACTAGCTAGCTGGCATGCCCATCAGCTAACTAAAATGCTCTCTCAGTTAGATGGCCAAACGTCCTCCTTTTTTAGCTAGCTGGTGAGTTAGTTTATTAGCTAGCTGGAGCCCTTTCAGCTAACTAAGAAACTTATCTCAGGTACCTGGCCGAACGTCCTTTTCTTTTAGTAACTGGTGAGCTAGCTTGTTAGCTAGCTGGAATTCCTTCAGCTAACTGATTTGCTCGTCACAGTGCATTGGCCGAACACCCTCCAATTTTAGCTGGATGGATGGATGTCTTGTTAGCTAACTGAAACTCCTTCTAGCTAGCTGACGTTTCTTTTAGTTAACTGCTTTGCTAACTATTTCATCCTGGAGCTAACTACTCAGCTAACTGATTTTCACAGGGAACGTCTCAGCCGTGGGGATTCAAAATTCAGTTAACTAAAGAGCTAGCTGACTGTTGGTTAGTTAGTTGGAGAGTTAACTATTACATCAGAATGGATGGCTGCCCTTTTGCTCAGTTAGCTGGAGAGCTAACTAAGCTGGACGGACAACATATTGCTTTTGCTTCTAGTTAGCTTGTGAGCTAACTGGCCATTCTTCAGTTAGCTATTCAGCTAACTAGCTGTCTTGTTCTTCTCCTGCAGCCGAGTGGATTTCAAATTAAGTTAGCTGGAGAGCTAACTATGATAGCATGAATTTTTCTCTTTGTCGTTACTTTTTCTTTGTTAGTTAGCTAATAAGCTAACTGACTTTCGCTTAGTTAGCTGCCAAGCTAACTGATGTGCTGCCTCATGACGATTCTTTTGTTGTGACCTCTCTGGTTAGCTAACTGATTAGCTAGCTGAGGTTTCTTGCTTTACTCTTGGACGATGGCATTCATATCCTCAGCTACCTGGAGCCTCTTTTTTTAATCCACTGCCGCCTAAGCTTTTAAGAGTGCTCTTTCTCTTTCTCTCTCTCTCTCTCTATTGCTATTTCAAGCTATATTTAGCTTTTGATTTTTGAATTTTTACAGTGCTCATCCTTCCTCAAATGGAGATCTGCATTCAATGCTTAAGGGAAACATGTTTAACGGTTATATTTTCTTCCTGTTATTATTTTCATTTATTTCTTATGTATCTAATGGATATCTTCTTGTTAGATGGATATAAATAGCTGGGATTAGAAGCACACCTAGATGATTTTTGAAAAAGAAAGTTCAAAGAGAGAAAAATCCAAGAAAAGAGCCTTCATTGCATATTTGTTGAGTGGTTGCTGGGCATTCAAGTTCATTCCTTGCTCCGAACGGTCGTCCGAATCATTGAAGCTTTTCAAGCATTCAAGACTTCAGCTGCTTCAACCTAGTTCATTTATTGCTGAGTTTATTGCTTCAAAAGTTGTAAAGTATTTTCCGAATATTTGCTCATTGTAGGAGCTTCTCCTTTACATACTCTGATTATCTTGTAAAAGGGTTAGTGAACCCTGGTTTGTTGTTGGCTTCCTTGTGCCATTGAAACAAGAGGACTAGCCTAGGTTTGGCTAGGAGTTTTTGGCTTCCTTGTGCCGTGAAACAAGAGGACTAGCCTAGGTTTGGCTAGGGGTTTTTGGCTGCCTTGTGCCGTATAAACAAGAGGGCTAGCCTGGTTCGGCTAGAGGTTGTAATCATTGTGATACAATTAGTGGAATTCCCAAAGGTGTTGGGGAGTAGATGTAGGTGCTGAGTTTGGCACCGAACCACTATAAACTTCTATGTGTTTGTGGTTGTTTGCTTTTCTGTTGTTATTATTCTGTGCACCCCACTTCACCGCTGCAAATCAAATTAGGGTTAAAAGCACATATATCTGCATAGTTATTAAATTTTTTTTTAAATAACCCAATTCACCCCCCTCTTGGGTTACTACATCTGGGCAACACACCCGATCACTGGTCCTGAACATCGGGAGAAGGAAGCAGATTGATTAGCGGATCCTTGTTTCACCGGGCTGCCTGCAAAAAGTCCCAGGATCGAAGGGATGCTCCAGTGGGGATCCTCCGATGCTCAAGTTAGCAACCGAGGTCACAGCTGAGGAAGAGCTCGAATGAGCTCTTTTTAGGATGAGAAGAGTCCACAGTGAGGAGGAATTCCCCTCTGGGTATCGGGATAGCAAGTCTCTAAGTTTTTCGTACCTGATTATTGAGTGAATTCACCTTTTTATAGCGGGTTGACACTTGCATGACCACGTGGGATTCCGTGGAAAAGGAGTGTCCGTGGAGTTCATGGGGGGTTGCGTAAATCTGGGCTGGTTGGTGGGTCCTGTCCCATCGGAGAGGGAAAAAACGTTGGTTGGTGGGCTACGTCCAATCAGCCAGTGGGGCTATCAGGTAGTTTGGTCCAGTCCCATCAGCGGCATGGCCAATGGGTAGTTGGATCTGGCGTTGTCAAGTGGCGCAGGTCAGAATGGTGGCAGCCTGAACCGCCAGGGCTGTACTGGGGCCGACTTGGAGAAATCGGGGGCGCCTTGACTCTCCTGAGGGCGCCGAGGCTGAGCTAGACCAACCAGGGATGGTCGGGGCCAACTCTACAGACCAGGAGGTGCCGAGGTAGGGTCGACCAGGAATGGTCGGGGCCGACTCGTCGGACTTGGAGACGCCGGGGCCGAGCGGGGTCGATAGGAATGGTCGGGGCTGACTTGGCGGGCTTGGAGACGCCGGGGTCGAGCGGGGCCGACCAGAAATGGTCGGGGCCGACTCGGCGGGCTTGGAGACACCGGGGCCGATCGGGGCCGACCAGGAATGGTCGGGGCCGACCAGGAATGGTCGGGGCCGACTCGGCGGGCTTGGAGACGCCGGGGTCGAGCGGGGCCGACCAGGAATGGTCGGGGCTGACTCGGCAGGCTTGGAGACGCCGGGGCCGACCAGGAATGGTCCGGGCCGACTCAGCGGGCTTGGAGACGCCGAGGCCGAGCGGGGCCGACTCGGCGGGCTTGGAGACGCCGGGGCCTCGCGGGGCCGACCTGAAATGGTCGGGACCGACTCAGCGGGCTTGGAAACGCCGGGGCCGACCAGGAATGATCGGGGCCGACTCGGTGGGCTTGGAGACGTTGGGGCTGTACTAATGTTTTGCTAATTGCCCTTGTGGCTATACCAGCCACATCAGTATGATAATTTTTTTTAACAATACCAAGACAATTTTGCAAAATTAGCTTTCAAACTATGATCTCATGAAAATTAATACGATTTTTATTCCATCACTTCACTTCACTTGACAATATTAAAGAATTAATGAATAAAATGAAACTTTAAAAGCTAAAACAAAAATTTTGATATGTTTGAAAAATTAATTTTAATATGCAAATCTGCTTAATATATAAGATGACGTTGCTGTAATTTTCTCTTTCTTTCGATCAAAGACGGTGAAAATGGCGAGTGCAAGCTGCGATCGGAGGAACCGGACGTCATGGCACTGGCCCTTTAATTACCCGCGCGGAGGAAATTTATGGGGTAGCAGGTGGTTCCGTGCTCCACTCACAGGCGTAAGCATATTCTAAGCGCTCGTAGCTGACGTGCAGCCGACCAATCGGGGAACTAATTTCCGACTAGCGGGATTCCATGCGGAAAACATGCATGCCGCGGTGGTTGCGTATCGTGAAGGGGAGCTCTTCGCCAATCCTTTTCCAACCAATCTGGATAAAGCTTGGCAGAAGCATCGACAAGGAAAGGCCAAGATTTATAAACTTCGCATACTTATCAGCGTCGACTTAGATAGATACAGCAGCGTATTATAAGTTTTTTCTTGAGTTCTGACCGCTGCTGATTCTTTTCTTAATTTCAAAAAAATACCATGAATTCTTTTTAAATGGACCAATGGCAATCTTACGACATGCATCAGTTAATCTACGATAGTCCTTGTTTGAATGATTCCTTTCATTGATATTGATCTTCATTATCCCTCTTGCTAGATGGAGCATGCTCAGCATGATATGAACATTTTTTTCTTTTACTACACTGAACTCTAACTAAGAAGAAGCCTCTTTCTCTTCACTTACTGATCACTTTCTTATTGCATATAATTTGTATCGCTTTTCATCAACAAAGCCTTACTAACAACAGCTGCATAGATGGGTAGTTCAAAGACGTGCACTAACTGCTTCGCTCGGGACATTAGTTCTTAAACAAATCATCAGATCTTGGCAGCCTCCATAGCCACTAAATGGGAAGCAATCCATGCCAATTTAGTAAACTTGGCCTTAAATTAAGCTTTGGTCAAATTCCACCGCTCTTGATAAACTCATTCTCCATCTGGTCTTGCACACTCCTTAGGAAGTACTATTGAGATTTTGTTTAAATAAACTAAGTAGGTATTTATGGATATGTTTAGGAAATAGTCGTGGACTCTTCCGCAACGATTCTCACCTCAGAAGCCAAAGCAGTACAATGCTTCGATTCAAACTTTTGCCCATTGCAAGTTCTGTCTCAGATATGTTGCGAAGAGATGCAACTCACCTAGAATCGACACATCCCAGGCACTAGCGCTGCGGATTTCAACCTCTATTAATACACATCAAATCAAACAAAAAAAAGAATTAGTTCTTGTCTACAATCGAGTTTTCATTAGTGCTTTGGTGCAAACTCGATCAAAGGCTTGTCGTATCCTGCGACGTATTTGCTATTCACCTATAGAGCATTCGAGAGGGTGCAAATAACGCTTAAGAAATCATTCCGTGCGTGATTCAAGCCTATCCTTATCTTCATCTCTTTCAGTCTTTATCTTAATCATTATCCCTATCTCTTCTTACTTACTCTCCTTGTTCAAACTTTCAACAATCTTAAGCATTATCTGAATGGAGACCGAAACTACCATATCCACCATCAAACTCATGAACCAAGACCTCATGAGATTGGATCATTTTGATGGAACAAATTTCACACGGTGGCAAGACAAACTCAAGTTTTTACTCACGACATTGAAGATCTTCTATGTATTGGATCCAGATTTGGCCCCTATTCCCGAGCCCACCATCGAGAACTCTGATGAACTCAAAGCCGAAAGAAAAAAGAGGCATGAAGATGAATTCATATGTCATGGACACATTCTCAACGCATTGTCATATCGCCTCTACTATCTCTACACCAAACACAATCTCCGCGGAAGATTTGGAACGCTCTTGAATTCAAGTATAAGGCCGAGGAAGAAAGTACTAAAAAATTTCTTATCTCTAAGTACTTTGATTTCAAGATGTATGATAAGAAAGTAATTCTTGCACAAGTGCATAATTGTAAATTATTGTCAACAAATTGATGGCGGTAAAGATAGAGGTTCTTGAACCTTTTCAAGTAGGTACGACTATTGCAAAGTTGCCATCATCTTGGAAAAAATTCAGAAAGAAACTGCTTCACAACTCCGAGGATTATTTTTTAGAACAATTGCAAAATCACCTTCGAATCGAGAAGGAATCGAGGGTGTGTGAACAGATTGAGAAAGTAAATTTTGGTATCTCAAAGGTAAATGTCGTGAGCAATCCTAAGAAGTCCAAGAAAACGAAAGAGAACAAACTTGGTCCTAAAAGGTATCAAGATAAGCTCAAGAAATCTAACAAAAATAAGTCCAATGTGAGTTGCTTTGTATGTGGCAAATATGGGCACTTTACTCATAATTGCAGGCACCGAAAGGGACAAACCAATAAAGCAAATGTAACTGAAGTAGACGATGAGATCGTCACCACCGTGAGCGAAGTCATGGTGGTTAGAGGGAAGGTTCCTAGTTGGTGGTATGATACTTGTGCCACCGTCCATGCTTTCTATAACAAGTCACTTTTCAAGACTTATGTGGATATCACCAATGGACAAGAAATTCAAATGGGCAATGAAGGCCGGTCCAAGGTGTTTGGGAAAGAAAGCGTGGATCTCCACTTTGCATCCGGTAAGAAGATCACTTTGATCAATGTGCTGTACGTACCAAATATAAATAGGAATCTTGTTAGTGGGGATTTATTGGGTAAATCGGGGATTAAAAGTGTATTCGAATCGAAAAAACTTATGTTGTCCTGCAATGGTATTTTTGTTGAAAAAGGCTATTCTACTGATGAAATGGTCAAGCTTTATATTATTGATAATAATAATAATAATAGTGTATCTTCTGCTTATATTGATAATTCTGTTACTTTATGGCATGGTAGATTAGCACATATTGGTATTAGCACTATAAAAAGATTAGTTAAATATGGCATGATTTCTTACAATGTTGATAAGTTTAATAAATGTAAAATTTGCATTAAATCAAAGATGACTAAGAAGTCATTTCATAGTGTAGAGAGGAATACTAATTTGCTAGAACTTGTGCATAGTGATATTTGTGAGTTAAATGGTTATGTTAATTAGAGATGGTAATATATATTTCATTACTTTTATTAATGATTACTTTAGATATGCATACATTTACTTACTTAAGCACAAAGATGAGGCTTTCCATACTTTTAAAGTTTATAAAGCAGAAGTAGAAAATCAATTAGGTAAAAATATTAAAATCCTTAGAAGTATAGGGATGGAGAATATTTTCCTAATGATTTTAATGTGTTTTATGAACAAAATGGAATCATACATGAGTGTTCTGCACCACGCACACCCGAACAAAATGGGTTAGAAGAACGTAAAAGTAGAACATTTCTAGAGATGACAAATGCTATGTTGTTGCACGCTGAGTTGCCTTTTAATTTATGGAATAAAGCATTATTATTTGTATGTCATATTCTTAATAGAATTCCTACTAAAAAGAATAAGACCTCTTCATATGAGTTATGAAAAGGCAAAAAACCTAATATAGGCTATTTTAAAGTGAGGAGGTCTCTTGCTTAGTACAAGAATACCGATTTTAAAAGGACTAAGTTGGTTCCTCATGGAATTAGGTGCACTTTTGTAGGATATGCTACAAATAGCAAAGCCTATAGACTCCTTAATTTGAAGTCTAATGTGATAATAGAATCTAGAGATGTTGAGTTCTTTAAGAATTTTATCACTTCAAGAAAGAATTCTCAAAGTCCTACAAATGAAGATTCTTGCGAAGAGAATTCTTCAAAAGTTGTTGAAGAAGAACAACCGAAACTTCGAAAAAGTAAGAGAATTCAAAAAGTTAAGGATTTAGGACCCGAAGAGATAGATTCTTAACTCATTTCTTTCTATTTGATAGAAGGAAGTCGAGAGAATTTTATTCATAAGATACCTATATATTGTTCTTCAAGTGGAAGACAATCCTAAAACTTTTAAGGAAGCAATGGCTTCAAGAGATTCTACTTTTTGGAATGAAGCTATTTAAGATGAGATGGATTCTATTATGTTAAACCACGCTTGGTAGCTTATCGATTTACCCAAAGGGTTTAAGCCTATTGGATGTAAATGAGTGTTTAAGAAGAAGTATCATAGTGATGATACTTTAAACACTTATAAGGCGAGACTAATAGCTAAAGGCTTTCGATAAAAAGAAGGAATTTACTATTTTGATACATATGCACCTGTAGCTAGAATAACAACAATTAGAGTATTATTTGCATTGGCTTCATTACACAACCTTTATGTTCATCAAATGGATGTTAAAATGGTATTCCTAACTGGTGATCTCGATGAAGAGGTTTATATGGAACAACCAGAGGGTTTTGTTCTACCGAATAATGAACATAAAGTGTGAAAGCTTGTTAAATCATTGTGTGGATTGAAACAAGCGCCCAAACAATGGCATGAGAAGTTTGACTCTGTCATACTCTCAAATAGATTTGTTCACAATGTTTCTGACAAGTGTTTATATGCTAAAGTGCATGGTAAATTTGTGGTATATGTGTGCCTTTATATTGATCATTAGCAATGAAATGAAAGGCATACAAAAAATGAAGAGGTTTCTATCATCTACTTTCAAGATGAAAGATTTTGGACAAGTTGATACTATTTTGGGCATTAAAGTGAAACAAAATAGTGGAGGTTTTGAACTTAGTCAATCACATTATGTTGAGAAAATGTTACACAAGTTTAAACATTTAAAGTTCAAAGAAGTGAACAGCTCATTCGATCCAAGTCTAAAGCTTGAAAAGAATAGTGGACGAGCTATGGCTCAACTTGAGTATACAAGTGCTATTGGTTGTCTAATTATTTGATGCAATGCACTAGACCCGATATAGCATTTGCAGTTAGTAAGCTGAGTAGGTTTACTAGCAACCCGAGTGTAGAGCATTGGAAGGCTATTGGTAGAGTCTTTGGTTATCTTTTGAAAACCAAAAGACTAGGTCTATAATACTCTAAATTTTATACTGTATTGGAAGGATATACCAATGCAAGTTGGATATCGAGTGTGGGAGATAGTAAATCTACCACTGGTTGGGTGTTTACACTAGCGGGTGGTGCAATATCTTGAAAATCCAAGAAACAAACTTGCATTACACACTCAACAATGGAGTCAAAGTTTGTAGCTCTAGCTTCAGCAGGACATGAGGCTGAGTGGTTAAGGGATCTTCTATTGGAAATTCTATTAGCTTGTGAGGATATTTCAATTGTATCGATACATTATGATAGTCAAGCCACTTTAGTCAAAGCATACAGTGAAGTGTACAATGGGAAGTCTAGACACATTAGTCTAAGACATGAGTATGTGAGAAAATTAATCAATGATGGAATAATTTCTCTTACTTTTGTGCGATCAAGCTATAATCTAGTCGATCCACTTACTAAACCTCATACAAGAGATTTAGTGAAGATGACTTCCAAAGGGATGTGTCTAAAACTCCTTGAGTAAAAGTCCATCAATGATGGCAACCCAACCTAATACTAGGAAATGACTAGTCTTAGGTTCAATGGGTAACAATAAGTCATTGGATTGTAGCTGCACTTAGTGTATAGTGCTGACTGTTACAAGTTAGAGGGTTGAGTTTTTAAACTCTTAATGAAGTTCAGCCATGTAAACAAGTATCTGTTGTAATAGAGATATTGAAAAGAACTTAATCTATGTGAACCTTGAGATGGTGTCATCTCAAGTGAGAGTTGGAGTTTCTCTTATAAAACGGTTCATGAAACAGAATAAGCACATGGTCATAAATCATGCGAAGCATATGGTGTAGACAAGAAACACTAAATGGGACTAACAATAGCTGCATAGATGGTACGTAGTTCAAAGACGTGCACTAACTGCTTCGCTCGGGACTTTAGTTCTTAAACAAATCATCAGATCTGGGCATCCTCCATAGCCACTAAATGGGAAGCAATCCATGCCAATCTAGTAAACTTGGCCTTAAATTATGCTTTGGTCAAATTCCACTGCTCTTGATAAACTCATTCTCCATCTGGTCTTGCACACTCCTTAGGAAGTACTTGCCAAAAAAGCCGCCTAAAATTTCTTCTAAGAAAATATCCTACCTCCTTGCCCCCGTTTCTTGAGCCACCACCAGTTGAAGGCCTCACTCTGCAAGAGGTACGTAACAAATCTGATCTTTTTCTCCTCTGCAGTACTGAGAATACTAAAGGCCTTCTCCATCTCTGTTATTCAGTTCTCAGCATCTAGAGAGTTTGTGAAGCTAGTAACGTCAACCTTTTAAACTCGGAGAGGCCATCGCTCTCCTTCTTGTGAGGTTGATAAAGATGTCTCGATTAGGCCTGGTGCTCTTATTGCTACTTAGAATGCATTATATTCATCATTTCCATTTAAAAATTCCCTTGCGAGCTTGTTGTTGGATCCACCAAGCTGGATTCACTCAACATACTTTAGCCTCCATGTTGATTTTGGTTGCCAGCATTGGAGCCCTAATCATATTGTCGATCCCTTGGACAATGAGCCATTCATAGCTTCCTATCATTTACATATTTCAATTGTTTCTTTGCATTTTAAAAATTAAATTATTAATTTCATACTTTCATAGTTACTATTTATTTAGAGTTATTACCGTTCCATATTCATCCTAATATCTGACCTAAATCCTATGTTTATTCCTAAGGTCAAATTGCGCTCTGATACTACTATAGTCTTATGCTCCAAATCCTAGGCAGATTTAAGGTCAAATTGCGCTAAGGTCAAATTGCGCTCTGATACTACTATAGTCTTATGCTCCAAATCTTAGGGCAGATTTCGGAAGTGGTAACCTGCTGCATGTTTCAAGGCGTCAAGTAATAGAAGCAACTATCATTTAGAGGAGTTGTGGACTAATATGCAAATAAAATATAATAACATTTTTGTTACAATTAATTGTTTAGGCTATATATAAAACTAGAAAACATAAATTTTATCTAAGATAGTATGATAGGATCTGCATTCTACTCATGTCCCTCTTTATTTCCTGAACTCTAAAAATAAAAAATGGATTTAATGAGCTCACACTTAGTAAGTAAGTCTAATATAAATATATCATTAAATATTTTAGAATATAGCATGTCATCATGTTATTTTGTTTTATTTATATTCTTGTATTATGTTGAATTCATATTCCATATTATGTTTCAAAAGTTTCAATTCCAAGTTTTCATATCATCACATTCATGATTTACTTTCTTTCATATGTTAAAATTTACATATCATTACATTATATTTATATACCATCTTATTATGAATACATAACGATCACAAATTATGATCATATATATCTCTGTGAAAGGACGGTAGCACCATATTTAACTGTATAGATAGGAATTGATGTGGCTGGTAAAAGCCATGTGTGAGTTAACGGTCAAAATTACCTGACGATGAAAATTATTGGAAAAGTCAACGGTCCTAGCAAGAGCGGTCCCTAGGTGGCCCCAGCAAGAGCGGTCCCTAGGCGGCCCCGAGGCGGCTCCTAGGTGGCGTCGGCAAGAGCGGTCCCGAGGCGGCTCCTAGACGGCTTCAACAAGAGCAGTCCCTAGGCAGCCTCAGCAAGAATGGTCCCTAGGTGGCCCTAAGGCGGCTCCTAGACGGCCCAGCAGGAGCAGTTCCAAGGTGGCTCCTAAGCAGTTCCAGCAAGAGCTGTCCCTAGGCAGCCCCGAGGCGACTCCTAGATGGCCCTCTGTATACGGAGGTTTTCACATTGGTCTTGAGACCTGAGTGGCTACGGCTTTGTCTTATCTTCGAAGCTCATTTTGACTTCTCAAGCAAGCTTCTACTTTGGACAAAGCCAGGCCCATCGACTATCCTTGATCCATATCAGTCCAAAAAGACAAGAATCGTCAGTTCCAGCATAACCTCCAAAAGTTATGATCCATCAGGTAATATTAATGACTCTGACCAGATAAGGCCCCAAAAGTCATAATCCATCAGACAACATTAATCACCCTAATCAGATGAAGTCCCAAAGGTTCTCAGCTATCATGAAGCTACAAATCTCCAAATCATTAATGTCCCAAAAAGTCACTAAGAAGATTTAATGACTCTGGTTAAATAAGCCTAAAAGGTGATCGTCTGCCATGAAGTACCAATCACCAAAAAGAAAGGGGGGGACTTAATCCTGTTGCCCAGATCTAGCAACCCAATAGGGGGGCTGAATTGGGTTTCTTAAAAAATTTAATCGGCTATCAAGTATGTGCACTTATATTCTTTTACAAATGAATACCGTGTAGTGAAGTGAATCTAATACACAATCAATTACAGAAAATATATCACAATAAAACACATAATATTTATAGTGGTTCGGTGCCAACACTGCACCTACATCCACTCTCCAAGAACACCTTGGGTATTCCACTATCACCACTAGCCTACCTGGCAAGCAAACTTGTTTACTGGAACAAGCAATCAAGCCTTACAAATACAAATACATATAGACCTCTACCCAATCACGTTTCACAACTGTAAAACAAATCAAAGCACAAGTAATAGAATGTTTAATACAATAATCTCCTAGATATGAGCAGATTTAACCAATAGAAATACTTATCAACTTGAAGAGCTAATCCCGAGTTGCTTCTTTCTTTAATAAATGTAACAGCATAATATAAGCCTTCAAGGTAGCTTTGAATGCTCTTCAATGAGGGTAGATGAAGCTTTAAGACCACTTGTAAATCAGCAATAAATGAACTCCGGTGGCTTGAAGATAATCAAAATAATACTTCAACAATCCTCTAATAAATCTTTCTTTCAAATGATTTTTCTCTCAATATTTTTCACTGATATTTTTTGATTTTTCTTTTTCAAAATCACTATCACTTTCACACTAAAACACTATTTTTCTCTTTCTTTTTCTTCTATTTTTCTTCCCTCAAAAAATACTATTCATCTCTACTATTTATAACAAAAATATCAAGATATAGCCGTTGTGAAATAGAGAAGGGAGTGAGAGAGAGAGAACACGCAAGCTTGGATAAAAACAACCAAGAGAGCCACACGAGTAAAAATCCCAAATAGTGGCAAGAAGTAAAGTAGCATCCCAAAAGACAAGAATTGGCAGCCCAAAATTTTAAAACTGAAAGGAGCTAGCCATTAGGCAAGGAATTGGCATGCCAAGAAGCAAAAACGGTATGCCAAAATCCACAAATTAGTATTCCAACATGAGAATTAGCATGCTAATAAAAATTGCACAGGGAATTGGCAGAAGACATTTCAAAATTAGAATGTCGATTCCAACCATTGGTATGCCAACAAAAATTGAGTGCCAGGGAGCCATTCATTACATGATATCATATAGGCAAGCTAAGTAAGCTAGCAGTCTTCCGACCGAAGGCAAACCGAAGGTAACAGAATCTGGTATTCCAAATCAAATATTGGTAACCCAAAATTCAAGCATTAAGCATCCAATCCGAAGGCAATAGAATATGGTATTCCAAATCAAAGATTGGTAACCTAAGATTCAAGCATGAAGCATCCAATCCGAAGGTAATAGAATTTGGTATTCCAAATCAAAGATTGGTAACCCAAGATTCAAGCATTAAGCATCCAATCCAAAGGCAATAGAATCTAGTATTCCAAATCAAAGATTGGTAACCCAAGATTCAAGCATTAAGCATCCAATCCGAAGGCAATAGAATCTGGTATTCCAAATCAAAAATTGGTAACCCAAGATTCAAGCATTAAGCATCCAATCCGAAGGTAATAGAATTTGGTATTCCAAATCAAAGATTGGTAACCCAAGATTCAAGCATTAAGCATCCAATCCGAAGGCAATAGAATCTGGTATTCCAAATCAAAGATTGGTAACCTAAGATTCAAGCATGAAGCATCCAATCCGAATGTAATAGAATTTGGTATTCCAAATCAAAGATTGGTAACCCAAGATTCAAGCATTAAGCATCCAATCCAAAGGCAATAGAATCTAGTATTCAAAATCAAAGATTGGTAACCCAAGATTCAAGCATTAAGCATCCAATCCGAAGGCAATAGAATCTGGTATTCCAAATCAAAGATTGGTAACCCAAGATTCAAGCATTAAGCATCCAATCCGAAGGCAATAGAATCTAGTATTCCAAATCAAAGATTGGTAACCCAAGATTCAAGCATTAAGCATCCAATCTGAAGGAAATAGAATATAGGTAGTTTAAGAACATAATTCGGTGATGATTCAAAATATCATAGAATTATAAATAGAAATTTGTAAGATAATTGAATCTAGTTCAAAACAATGCAAATATAATTAAACTTAAGTTATTTTGTCAAATGAACCATATTACCTTATATTATGAATTACAATATACCTGGGATAAATGAAGTGTATTGTTCCATGATGAATAATCTGAAATTGATTGAACTTTACAAATACAATATTAGCACAATACTTAATTATTTTGTGTTTCATCAAAATTAATATGGGGTTAACAATCTCTCTCTTTTTGATGATGATAAAAATATTAAGTATTCAATAAGAGATAAGTAATTCAATCGAAGCATTCCTTGCAACTTTGAAACATAAGACAGTGCGTGCCGAAATGTATGTGTAATATGTCAAAATTTGTTTTTTAAAAATATTATATCTTGCAAAGCTTCCCCTTTGGTTTTGATACAATGAAGTTTTTAAAAATATTCATTTCATTTCTTTAGAAAGAAAAATAATAATAGAATGTATGAAAGATTTAAAATTAGAATTATGAACCGTACGCTTTCCATTTCTCCCATTCCATTTTTCAAAACATAACGTTGAAAGTCAGAATGTGTGTTTTCTATTTCTCCCCTATGATTATGAAGTGCAAATTATTTCTTCAAAAATGAGAAAAAAAATGTATAAAAGGTTTAAAATCAGAGTGTATGCTTTCTATTTCTCCCCCTTTTTGTCATTAATAAAAAAGAAGGTGAAAGAGTTTGCATCTTTCACTGTATGTCTTTTCTTCAATGGAATGAATGAAGTATAGCAAGTAATGATAAGCATAAAATTTTTAACATCAAGCAGATATTGTGAAGTACAGATGAAATTAAACAAATCTTGCAAACCATACAAACTAGTCATTAATAACTTACAAGCCAATACACACATTGGTCCTCAATCAGCAGTTATACAATCCATACAAACATAATAAATAAGAAACATAGTTTCAAAATAGCATAAGTCCAAAATAACAGAAGTACCATAGGCAGGAGCAGCATAAGCAAAAATCTAGAAGCAACATCAGTCTATGACTTCAACGAGAAGACGAAAAAGGTCCACGAGCACGTCTGGAAGGACGAGATGACTTCAAATGAGGGGCAGGTCGTCGAGTGGGGTCTTCAACATTAGGAGACAACTGAGATATAAAAGATTGAATTTCTTGTTGCATATTGTGGCACTCAGTAATAAGCTTAGAATGACTATCAAGAGCATGCTGGGCCTTGACAGTTTGCAATCTAAAAGAAGACATCTCATTACTTGCAATGCCAGCACTATCCAATAAGGAGTTCACATCCTTTCTTAGCTTGCCTAACTCGGCAAAGAAATTAGAAATGTCCATCATAGTACCAAATTGAAAGTTTTTCCTTTAATGATGGTCACACTACGTTGTAAACATATAGGCTTAATTTGATTTCACTTAGGGTAGAGAACATTAAAGATATATGGGGAATCATGGTAGTATCAGAAGAACAAGAAGATAAACTATTGACAGATCCACTAAGAGAAACAACATCAGAAATCCTACGAACCAAAGTCTCCATATCATCATGGTCCATTTTGGTAACCATAGGATGACTTGGCTGGAAAGGATTTTGAGCAGGTGGTGGAACATTGGGTTGATTCGGATTAGCAGTAGGATTGTTAACAAAAGAAGGATTAATATTAATAGAAGGATTGGGGTCCAAAGGCATAAAACCTTATTCAGCAAACATGTAAGAGTAATTTGTAGGGGGATCAGTAAACATAGAAGTAAAATTCTGAGGTACATTAGAGATAGAAGGATAGTTTTGATTTTCAGCAGAAACAGAAGGGTAACTCTGATGTTCAGTGAAAAATTTCTGAGGCACAGTAGATTGCTCCCTCTGGACAGATGCATGAATTTCTTGCATTTTTTCTTTGATCCTAGTCCAAAGGCCATCTACCTTAGCAAAACCCATACGAATTAAGACACACTCATTGTAAACATCATTATCACTAAGGTGGTAGATATTCTCACCCCTAACATTAACCTCGAAATGATTAAATACATGGTTAAGAAGTAGACCATAGGGTAGGGCAGCTCTAGATCTACTAACAGCCTCTCTCATCACATAAATCATTTTTCTAGCAGGTGTAGATGAGTTTGGGTTACAACATGAAACATGAAGGTTAAGTCTTGGTCATTCACATAGTCAAAACTACCACTCCTAGAAGTAAGACAGCGAGAAACAATACTATGAAGTAATCTCATTTCCGCATTCAGATCTTTAGCAAAAACACGATCAATATTAGAAGCATCATCAATATCCAGAATAGTTTCTAATTTATAGTTTCTGTCATTAAGAGTGTCTTTACCAAAATCAGTACTTGAAATGTTCAAAATTTAACTCAAAGAATTTTCATCAAATTCAATTCTAATACCTTTAACAGTTGAAGTTACTCTATCATTTTCAAAACTAATATTATGATAGAAAATTTTAACAAGATCGGGGTAAAGGGATAGGTTTGTCTTAAGTAAGTGTTCCCAACCTTGATATGCTAAATTTTCTCTAATGAAAAAATTCTCAAAGCTAGAAACTCAAAATCAATAATTTTTTCAAATGCTACAGATCTTCTAATCATAGATTGAAAGCTGAAAGGATTAGAAGGAGAGCACTCACTAATGCCTCGGGATGATGATCCACGCACAGATTTGCCTTTGGGAGCCATTGATCCAAAGAAAGCAAGGGGATATGAAGTTGGAATGAAGAAGAAAAGAAGCTTGAAGAGAAGAAGAAGAACATGCTCGGCTTGGAGAAGAAGGTGATGCACGGCTTGGAGAAAAGTGGAATTGGAAGCAAGAAGGATTTAAGTGGCAGCCGATTCCCATTTCCTTAGTTGGAAGACCAACAATGCAAAGTTGGTATTCCAAAATAGGAAATCTGGTAGGCTGGTTGCCAAGAGTGGAATACCAAAACATGAAAACCGGTAGACCAATTAAAATACTAGGAAAAGATTCTGTTCATTCATTACATCATTCAAAATAATTTGAAATTAATCCAATAAAGATATTAAAAATAAGAAATATGAAGGTCAAATAGTTGCAATTCATATGACATAAAATTCATGCAATCATAATGAGTATAGGTGTGTATATAAATTAAACAATCATGATGACTCATAGCCTCGGGAAAAGGCCGGCGGCGACCCTGGCTGTCGGCACGAGCGCCCCTGGTTCGGGTGAACCAGGGGAACGAGGAAAAAAGAAAGAAAAAAAAACATTGGGGAACTATCTGGGCCTCTGGCACGACCCTAATGGGCCATGCCTGGCCCAGCACGGCACGTGGGCCACATGTTGGGAATTGTATCCTAAAGCTAATTATTTGATGATTGTGCTGATGTAAATTATATATAAATTGATATATTAATAAAAGTTATTTGGCAGTTTATTCATTACAAGAACATCTTCTTAATACTCCTGAAAGTGATGAAGCCCTTAGGATCTTCCTCACGATAAAGGAGGATTTATCTTAGAAGGTCCTTAAAAGAGTTCGCGACCAAATGATATACTATGACAGGGCCATAGTACTATCAATTATAGGACATTGTATATCATATTTGTTGGTTATCCTCTTAACCAAGGAGTGTAGAGACACTGTTATGACATACAGGTGAAAGTGTAGGAGTACATTTCACCGAACGTGACTCATTTCCGGATACTCTGCTGTCAAGAGTTAATCCGAGAAGATATAGGTATAAGTATCCTTCAAACCTGAAGATCATAACCAGTGGCTTACAAGCAACTCATTGTACTTAGGTGCCGGACCACCTGGATTTCTAATCCAGCTACGAAAGGTTACTGGGTGCAGTCAAGTACTTGTGGTAGTCAGTTGTGGATCAAGATGAAATTTGACCTATCCCATTAAAAGGAGAAATGCTTGTATTTCAATTTAGCAAGACCTTGGCCAAGGCACTTTATGTGAAAGTCACATGATCACTAAAGTTGAAATCACTTTATGGATTTGCTATTTAGAGTTGACAGGCTCTTAAGCCATCCTTAGCATTTGTGGTCAAGAGGATGAATTATACGGTAACTGTTTCTTAGGGTTCTTGGAGTTTGCTCGGCAACTCTTCGACCTATCCGGACGTTGGGTTCCATTGCTAGATGGGCACA
Organism: Calamus simplicifolius; assembly: GCA_900491605.1. Taxonomy (NCBI): domain Eukaryota; kingdom Viridiplantae; phylum Streptophyta; class Magnoliopsida; order Arecales; family Arecaceae; genus Calamus; species Calamus simplicifolius. The sequence goes on from UESW01002270.1 coordinate 204,826, forward strand.
TCGATTAGTATAGAAGGTTGTTTCTATGCTACCGGCTTAGGTTCGAACCTAGAGAGTCACACGCATAGAAGTTTCCTAGGATGATCTATTTGCTGATCAACGATTGAGAATCGTATATGATTTAATTAATCAATTTGATTGATTGAATTATCTCAATTGGTTAAGTACAATTGAATAAGATTCAATTTGGTTTAAGTCTATTAGAAGGACAAGTCAATTTCAAATATTGATTTGAAATTAGACTTGATTTGAATTTAAATAGATTCAGGACTAGCCAAATTTGATTTGGGCTTGGACCATGATCTATGTGGGTTAAGTCAAATAAATTCATATCAGAACCCAAACCTCTCGAATATGGATCTCATATAATGAGATGGCTAAAATCTTATCTCATGAGATAGAATTTAATGCATGACATTTATTTACCGAACGTCGGATTTATCCCTCGTCTCTTTGGTTTTCTCCGAACGACGGAATTAAACCAAACGCCGCGACTCCTTGGTTTTCTCCGAACGTCGGAATTAAACCAAGCGCCGCGCCTTCGGCGTCTCTTCGCTCTTGCCAAACGATGGATTCTTAAATGTCAGAATTAAATGTCAAGACTAAATCGAGACTATAAATAAAGGACATTCCCTCACCAGAGAACACATAACAAAAAATAGAACAACAATACACGATTTGTCATGGATTGTAATTCTAAATTATCGTGGATTGTAATTCTAAAATGTTAGAATAGAAAATCCTGGTGATTCTGGTGTTAGCGGAAGCCTGGTGGATCTTGGAGGAAGATTCAAGTGAGAGGATTCAAGATCAACAAAGCTATTTTTTTGTGAGCTAGCACTCCTGGAAATCTGATCATTCGGGGCTTCGCGTGGACGATATTAGAGGCCGGACGATTGAACGGCTGCAGAGCAATAAGGATTTACCTACTGTTCTTAAGGTAAGTGATTTGATCCCTAGATCTTGAGGCAGGCTTTAAGATAATAGTGTGACTAGTCATCTTGAAGATCAAGATATGATCTTGATGTTTTTATATGCATATTTTAGATCAAACGACCCTGAATATATAGGCAAAGATATGATCTTGATGCATATTAGATAGATTAATATGTTATCTTTTAATTTCCGCAATGATAATAGTTATCAATTTTTAAAAATATGCATGCCTTGGAGACTATTTCTCCTTACAAATGGTATCAGAGCCATAGTTTCGTTAATGATCTAATTTATTGCATGTAAATTAATATTCTCATTAATTATGTAATTATGGCTAAAACTTATCACAAGGCCATATGGTCACAGGTGGATTGAAAATCCGAATTACCCATTCAATAAGGTATTCTGTGACATATTGTCGTGCGATTGTTTTATCGTTGATGCTTTGTTTAAAGAAAATTTAAATTGTGCTTTGGCATTAAAACATAGATTACACACACTCTCAAAATATATTTATATTTGATACATATTGATGTTGTATAAAACCATAATATTTGCATGTTTAGTATAAAAACATAGATATGATATATGATGCCATGATGTCTATGTTATAAAACATACAAATATTTATGAAAGTTTTATTTGAATGCCAAATATTAGTTCATAATTTTTTTTGATATGATCTAAATATAGGAATTATGAGTAGTAACATTATGCTTGATTGAAATATATGACATGTTAACATGAAATATATTTAATCATTTGGGTTAGCTAAATCGGGTCCATAAAGGGTTAGACTCTAAGGTTTAAATCAACTGGACTAAAAGAGTATTTGTTCAAATCTAATTAGATTAGGTTAAGAATGCTCTAAATCAAACAATAGTTATAGTTGATCAAGTCCTTCTCTTTGATTAAACCAAATGGAAGTAGATTAGGCTCCGTGGTTGAGCATGAATCTATTAGATGGTCAAATCAGAATTGGTTAACCATATGATGTCAAGGTGGGATGGCAAGTTGCTCTAGGATCAACGATCGAATAGTTTTTAATTGGGAGCTACTCGTATTGATGCGTCTTTAACGAGTTAATGGCATATCCCTCCCATCGATCTCTCTCACCTGGTCATTGTGGTGAACCATTTATGATTCAGATCATTTACCTGATTCGGGTTGACCCATGCCTGTAAGGATATCAGTATGACTGATTTAGGTGCCACTTAACCTGACTTAATCTTGTTTCATTCTACCGATTTCATAGATTCAGTGGGAGAACTTGATTAGTCAATTTATCTTCATATTATTAAAATTCTCTAAAATTATTAGGTCCTTAAAATGAAATAGTTATATGATAACTAGATCATAGCCTCTCATTAAGGTGGGTGATAATGAGTCCGATGTCTTGATAATCATTGGAGGCACTCCATGCCTGGTGCTTGTCAACCATCGGAATTATCATTCATTATATGATAAGTCAGCGTAACTATTAAATAAACAGTTAGGTGAGCCGAGCTTCACTCGGGCTTGATTGTCTATTGATAGGTTACACTGATTATATCATTTAATGGTTGGACCTAACCAGAACTTTCAGTGGAGGCACTTCATGCCTGCTGAAGAGGTATATGGGGAAAAACTAAACACTAAGAATTGTTTGGGGAAACAATTGGTTTTGAATATACTCTTAGATGCATATGGGTTAGCCAAGCTTCACTTGGGCCTGTATGTAGTTTATATAGATCTTAGTGCCCGCTAAAGAATTAAGAATAATTCTTCGAATTGGGGTGTAGAGGCTGCCAATTTGAACAAAATAGTGGGAGAATCTTTAGACTAAAGTCCAAGTCTTTAGACTGAATCAATTTATATACTAATAAACCTTAGTTTTTCCTTATGCAGAACATGGCCACTAATTTATCATTAAGGTCCCTATTGGATAGTGACAAATTGAATGGTTCCAATTTCAATAGCTGGTTCAGAAAACTTAAGATCGTCCTTGAGCATGAGAGGATTCTATATATTTGAATAATCCTGCACCAAAGATACCTGATGCAAACACCCAAAGTTCTGAGAGAGACACTTATCATAAGTGGCTCAATGATAAAACTAGCGTGCGTTGTATCATGTTAGCAGCAATGAACGATGAATTCGGTCGCCGGTTCGAGAATGCTCAGCCAGAAGAAATCATTCAAGCGTTGAATGAATCTTTCGGCACACCCGACGATGTTGAAAGGCACAAGACTAGTTATGCTATTTTCAATGCTCGAATGAGAGATAGATCTCCTGTCACTGATCATGTATTGTACATGATCGAGAAGATAGAACTCCTAAGCAAGCTCGGCTTTCCCTTACATGAGCAGTTGGAAAAAGATGCGATCCTGAATTCCTTGCCTCCATCCTTCCGACCTTTCCTTACTCATTTTCGAATGACAAAGCCTGCAGTCAACTACCACGGTTTGTTGGGGTTGTTACAGAACTTTGAGAAGGATAACCAGCTCTCTAAGGATTTGGTTAATGTGGTTGAAGGATCTAAGGTAGGGCGTAAACCCTTTGGGAAAGGGAAGAAGAAAAAGAATAATAAAAGGGTGCAACATGCTAGGACATCTATAAGGGGTCAGATGCAGAAGAAGAAAGTTGATAAAAGTCAAGCTGAATGCTTTCACTGCAAGATGCAAGGGCACTGGAAGAGGAACTGTCCTCTTAACATTGCCACACTTGATCCAAACAGGCCAAAGAAGAAAAAGGAGCAAGATGTTGCTCAACAAGGTATTTATATGATAACACCTTGTAATTTTTCTATATATGATAATCAGACCTGGGTATTGGATACCGGGAGTCCTTTTAATATTTGCAATTCATTGTAGGGACTACAGGTCACCAGAAGATTTGAGGACAATGAAAGATTCCTAAATGTCGGCGATGGAAGATTAGTTCCAGTACTGGCATTAGGAGTTCTTGAAATAGTTTTCAATAGAAATGTCATTATACTAAATGATTATCATTTTTCCCAACGTTCTTATTGAACGTAATTTCTGTAGGCCTTCTGGCCAAAAATAATTATGAAATTTCAATAAAGGATGTTACTTTGAATATCATTATGAATGGAATCACTGTAATGACTGGGCATTTATCTAATGGCATTTATATATATCACAGCCTGTGAATGTAGTGTACCAATCAAGTAAGCACCCTAGAACAACTGATGTCACATATATTTATCTATGGCACCATCGGCTAGGTCATATCAACAAGAACAGATTAAACAGGTTAACTCAGGAGGGCATCCTTTGAGTTGATGATTGTGAATCATTAACTACCTGTGAATCATGTCTTCTTGGTAAAATGACCAAGTCATCTTTTACTGGAAAAGGTGAAAGAGCTAAAGAGCTATTGGGTCTAGTACATACTGATATATGTGGACCAATGAGCACTTGTACCAAAGGTGGATACTACTACTTCATTACTTTTACAGACGACCTTTCTAGGTTCGGTTATGTCTATCTTATGCGACATAAATCTAAATCGTTTGAAATGTTCAAACTATATCATAAAGAAGTAGAAAAACAAACATGAAAATGTATTAAGACCCTTCGATCAGATCGAGGAGGCGAATACCTTTCCAATGAATTTGTGACATATTTAAAGGCGAATGAGATTCTCTTCCAATGGACTCCTCCTGGAACACCGCAACATAACGATGTGTCGAAAAGAAGGAATCGAACTCTGTTAGACATGGTTCGGTCCATGATGGGTTTTGCAAGCTTGCCAATATCATTTTGGGGATACGCATTAGAATCAGCTTATCATATTCTTAATAAGGTTCCAAGTAAGTCTGTTTCTAAAACTCCACATGAGATGTGGTATGGACATAAACCAGTTATTACCTATCTGAGAGTCTGGGGGTGTCCGGCTTATGTGAAACGTGCAAAATCAGACAAACTTGAACCCAAATCTGACAAATATTTTTTCATCGGCTATCCAAAAGAAATAAAAGGATATTACTTCTACAATACTGAAGAACAAAAGTTGTTTATTAGTAATAGAGCAGTTTTTCTTGAAAAGGAGTTCTTTAGTGAAGGAACAAATAGCTCTAATGTTGAACTTGAGGAAGTTCATCAAGTAGAAGGAACAACACAAACCAGTGAACCCCTAGAATCTGAGTTGATTAGATCAAACTCAAAACCCATTTTAGATACACCATTAAGGCGATCTAGTAGAGTACCACATCAACCGGACAGATACTTGGGTTTCTTGGTCCAGAACGATGATCCTGTTGAACTCGATGAGAACAACGAGGATCCGATCACCTATATGGATGCTATGCAAAGGACTGACTCTAATAAATGGCTTGATGCCATGAAATCCGAACTTGATTCCATGAAGGACAATAATGTATGGACATTAGTTGACCCACCCGAAGAGATAAAACCCATAGGGTATAAATGGGTTTTTAAGAGGAAGAGAGGCGCAGACGGAAAGGTAGAGACCTATAAAGCACGTCTGGTTGCCAAGGGGTATCGTCAACGTTATGGTATTGACTATGACGAAACATTTTCTCCTGTGGAAATGCTGAAATCCATTCGGATTATGCTAGCTATAGCAGCACACTTCGATTATGAGATTTGGCAGATGGATGTTAAAACCACTTTTCTAAATGATGATTTAGAAGAACATGTGTATATGATACAGCCTGAAGGTTTTATATCTGAAGACGAGTCTAAAGTGTGCAGGCTACAGAAGTCTATTTATGGACTTAAGCAAGCATCAAGGAGTTGGAACATACGATTTGATAAAGTGATCAAATATTATGGCTTTATTAAGAATAAAGAAGAACCTTGCATTTATAAATGGGCTAACGATTCTGTTATTATATTTCTTGTATTATATGTGGATGATATTCTCTTAATCGGGAATAATATCCCTGCATTACAAGGAATAAAGACATGGTTATCATCACAATTCTCCATGAAAGATCTGGGAGAAGCATCATACATCCTAGGGATGAAGATCTATAGAGATAGATCTAAGAGGATGCTAGGTTTATCCCAATCTACGTACATTGACACAGTGCTAAAGAGGTTTAGCATGGAGAATTCCAAGAAAGGCTATCTTCGATAGGCCATGAAATTCATCTTTCTAAGAAGGATTGTCTGACAACTCCTAATGAAAGAGAACGTATGACTCGAATTTCATATGCTTTGGCAGTAGGATCGATTATGTACACCATGAAATGTACAAGACCAGATGTGGCATACTCACTAGGAGTAGTGAGTAGATACCAATCTGATCCAGGAGAAAAACACTGGCAAGTTGTTAAGATAATCCTTAAGTATTTGAGAAATACTAAGGACCAGTGGTTAGTCTATGGAGAGTCTGATTTGAAACTTGTTGGATATACTGATTCCAGTTTTTAATCAGATAATGATGATAGCAAAAGTGTATCGGGTTTTGTGTTTATCCTAAATGGTGGAGCTGTTTGCTGGAAAAGTTCCAAGCAACATACAGTGGCAGATTCGGTGTGCGAGGCAGAGTACATCGCTGCATCAGATGCTGCGAAAGAAGCTGTGTGGCTGCGAAAGTTCATCTTCGAGCTTGGAGTGATACCTTCCATAGATGAACCAGTCCTGTTATACAGTGACAGCACTGGTGCCATAGCTCAAGCAAAGGAACCACGAGCATATCAACGCACCAAGCACATACTGCGCCGGTTTCATCTTATTCGAGAGATAGTAGACCGAGGTGACATAAATCTTCAGAAGATTGATGGAAAGGAAAACCTAGGTGACCCATTTACTAAAGCACTTAGCATCAAAGAGTTTGACAACTATAAGTTGAAGATGGGTATTAGATACTGTAATGAGTGGCTTTAGGCTAAGTGAGAGTTTGTTGGGAATTGTATCCTAAAGCCAATCATTTGATGATTGTGCTGATGTAAATTGTATATAAATTGATATATTAATAAAATTATTTGGCAGTTTATTCATTACAAGAACATCTTCTTAATACTCCTGAAAGTGATGAAGCCCTTAGGATCTTCCTCACGATAAAGGAGGATTTATCTTAGAAGGTCCTTAAAAGAGTTCGCGACCAAATGATATACTATGACAGGGCCATAGTACTATCAATTATAGGACGTTGTATATCATATTTGTTGGTTATCCTCTTAACCAAGGAGTGTAGAGACACTGGTATGACATACATGTGAAAGTGTAGGAGTACATTTCACCGAACGTGACTCATTTTCGGATACTCTGCTGTCAAGAGTTAATCCGAGAAGATATAGGTATAAGTATCCTTCAGACCTGAAGATCACAACCAGTGGCTTACAAGCAACTCATTGTACTTAGGTGCCGGACCACCTGGATTTCTAATCCAGCTACGAAAGGTTACTGGGTGCAGTCAAGTACTTGTGGTAGTCAGTTATGGATCAAGATGGAATTTGACCTATCCCATTAAAAGGAGAAATGCTTGTGTTTCAATTTAGCAAGACCTTGGCCAAGGCACTTCATGTGAAAGTCACATGATCACTAAAGTTGAAATTACTTTATGGATTTGCTATTTAGAGTTGACAGGCTCTTAAGCCATCCTTAGCATTTGTGGTCAAGAGGATGAATTATACGGTAACTGTTTCTTAGGGTTCTTGGAGTTTGCTCGGCAACTCTTCGACCTATCCGGACGTTAGGTTCCATTGCTAGATGGGCACATCGATTAGTATAGAAAGTTGTTTCTATGCTACCGGCTTAGGTTCGAACCTAGAGAGTCACACGCATAGAAGTTTCCTATGATGATCTATTTACTGATCAACGGTTGAGAATCGTATATGATTTAATTAATCAATTTGATTGATTAAATTATCTCAATTGGGTTAAGTACAATTGAATAAGATTCAATTTGGTTTAAGTCTATTAGAAGGACAAGTCAATTTCAAATATTGATTTGAAATTAGACTTGATTTGAATTTAAATAGATTCAGGACTAGCCAAATTTGATTTGGGCTTGAACCATGATCTATGTGGGTTAAGTCAAATAAATTCAGATCAGAACCCAAACCTCTCGAATATGGATCTCATATAATGAGATGGCTAAAATCTCATCTCATGAGATAGAATTTAATGCATGACATTTATTTACCGAACGTCGGATTTATCCCTTGTCTCTTTGGTTTTCTCCGAACGATGGAACTAAACCAAACGCCACGACTCCTTGGTTTTCTCCGAACGTCAGAATTAAACCAACGCCGCACCTTCGGCGTCTCTTCGCTCTTGCCAAACGACGGATTCTTAAATGTCAGAATTAAATGTCAAGACTAAATCGAGACTATAAATAGAGGGCATTCCCTCACAAGAGAATACAGAACAAAAAATAGAACAACAATACACGATTTGTCGTGGATTGTAATTCTAAATTGTCGTGGATTGTAATTCTAAAATGTTAGAATAGAAAATCCTGGTGATTCTGGTGTTAGCGGAAGCCTGGTGAATCTTGGAGGAAGATTCAAGTGAGAGGATTCAAGATCAGCAAAGCTATTTTTCCGCGAGCTAGCACTCCCAGAAATCTGATCATTCGGGGCTTCGCGTGGATGATACTAGAGGCCGGACGATTGAACGGCTGCAGAGCAATAAGGATTTACCTACTGTTCTTAAGGTAAGTGATTTGATCCCTAGATCTTAAGGCAGGCTTCAAGATAATAGTGTGACTAGTCATCTTGAAGATCAAGATATGATCTTGATGTTTTATATGCATATTTTAGATCAAACGACCCTGAATATATAGGCAAAGATATGATCTTGATGCATATTAGATAGATTAATATGTAATCTTTTAATTTTCGCAATGATAATAGTTATCAATTTTTAAAAATATGCATGCCTCGAAGACTATTTCTCCCTACACCACATGCCGTGCCGGGCCGATTTTTTTCCCTAACGGGTCGTGCCTGGCACGGCCCATCTGGAGGTGCGGCCCGGTGGGCCTGGGCCATGCCATGCCAGGCAGACCCAGTGCCCACCTCTATAAAAAATTAGTATATTATATGAGTAATATCTGTCAACTCATAGCTACGTTTGGACGTCTCTGAATAAGGGAAGCGGCAATGTCGGACTTCTGGGAGGATGATGAGCAAATGAAATTTGGTGGAAGGGAATGCACAACAAACAAACAGATAGAAAAACTTATGAGGATTGGTTGAACCACTACTCTAAAGATCTCAACGAGGGTTACCAGTTGAAAGATGACAACAAATAAAAAATTTTCTCAACCCACAATTCAAATACCTTTTCCCTATTGGGGCTTAATGTAAACGAGAACAATTAAGGAAGAACTTTTGATAATTTTTTTCCCATGCTCTTGTTCTCGTTCTCCTTCCTGTTCCCATTCACGAACATATACTTGGAATAGAGGGGGAGAAGGCAATTTTATGGGTAGTTTCCAACGATTCTCGAAATCAACCCACTAATTTCTTTGGGTTTAACCTGGGGGGTTAGTCCTGATTGGATTAGTCCTACATGTATTCCTAGTCCTACATGTATTCCTAATCAAATCCAATAGAAACTAATATATAGAATGTATATATTAGGTTCCAATTACATTTATGTAAAGAACAACCTAAAATCTACGATTTTGGATTTATAACTAAATATTCAAAAACTTTATAATTCTAAAATATGATTCAAATTTATTATGTTTGTTGCTTTTTTTGTTCTCCATATATTTTCTTTAGCACAAGGAACTTGTAAAAGGAGGCTGGTTGATTCCATGACTAAGATGTTCAAGTGTAGTTAATATTATAATACAATTTGTGTCATCTATCGAAAACCAATAATAACACCTTTTTTTTCTTAGAAAGACTTTTCTTACATTCAATAGTTTTTGTCTAAATCCAATAATCCATATATATGACAAATTGAATTACAAAATGCAAATAAAAAGTACATGAATGCACATCACACTTATCAAAATCAAACCAAATATCAATCCAATCGAGGGATGAGGTCAATAGTTCAATAGTCTAACCAATGTATTAACGATCGAGCTATGGGCTTGTCTGTTTTTGTATCATAATCAAAATCAGAATCAAAATCAAATTCTACTTAAATCACAATCAAAATTACTCATTCTTTCCACTTGTTTACTTCCTACAAAAAAATAGAATCAAAATATGGTTACTGAATCTTTCTGATAATATGAATTGAAATATATATGAAGTCATCTATTATAATATATTATTATATATTATAATAACATATAATTTAAAATATATATTAATAATATTTATAATATTAATAAATATTACATAATGATATATTATTATATATAATATTACTATGTCTACTCAACTCAACTATATGTTAATTTAACTATGATATGTACAATTTTAGCACACCAGGTATAGAAATAAGATTTTCAGCAGGCACTATGAGGTTATAACTATTCATAGGAAGCTTATTGCGATTAATGACATGAGAGTTGGATCATATTTGGACTTTAAAATGGATTGTCATCATAAATTTTTTATTTTAGAGAAAAATTTTAATGTGTGTATCATCCAATCCAAAAGGAATTGGGTTAAGCTACAAGAGACAAAATTGATATCAGAATCAAGATCTAGGTTCAAAATGAATTTTGTTTTAATATAATTTGCATACTATTTTAGAAAGCTTCACTCTTTTTTAATTAAACAGGAAACTGAATCAATCTTTTTAATACTTTATGTATTAGTTTATCATCAATTAATAAAAGTAAAGTGTGACTAATTTTTCTTTCAATCTTTTTTTTTTTATTTCAAACATATTTTGTGAGTTAATCATATTAAAGTTTCTCTCGTCTTTAATCGGATCAAGTTAACATTAGCCTTTAAGATTCTATATAAATAGAGCCCTAGTTTATACATTAGTTTTGCGAGTAGTACAAGTGCATATGAGAAAAGCTTTAGATGTTCGAAGTATACGCAACAATAAAGCCAATGAAGGTAATCTATATTAAAAGATGATAATGTAAAAGTATATCTCACCTAATTTAAGAAGAAAAAGTACACATCTCATGTAATTTGTAATTCAACTATTGCCTTCAACATCAATATTATAAACTCCCATAGTAGTTTGTCTCCCACATTTGACATTAACAACTAGTCGTTTAGCAAATTGATAGACTAATTTATTTGTACATATCCCATAATTCAACTGTGTGTACATATATGTATGTACATATGCATGTATATGTATATGTGCACACCAATATAGGGAGGCCTCATAGCTAATTAGGTCAATTAAAAACTTAGTTTGTATTTATTGATGTATGATTTCTAAAAAATTATTTTTGCCCTCTTGAAGCTTTCTATCATGGTATTATCTAGCTAGCAAATTTCTTATATGAGAAATAATGATCTTTTTTAATTAAATATGTGGCACATTCAAAAATTTGATAAGGGCACAATTCTTCCCAATCAATCAATCATGAGGTGGATTGATGAATGAGGTGAAAGTACCTTTAATAGAAGCATGATCAATTTGTTCAAGACTATGCCACTGAGTTTCTCCAGTGGGCTATCGTTTTGAAATCTCTTCGAGTAACCATGCTCTCTCTATGAAGTACATTGAGAGTCTTCATGCAACCATTTGAAAGGAGCTAAATTTTTTCATAATCAAGACCATAAATGAAGTCAATATGAAGGCTAAAGGGATCAAGGAGAAAGAGAGAATTAGAGATGTTATGAAGGGTGGATAGCTAAAGAACCAAATGGGAAAAAATAAGCAAATTTTGGTAAAGAGGAGAAAGGTAAGAAGCATGCCAACACTATGCCAAAACTTATAGTGTATAAAATCAGTAGTTATATGAAAGAATAGTGTTGAAAGTTTCATCTTGAGCTACACTTAAAAAAAGAAACAAAATAAGATACTTTAAAAAGAAGAGAAAGATGGTTCTTAATGTGATAGAGGGCCGAGGAGCAATCTAAAACCAATCAAGTAGGCTCATCAATGAGCTTGATGGCAATGAATCTTAAGATAACAGCAGGAACATATTAAAAGAAGCAAGAATAATTCTTTTACTTGGATATCCAAGTAAAGTGGAGCATTATTGGAACTATTATTAACTCTAGAAGCCAAAAAAACAAAGAAAAGTTCTCATTTATGGAAGTTTAGTATAGAGGGCCAAACTATAAACTATACCTCTAGAAGGATATCAAATTGAATATTCTTAGTCAGTGTTAGGATATCAAATTTAAAATTATTAGTCAATGTTAACTCTAAGTTTGTAACGCTGAGATATATTGACAAAGTTACATGTAAAATATTTCCTCTGGATGAATGACAAGTCATTGTTGGTGCCTCACCAGACTATGATATAGTTTCTGTGATTGGTGAAGAAAAATACCGTTTAATGAAGGATGAAAGTATATTCTTGCATAACACCTCTAGAGCACAGGAAATTGTTGACATCATGATTGTTGCACAAGCGAAATATTGGTTAATACTTGCAAGAAATCTGTTCTATTGATCCCAAGAGAGGTGAACACTTGACAGCAAAAGATGAATTCGTTAGTAGAGGTCTTAAACACAAATTGGAAACTCAGAAAATTGAACGTATGAGGATCTGAGTTTTTTCAACTCAGCTCGAAGTGCCAACTTCCTAGCAAAATTAAATGGCCTATGTGATTTTTTTTTTCAAAAAAAAAAAAACAGGGTATCTGCAATATATATATATATATATATATATATATATATATTATATATATATATATATATATATATATATATATATATATATATATATATATATATATCCGCCTCCTCTTCGGCTTCTCTGCCGTGTTTCCTTCCTCACCTTCGCTTCTCCCTCGTCTCCATCTTCGCTTGTCGTCACGGCCATCGCCTCGACCACCGTGACCCCCACCCCTGCTCTCCCTCTCTTCTCTTTTTTCCTCTTCTCGTTGCCGCTCTCACCGAGCTCAGGCGTCGCCGTTCTTTATCACCAAACGCCGTCGATGTCGCCGCCGTTCTAAGGAGCTCGCCGCTTGTTCCGCTTCTCCTCCATTCCCCTGTTTCTCTAACCCAGGGCCTTCCGATCTCCAGTCCGGTCTCCTCTTCTTCCCTCTCTCCACGGTTGCCGAATCTTGCCATAGATGCGGCCTCCCAGCGTCCTCCCACCCACCTTCGTTGCTGAGCACCAACCGAGAACCGGCGCCTCCTCTCCTTGCCTCAATCGCCGGAACCTGTCACTGTGGCCATCTTCTCCGACCCAAGAGGGTCTCTGCAGCCGCCCTGCTCTCTCTCTCCTCTCTTCCGTCGCCATGACCACTGCCACTGGCGCTTCCTCCTTCCCGCAGTCGCTGCCGTTCGTGGACCACCCCCCACAGCTTCCCGCTCTGTAATTCTCCTCTCCGTCGCCCTCCGCGCCTCTTCTTTTTCCGACCCTCGCCATCGCCGCCCTTCCTTGCCGCTGGCGGCAGCGACCCCGTCACCAAGCTCCATGGTAAATCCCCTTCCCTGAGTTCTTACCGTTGGCCGTGGTGATTTGGTCATGGGGACCAGTTATATTGGAGAGAAGGCGCCTAGCCTTCTTTGTTTGGCTAAGGGGTTGGGCCTTTGAAAATAGTAATGGGCTTGGTGGGCCATGGCCTAATGGGCGGGATGGGCTATGGGCCAGCTAGGTTAATGGGTTTGTGCTTCTTTTAAAAATAGATGTTGGGCTGAGTAAACTAATTTTGGACTATGCAAGGAAAACACTTTGTACACCGGCCCCGGTGCAGCAAGGTTGACGTGGACTGCACCGCGTCTTCCTATTGGTCCACGTGGCTCCGACGTGGAAGACCTGACAGACGGTATGGCTGGCCTTTGACGTAACAGTTCTGAACGCGACGGACATTTAATGCTGTTCGCTTTATTTTAAAATTTTTGTGTGGACGAAAATGCCCTTTAGCGCCATTTTTCCCGTTTTATGTCATCTCTGCAAGAAGAACTCATTTTCTTCCAGCTTAGAGGCTGAAAATTTTTCAGCTACTGGACTGGAAAACCTTGATACTGGAGTCTGTGTAAAAAAATTTCTGGAGGAAATGTCATCCGCAGCACGTAAGAACTCTTTATTTTATATATCTTTATTACATTCAACAGTATTTTTTCTGGTTAAAGTTAGTTAATGCGTTTAATGCGCGGGTAACTACCTTAGAATGAAATAGTTATGACACTCTGAGTGTCATAACTGTTTTGTAAATATTTCAGCTTTGAAAAACCTGGCTACTGGAGGCTTCAAATATAAAAGGTTATCCAATGAGATTTTCCTTGCCAAAACCTCACGCAGAAGTTCGCTTCTCTCTCTGAATTCGGCCAGGTCTGTAAGATTTTCGTTATCTCTTCATCATTTGCTTTTAAAAAGCTCCTTTTTTCCTCCATCTGCTTGGGAATGCCAGACCTGGGCGAATTCAGAGAGAGAAGCGAACGTCGAGGGCGTATGTTCGAAATCGACCGTAAATTCTTCGCGACACCCCAGATGAAATCCCACGACACCCTAGCTTTAGGACGACGACACCCCTCTCATAAATGTGCACATAGAGAGAACCCGGCGACACCTTACTTCGGATTCTGCCGTTAATCCTTTGTGACACCCTAGGTGAATTCGGCAGAAAATCAATCGCGACACCGTAGTTGAAATCCCACGACACCCTAGCTCTAACGAGACGACACCCGTGCTCTAACGAGACGACACCGTGCTTTAACACTACCACCTAGAGAGAACCCGGCGACACCCTAATTGAATTCGGCAGAAAATCAATCGCGACACCCCGACATCCTAGTTCTGGCAAACGACACCAAGCCTTGCGCGGCGACACCCGAAGGACGGAACCATACGAGACATCCTAGTTCTGGCAAACGACACCCTAGTTTTGCTCGGCGACACCCGAAGGATGGAAACATACGAGACATCCTATTAATGGCAAACGACACCAAAGCATTAAGCGGCGACACCCGAAGGACGGAAACATACGAGACATCCTAGTTCTGGCAAACGACACCCAAGCCTTGCGCGGAGACACCCGAAGGACGGAAACATACGAGACATCGAAGTTCTGGCAAACGACACCCTAGTCTTGCTCGGTGACACCCGAACAACGGAACATACGAGACATCCTAGTTCTGGCAAACGACACCCAAGCCTTGCGCGGCGACACCCGAAGGACGGAAACATACGAGACATCCTTGTTCTGGCAAACGACACCCAAGCCTAGCGCGTCGACACCCGAAGGACGATTCCATACGAGACATCCTTGTTCTGGCAAACGACATCCAAGCCTTGCGCGGCGACACCCGAAGGACGGAACCATACGAGACATCCTAGTTCTGGCAAACGACACCCAAGCCTTGCGCGGAGACACCCGAAGGACGGAAACATACGAGACATCGAAGTTCTGGCAAACGACACCCTAGTCTTGCTCGGTGACACCCGAACAACGGAACATACGAGACATCCTAGTTCTGGCAAACGACACCCAAGCCTTGCGCGGCGACACCCGAAGGACGGAAACATACGAGACATCCTTGTTCTGGCAAACGACACCCAAGCCTAGCGCGTCGACACCCGAAGGACGATTCCATACGAGACATCCTTGTTCTGGCAAACGACATCCAAGCCTTGCGCGGCGACACCCGAAGGACGGAACCATACGAGACATCCTAGTTCTGGCAAACGACA
The DNA here is from genome assembly GCA_900491605.1 of Calamus simplicifolius. Lineage (NCBI taxonomy): Eukaryota > Viridiplantae > Streptophyta > Magnoliopsida > Arecales > Arecaceae > Calamus > Calamus simplicifolius. Next base: position 220,432 of record UESW01002270.1, read on the forward strand.
CCCAAGCCTTGCGCGGAGACACCCGAAGGACGGAAACATACGAGACATCGAAGTTCTGGCAAACGACACCCTAGTCTTGCTCGGTGACACCCGAACAACGGAACATACGAGACATCCTAGTTCTGGCAAACGACACCCAAGCCTTGCGCGGCGACACCCGAAGGACGGAAACATACGAGACATCCTTGTTCTGGCAAACGACACCCAAGCCTAGCGCGTCGACACCCGAAGGACGATTCCATACGAGACATCCTTGTTCTGGCAAACGACATCCAAGCCTTGCGCGGCGACACCCGAAGGACGGAACCATACGAGACATCCTAGTTCTGGCAAACGACACCCAAGCCTTGCGCGGAGACACCCGAAGGACGGAAACATACGAGACATCGAAGTTCTGGCAAACGACACCCTAGTCTTGCTCGGTGACACCCGAATGACGGAACATACGAGACATCCTAGTTCTGGCAAACGATACCCAAGCCTTGCTCGGCGACACCCGTCTTATGAATGTCCACATAGAGAGAACCCGGCGACATCCTAATTGAATTCGGCAGAAAATCATTCGCGACACCCCAGTTGAAATGCCACGACATCGTAGCTCTAGTGCGACGACACCCGTCTTATGAATGTCTACGTAGAGAGAACCCGGCGACACTCCAATTGAATTCGGCAGAAAATCATTCGCGACACCCCAGTTGAAATGCCACGACATCCTAGCTCTAGGGCGACGACACCCGTCTTATGAATGTCTACATAGAGAGAACCCGGCGACACTCCAATTGAATTCGGCAGAAAATCATTCGTGACACCACAGTTGAAATGTCACGACATCCTAGCTCTAGGGCGACGACACCCGTCTTATGAATGTCTACGTAGAGAGAACCCGGCGACACTCCAATTGAATTCGGCAGAAAATCATTCGCGACACCCCAGTTGAAATGCCACGACATCCTAGCTCTAGGGCGACGACACCCGTCTTATGAGTGTCTACATAGAGAGAACCCGGCGACACTCCAATTGAATTCGGCAGAAAATCATTCGCGACACCACAGTTGAAATGCCACGACATCCTAGCTCTAGGGCGACGACACCCGTCTTATGAATGTCTACGTAGAGAGAACCCGGCGACACTCCAATTGAATTCGGCAGAAAATCATTCGCGACACCCCAGTTGAAATGCCACGACATCCTAGCTCTAGGGCGACGACACCCGTCTTATGAATGTCCACATAGAGAGAACCCGGCGACATCCTAATTGAATTCGGCAGAAAATCATTCGCGACACCACAGTTGAAATGCCACGACATCCTAGCTCTAGGGCGACGACACCCGTCTTATGAATGTCTACGTAGAGAGAACCCGGCGACACTCCAATTGAATTCGGCAGAAAATCATTCGCGACACCCCAGTTGAAATGCCACGACATCCTAGCTCTAGGGCGACGACACCCGTCTTATGAATGTCTACATAGAGAGAACCCGGCGACACTCCAATTGAATTCGGCAGAAATCATTCGCGACACCACAGTTGAAATGCCACGACATCCTAGCTCTAGGGCGACGACACCCGTCTTATGAATGTCTACGTAGAGAGAACCCGGCGACACTCCAATTGAATTCGGCAGAAAATCATTCGCGACACTCCAGTTGAGATCTCACGACACCCTAGCTCTAACGAGACGACACCCGTGATTGAACAAGAGACCACGGAGATAATCCCCGCGACACCCTAGTTCGAATTCGGCAGAAAATCATTCGCGACACCCCAGTTGAAATGCCACGACATCCTAGCTCTATGGCGATGACACCCGTCTTATGAATGTCCTCATAGAGAGAACCCGGTGACATCTTAATTGAATTCGGCAGAAAATCAATCGCGACACCCCAGTTGAGATCTCACGACACCCTAGCTCTAACGAGACGACACCCATGCTTGAAAAAGGCGGTAATTTGACGTCAGCGTAGTACTCATTCGACGACACCCTAGTAACTGAGCCATGGCATATTTCCGAGAAAAGTTTGTAAACGTGGGCGGTTCCTATGGATTCGCGGGTCTCATTGATGTGATCGTGGCGATCCGGGTGTCCTTTCGTATTTCTCTTAGGTCGGCATAAACCCTAGAAAAACCCCTCAAACGTCCGTTGCTAGAGAAGCCATCCTTTTGCTCAAGAAGACATTCTTCTTCTCTTGCTCGAGAAGCCACTGGTCTCTTTTCCTCTCCTAAACTTGTTACCTAGTTCATTCATCCGGGTAATTCTTCATTCATGGAGATGAGCGCTTTCGTTTGTGCACGAAGACCGCGAACAAAGAAGAAGCCGACAGAGAAAATGGCGGAAAAATGCAAGGACCTGGTTCTTCGTTCGACTGAGGATGCGGCTCCTTCAGGTATGTTTATCACTATATTAAACATTACGATATGGATGTCTCGTATGTTTCCATCCTTTGGGTGTCGCCGCGCGAAGCTTTGGTGTCGTTTGCCAGAACTAGGATGTCTCGTACGTTTCCGTAATTCGGGTGTCGCCGACCAAAACTCGGGTGTCGTTTGCCAGAACTAGGATGTCTCGTATGTTTCCGTCCTTCGGGTGTCGCCGCTTAATGCTTAGGTGTCGTTTGCCAAAACTAGGATGTCTCGTATGTTTCCATCCTTCGGGTGTCGCCGAGCAAGATTACGGTGTCGTTTTCCAGAACTAGGATGTCTCGTATGTTTCCATCCTTCGGGTGTCGCCGAGCAAGATTACGGTGTCGTTTTCCAGAACTAGGATGTCTCGTATGTTTCCGTCCTTCGGGTGTCGCCGAGCAAGATTACGGTGTCGTTTTCCAGAACTAGGATGTCTCGTATGTTTCCGTCCTTCGGGTGTCGCCGAGCAAGATTACGGTGTCGTTTTCCAGAACTAGGATGTCTCGTATGTTTCCGTCCTTCGGGTGTCGCCGAGCAAGATTACGGTGTCGTTTTCCAGAACTAGGATGTCTCGTATGTTTCCGTCCTTCGGGTGTCGCCGCTTAATGCTTTGGTGTCGTTTGCCATTAATAGGATGTCTCGTATGTTTCCATCCTTCGGGTGTCGCCGAGCAAAACTAGGGTGTCGTTTGCCAGAACTAGGATGTCTCGTATGGTTCCGTCCTTCGGGTGTCGCCGCGCAAGGCTTGGGTGTCGTTTGCCAGGACTAGGATGTCTCGTATGCTTCCATCCTTCGGGTGTCGCCGAGCAAGATTAGGGTGTCGTTTTCCAGAACTAGGATGTCTCGTATGTTTCCATCCTTGGGTGTCGCCGCGCGAAGCTTTGGTGTCGTTTGCCAGAACTAGGATGTCTCGTATGTTTCCATCCTTCGGGTGTCGCCGAGCAAGATTACGGTGTCGTTTCCAGAACTAGGATGTCTCGTATGTTTCCATCCTTCGGGTGTCGCCGAGCAAGATTACGGTGTCGTTTTCCAGAACTAGGATGTCTCGTATGTTTCCATCCTTCGGGTGTCGCCGAGCAAGATTACGGTGTAGTTTTCCAGAACTAGGATGTCTCGTATGTTTCCGTCCTTCGGGTGTCGCCGAGCAAGATTACGGTGTCGTTTTCCAGAACTAGGATGTCTCGTATGTTTCCGTCCTTCGGGTGTCGCCGAGCAAGATTACGGTGTCGTTTTCCAGAACTAGGATGTCTCGTATGTTTCCGTCCTTCGGGTGTCGCCGCTTAATGCTTTGGTGTCGTTTGCCATTAATAGGATGTCTCGTATGTTTCCATCATTCGGGTGTCGCCGAGCAAAACTAGGGTGTCGTTTGCCAGAACTAGGATGTCTGGTATGCTTCAATCCTTCGGGTGCCCGAGCAAGATTAGGGTGTCGTTGCCAGAACTAGGATGTCTCGTATGTTTCCGTCCTTAGGGTGTCGCCGCTTAATGCTTTGGTGTCGTTTGCCAAAACTAGGATGTCTCGTTCTCGAGCAATTCATTTACGACCAAGCAACCATAATTCAAAAGTTACGACACTCGTGTTTTATATATGATCTTGTGTAAGTTGACTCAATACATAAGCATCAAATTCATCCATTAAAGTTTCTGACGGCGGAACAATTATCTCCAGGTCTTCTTCTGTATTAATAGACTGCAAACCAGTCTGCCTGCTACTTGAAGCAGCTCTTTCCTTGGCCTGACTTTTCCTTGATCTTTTTGCCTTCTTCTCGACTGCACTCTTTAATCTGCTCTCTCTCGGGCGACCTTTCGTCCTAATTTGTTCAGGATCTTGAATTACCAGCTCTGAACGTGGTTTAGCTGCGCAGTTGGCATCCACGGCAGTTTTGAATAGAGGCGGTAGACCATCCATCACTACATTAAATGCATCTTCAGACATGGAGGCTATCTCTGCGAGCTTCGTCATCCGATGAGACAGCAAACAATATCTACAATCATAAACAGAATATTAACGATCACAAATTTTAAGACATTTCAATTAAAAAATTGTCACTGCGTACCGTGAGTTTCGTGTGCTTTTATCATAACCCTCAGTATTGCAGTCGAATTCGTCAAATTGGTATTTCATGTCCTTGCACCATCTCTTCAAGAAGTATTTATCTGGTAAACGAAATACGTCATTTTGATGAAGAACCAACAGGGCATGCCTACAATGGTACCCCTTGAACTGAAAGGATCGGCACTGGCATTGGACATCCTCAATATTTCTATCGTATGACACGATATAATCTTTGATCATCTCCTTGCCAATTCCATCGACTTCAATCCTTTCATACGACTTGACGGAATATATACAAGTGTTGCCAGCTTCCTTGATCAATTTAGTATTTGATGCAGCCATTTCAAGGATCTCATTCTGGAATTTTTTGAAAATGCTCCGTGTATACCTTCCTGCAGCTTGTCTCTCAAAAGGTGATGATGTCTTTAGGAAAGCTATCGTTTGCAAAGTCCTATTATCTTCCTCGTTTTCGGCCTCGTATCGTTTTTCCAAGGCATCTTCGTACTTACTTATAAACTCCGTTAATGTTGTCTTCGAATTTATAAACCCATCGAAGAAGTGATTAATGCCCTCGCTCCTTTGTGAAGATGACATCCCTGTTAACATTTTGTCAACAAAAAATTAAAAAAAAACGTTTAAATGAATCATGAATCAAAGCCACCATTGACAGACAAACCTGCGAAGAATGTATCCTTTAGGTAAACTGGAACCCATTTTTCCCGACATTCGTATATGACATTGAACCAATCTATAGACTTGCATTCTTTATATTTCTCCATAACATGTGCCCACCTTTCCTCGAAAGAATTTATGGTCAATGAATCATATATTGCCTCATCGAAATCAACCATAAACTTGGGATTTGCCGTGCAAATGTGGCCAATCTTTTCCGGTATCTTCTTCAATATATGCCAAAGACAAAATCGATGTCGGGTATTAGGAAAAACTTCTTTGACAGCAGCCTCGATTGCCTTATCTTGATCAGTAATCATGGCAGTAGGTGCTTGACCACCATTTGCATCCAGCCAAGTATTAAACACCCATTTATATGTCTCAGTACTCTCATCAGACAACAATGCGCATCCAAGCAAGGTTGACTGTCCATGATGGTTCACCCCAACAAATGGACAAAAAGGCATTTGATATCTGTTTGTCAAGTAAGTTGAGTCAAAGCTTAGAACATCACCGAAGTATGTGCATGCCAATCTTGACCTTGGATGAATCCAGAAGACAGACCTCAGATGACCATTATCATTGAGGTCTAAGGAGTAGAAGAAATTGGGATTTTTGAGTTGCATTTCGGCAAAATGAATTACCATCGACTGAGCGTCTCCTTCTTTCAGCTTAGTCTGACGTTCGTGACTAATGAAGTTGCGAGCATCCTTCTCGGTGAAATCCAATTGTCCTCTGCCCCCTTTTCTCCTTGCTATGGCAGAGTATATCTGAGTCGTCGGAACATTCACGGCATGTAAATTGCTGATCTCTGCCTTCTCTGGTGTGCTGATCCTCCTATGCGACCGTAGATAACCAGCTGATGTTATGGAGAGCCCATGGTTATGTTCTAGGGAAACCTCATCCAAAATCCACTTACCACTTGTAGCATTCAGTCTTGCTTTTATGGATGCCATACAACCAACTTTCCCAGTATCCCTATGATTCATACTCTTCTCTGATTTTCTGGATTTTCCTTGCCTCCAACACGCCAGGTGCTTGAAGCAAAGTTGTTTTTTGTTGTTGGCCCTGCTACACACTGTTGTGATTCCAAAGCCAACTCGTTTCGCGTATCCATTGTAGAACGTATATACATCATCGGCTGAATTGAATTCCATCCCAGTTTGAGGAACTACAATATCATCCACTGCATTTGGAACGACAGGTGAAGCTGCACGGCCGGGAGTATTATCTTCTTCTTTCCGATCTACATTTTCAGCATCAACTGTGACAATATAAGCACGCATTCATGAGCAGCTACTCCTACGCGACACCCCAGTTGAAATCTACTGACAACCTAGTTCGAATTCGGCAGAAAATCATTCGCGACACCCCAGTTGCAATCCCACGACACCCTAGCTTTAGGGCGACGACACCCGTCTTATAAATGTGCACATAGAGAGAACCCGGCGACACCCTAATTGAATTCGGCAGAAAATCAATCGCGATACCCATGTTGAAGTCTCACGACACCCTAGCTCTAACGAGACGACACCCGTGATTGAACAAGAGACCACGGAGATAATCCCCGCGACACCCTAGTTCGAAGTCGGCCGTCAGTCCTTCGCGACACCCCAGACGAAATCTCACGACACCCTAGCTCTAGGGCGACGACACCCGTCTTATAAATGTGCACATAGAGAGAACCCGGCGACACCCTAATTGAATTCGGCAGAAATTCAATCGCGACACCCCTGTTGAAATCTCACGACACCCGTGATTGAACAAGAGACCACGGAGATAATCCCCGCGACACCCTAGTTCGAAGTCGGCCGTCAGTCCTTCGCGACACCCCAGACGAAATCTCACGACACCCTAGCTTTAGGGCGACGACACCCGTCTTATAATTGTGCACATAGAGAGAACCCGGCGACACCCTAATTGAATTCGGCAGAAAATCCCAGCGCGACACCCCTGTTGAAGTCTCACGACACCCTAGCTCTAACGAGACGACACCCGTGATTGAACAAGAGACCACGGAGATAATTCCCGTGACACCCTAGTTCGAAGTTGGCCGTCAGTCCTTCGCGACACCCCAGACGAAATCCCACGACACCCTAGCTTTAGGGCGACGACACCCGTCTTATAAATGTGCACATAGAGAGAACCCGGCGACACCCTAATTGAATTCGGCAGAAAATCAATCGCGACACCCATGTTGAAGTCTCACGACACCCTAGCTCTAACGAGACGACACCCGTGATTGAACAAGAGACCACGGAGATAATCCCGCGACACCCTAGTTCGAAGTCGGCCGTCAGTCCTTCGCGACACCCCAGACGAAATCTCACGACACCCTAGCTTTAGGGCGACGACACCCCCTTTGAAAATTTACGACACCCAACTAATCACGGCGGCGAGGAGGCCCGCGACAACCAAGTTACTAAAATTTATTTTTATTTATAAATAAAAAAATTTACATTAGCCCTCACTGGGGCTTCTCTCCTTCGGTCGCTGCGTCCTCGATCTGGCGATGGAGGGACGCTACTTTCCCCTCCAGGTGGCTATTGGCCCGACGCAGGCCCTCTATCTCTTTCTTGAAACCTCCTGGTATTCCTCGAGCGCCAGCCTGAGTTCCTCGATGATAGCGTGCGACTCAGCATAAACCATCGAGTCGATGGTGACGGTTGGGCGTCGGCTGCCAGTTGATCTCACCTCGCCTCTGGAAGCCATTTTTTCGTCAGTTCAAGCTGGAAAGGTGAGTAACGATGGCATTCCCTGGGTCTTATTTAAGGTTCCCCTGGCGGGTGTTTCGATAGCCATGCGCCACCATCTCAGTGGTTGTTCACAGGAATCGAATCGGTGCGTCACCACGCCCCGCCCTCCACGTTGAGTTTCGAGGGATGGGGAACAGAATAGTTTCGGGAAGCAAACAGTCTTAAGTTTAACGTTGTCCCAAGAGAAAATTCACGACACCCTAGGATGATTTGGATTTCGGCCGAAACTCCTTCGCGACACCCCACTTGAAAGCTCACGACACCCTCGCTTTAAGGCGACGACAACCCGTGGGTTCACTGTTAATGCATGGGTGTCGTCCCCTTAAAGCTAGGGTGTCGTGAGTTTACAACTGGGGTGTCACGAGGGAGTTTCGGCCGAATTCGAGAAGGGATGTCTCGGGGGTTATCCCTGTGATCAGTTCGACGCACGGTTGTCGTCGCCTTAAAGCTAGGGTGTCGTGAGCTTTCAAGTGGGGTGTCGCAAAGGAGTTTCGGCCGAAATCCAAATCATCCTTGGGTGTCGTGAATTTTCTCTTGGGACGACGTCAAACTTAAGACTGTTTGCTTTCCGAAACTGTTCTGTTCCCCATCCCTCGAAACTCAACGTGGAGGGCGGGGCGTGGTGACGCACCGATTCGATTCCTGTGAACAACCACTGAGATGGTGGCGCATGGCAATCGAAACACCCGCCAGGGGAACCTTAAATAAGAATGGGGAATGCCATCATTACTCACCTTTCCAGCTTGAACTGACGAAAAAATGGCTTCCAGAGGCGAGGTGAGATCAACTGGCAGCCATGGCAGGCGACCCCCAACCGTCACCATCGACGCAGTGGCTTATGCTGAGTCGCTCGCAAGCAGCGAGAGACTCATCGAGACGGCCGAGAAATACCTGGCCGTTACAACAAAAGAGATAGTGGTCCTGCGTCGGGCCAATAGCCACCTGGAGAGGAAAGTAGCGTCCCTCCAGCATCACATCGCCGGCGCAGCGACTGAAGGAGATAAGCCCCAGTAAGGGCTAATGTAATTTTTTTTTTATAAATAAAATTAAATTTAGTAACTTTGTTGTCGCAGGCCTTCTCGCCGCCGTGATCAGTTGGGTGTCGTCAATTTTCAACTGGGGTGTCGTCGCCCTAAAGCTAGGATGTCGCGGGATTTCGTCTGGGGTGTCGCGAAGGACTTACGGCCGACTTCGAACTAGGATGTCTCGTATGTTCCGTCATTCGGGTGTCACCGAGCAAGACTAGGGTGTCGTTTGCAACTTCGATGTCTCGTATGTTTCCGTCCTTCGGGTGTCTCCGCGCAAGGCTTGAGTGTCTTGCCAGAACTAGGATGTCTCGTATGGTTCCGTCCTTCGGGTGTCGCCGCGCAAGGCTTGGGTGTCGTTTGTCAGAACTAGGATGTCTCGTATGGTTCCATCCTTCGGGTGTCGCCTAGCAAGACTAGGGTGTCGTTTGCCAGAACTAGGATGTCTCGTATGGTTCCGTCCTTCGGGTGTCGCCGCGCAAGGCTTGGATGTCGTTAAAGAACGGGTGTCGTCTCGTTAAAGCTAGGGTGTCGTGGGATTTCAACAGGGGACCCTCGCTGGGATTTTCTGCCGAATTCAATTAGGTTGTGGCCGAGTTCTCTCTATGTGGGGTCATGTTAAAGAACGGGTGTCGTCTCGTTAGAGCTAGGGTGTCGTGGGATTTCAACAGGGGACCCTCGCTGGGATTTTCTGCCGAATTCAATTAGGTTGTCGCCGAGTTCTCTCTATGTGGGGTCATGTTAAAGAACGGGTGTCGTCTCGTTAGAGCTAGGGTGTCGTGGGATTTCAACAGGGGTGTCGCGCTGGGATTTTCTACCGAATTCAATTAGGTTGTCGCCGGGTTCTCTCTATGTGGGGTCATGTTAAAGAATTCAATTAACGGCAGAATTCTGCGTGAGGTTTGGCAAGGAAAATCTCATTGGATAACCTTTTATATTTGAAGCCTCCAGTAGCCAGGTTTTTCAAAGCTGAAATATTTACAAAACAGTTATGACACTCAGAGTGTCATAACTATTTCATTCTAAGGTAGTTACCCGCGCATTAAACGCATTAACTAACTTTAACCAGAAAAAATACTGTTGAATGTAATAAAGATATATAAAATAAAGAGTTCTTACTTGCTGCGGATGACATTTCCTCCAGAAATTTTTTTACACAGACTCCAGTATCAAGGTTTTCCAGTCCAGTAGCTAAAAATTTTCAGCCTCTAAGCTGGAAGAAAATGAGTTCTTCTTGCAGAGATGACATAAAACGGGAAAAATGGCGCTAAAGGGCATTTTCGTCCACACAAAAATTTTAAAATAAAGCGAACAGCATTAAATGTCCGTCGCGTTCAGAACTGTTACGTCAAAGGCCAGCCATACCTTCTGTCAGGTCTTCCACGTCGGAGCCACGTGGACCAATAGGAAGACGCGGTGCAGTCCACGTCAGCCTTGCTGCACCGGGGCCGGTGTACAAAGTGTTTTCCATGGGTTAATGGGTGATGGCCTTGACGTGATTAACTATGGGTTAGCAGGGGTATTTTTTAAATATAGCTGGATTGATAAAAATTGGTAATATTAAAAATAATTAAATCTAAGTTAAGTAGTTATTGAATTAGAGGGGTAAAATGATCATTTTTAAATTTTGGGTTAGAAGGGTAAAATGATATTTTTTTTTAATTTTGATGAATTAATTATTTATTTATGTTAAATTATAGGTGATTATTTTCTGATTTGCTTTGCATCGAGGAGTTATTAGAGTAGCTATGAGGTAAGAGCTCGATACCCTACTCTACTATTATGTTATGTGTTTTCATACCTTGCATGCCTATATATATATATATATATATATATATATATATATATATATATGATATGTTGTTGGTTTTCTCTGTGCATCATAGTTTATTATGGATTTGGTGTATATATATATATATATAATATGGTGGAATGATATTTTGTTATAAACAATTTTTGGTTTAATTTGAGATTATGGATTTTGGGTTTCTATATATGATATGGCATGGTTTTCTAAAGGTGGTATGGCATGATTTGGTATTCTAGGATTGATATGGCATGGCTTTGATATCCCAAAGGTGGGATGGTATGGCTTGATATTCTAATGTGGGATGGGACGGTATTTTGGAAGTGGAATGGATATTGCTGGTACGTGGCACTAGTTCTAGTAAGAGTTAGTACCATGATGGTAAGTATAAAAGTTCTATTGGGCTTTTTAACTCATCCCATTATATCTTATTTTTTTTGCAACAGATGAGGAGGACATTTATCTGATAAATCAGAATTTTAGGGATGGTCTTTATGAGTGAGGTTACTTAAAGGATTCTTCTCATTTTATATTGATCAATTTGAAAGAGAGGTAAAAGATTGATAATCTGATATAGATAGTGATATATTTAAATTTTAACTTTCGCAATTGCATTTTGCATATGTTGAGGTTTAGGAGGCTTTGCTTGCTCTTGAGGTTTGTTTTAAGAGTACACGGTCATGTCGCGATGCCCTGGACTAGGTTTAGGATAGGGTATCGTAACAATCTATTTACAAGATGAAGAAGCAAGAATTTCTCATCTTTAATTTCAGTTTAACAAGGGCTAAATTTCTCAAATAGTGAGAATTTTGATAACATCATTGGATCAATTGTGAATCAATATAGCTGCATTGGACAGACAAAGATGGTTTTATGGGAAATATTGGTCACGTTCAAGACATAAATGTTTTAAGTATAACTTCTAAAGGCTATAACTTCCTCATATGGTTTAAGATTTTACCTTTCAAATAAGATATTGTCTAAGTTATCTTTCCAATGCTAGAGAAATTTCATGACATATAATGGTAGATGAAGTTGATATAAGAATAGAATCAAGCTTGAAAATGAAATTATTTTAGTACAATTTCTTTACTATTTGAGAAAAAACTTCCATCTCTTTTAACTAAAGAAGGAATTTAATGCGATTTGGATCCAATGGCATCTCCAAATAGTAACAATAGAAGAAAGATGGGATCGAAAAATGATGAAATTAAAGTGGTTAATAGTAGGGAACTCCTTAAGTAGAGGGTCCTTATAATCTATCCTAATGAAGGATTCTTTGATGCTCAAGCCAGTATAGGATCGTTTATGTTGGAAGCTCAGAGGGGTTCCCTAAGGCTTACGGTTTTTCAAAAGAAATAAAAATTAAATTTGAAAAACATATTAAATCAAATCAAACCTTCTCATTTATAAGCACGTATGAGATTTCTTGATTGGCTAAGAATTTTATGTTCGCTGCGACTTTTTTCTACCTTGGACATTTTAGAATCCATTCCATTTAGGATTAACTGAGTGCTAATGTAGCACTAACCAGTTTGGCTAAAGTGAATAGTCACATGTCAATAGATTATAAGTTAATAAAAATTTATCTATCACATGCCTCCTATTCTCGAGACCTAGGTGCACAGCTCGAATAAGAGAGTAGTTTATTTGAGCTTCAGGATGGTAGGCCATGTTGAGTATTAAGGTGCAAAGTGATTCATCTAAAGACTTTTAAGGTGAGGCTAAATAATTCAAATTCCTTGTCCAAGGTAAGAGACCAGCATTTGAGCTTAATCATTTAAAGTACCATTTGAGAGGTCTCAAGATAATTGAAAAGGAAAGTAGAGCATTTTTGACTTGACGCTGTAATCAAATTTTATTGAAATCATAATCAGAATCACTCATTTCTTCTATCTGTTTGGTTCACACAAGAATCAAAATTAGAATTAGATTGATTTCTATTGCTATTGCTTGGTTTGTCTAAACCTCAAAACTAGTCTATAATTTCAATTTTGGTTATGAGTCAAAAGCTTTAAAATTCGATTGTTTTCAAATTTTTGATAGATATATATTAATTTAATATTTATTTCATAAATAAAAAGACCTAATAATTAATAAATAAAGGAAAATCATAATAAAATTATAATATAACAATATCCATATTGTGATTATGTAAATCAAATAGCGTTAACTTTAATTTATGAATCATGTTAATAATATATATATATGGAAATATATATCAAGTTATATATTATAATGCATTTATTATATATAATACAAAATATTACATAATAATTGTCCTATATATAATATTAGTACATCTAGGCTAATATAAGTAAATATACATATATATATATATATATTACTAATAACTATTATTATCATAATATAATATACTATATAATAATATTAATTATATAACTATTATTTATATTATATAATAAACCTACAATATTATATATCATATATTTATAATATATTGATTTTATATTATTATATTTTATATTATATTTATAATTAATTATAATATATAATGTAGTAATATTAATTATTTTATTTTTATACTTATTATATAATAAGTATATACTCATATAATATATTATATTATATTATTAAATATAATATATACTTATTATATTTGTTAAATAGGTTAGACAATGGTTGGTTGGAATGGATTTGCAATCTTAAGTGGGGGGTCTGGATTCCAAATTCACCAAAATACAAGATTCGAATTCCAAGAAGAATTGGAATTGGATTCCAATTCATTCTATATAAACACTTAGAATTGAAATTAGTGATTTTGATTCTAATTTCAGGTTATTTTCATAAACCAAGCTCTATCTATTAGCTGTGAGAGCATAACGCATGTAAAAGCAAGGCTAACCACATGTCTCATCCTCGACTATGGATCTCCATTAATCATTATGAATCATCTATATATCTTTGAAAGGAAGGTGGAGGAAGAGATTTACCTTCAATCTTTATCAGCATTCCTCCCAATTCTTCTTTTTCAGCTTTCCTATAAGAATGTCATTTTTTTCTTTTTTCTTTTTTTTCTTCTTCCCTTTATGGCCCCTTGTTTGCTTTCATTTTCTCCATTAAAGATGATTCTAAGGCTTTAAAAGGATAGTAGATAACATCATGCCATTGTTTATATATTTTTATATTATTATAATATAATATATATTATATTATTGTTACAATAATTTATAGGTCAAGAATAATATAATAATAATTTTTAATAGTATAAATAATTGAATAGTTAAAAGTTTCATATAATATTAAGTTTCACAACATTTTAAAAATATAGTTACCAAACATCAAACAACTTTTTTAAAAGCTCTATTTCTAAAAGCTCTATTGAAAAAAACTCACTGTCAACAGCTTTGCAAATCAGAGCCTAATTACCATACATATGGTTTAATGAGCTATTATTAATTACATAGACGCCACCATAATTATTTTATATATAGCTAGATTGTTTCTTGGGTCCACTAACTCATCTCATGTTCTAGCCTCTAAGCTACCAACCTTGACCGATCATCTCATGCCATCATAAAAAATAATGAAAGTATGATACAAAAATATAAATATATACATTATATATACATTGTATGCACTAAATTCCTTTTCGTGTCTTTAATCATCTTATCTGGTAGTTGAACTACTTCCTATGCTCCAATATCTACTTCACCATATAAAACCATAAATTAGTTAGATCAAATCAATTTAAACTGATTTTTTTGAAACAAAAATGGAACCTGGTCAACACTAGATTGATGAATAAATAATTTAAGCATGTTAAGCATTTTAATAATGTCCAAAGAAACTAAGGAAAAGGTTTTTCTAAAATTATATGATCTTTAGAGTCACTGTTGAGATATCATATATAAATATGAATTAGTATAAATACATAGTTGAGTTATTTTATAATTTTATGCTCTGTTAATTAAAATCTTGATTGGTAGCTATTTGTAAAATTCAATATTTTCAAGAGCATTTGCTCACCTTTGAAAAAAGTGTTCTATTTCAAGGGCAAAAGATTACTATCACAAATAGGTATACTTTTTCAAGGGTAAAGCTTGTCCTCAAATAAGTTTAGTTTTCTAGGGGTAAAGTTTACCTTTAGAAAAGTCCAATTATTATTTGAGAGCCAATTCTACCCTCAAAAAAGGTTTTTTTTTGACAATTTATTTCTCCCTTAGAAAATAATTATAGTACTAAAACTTTTGGCCGAATTTTCATGAACTTCGGCTCATGCTTTATACATTTTCAACGGCAATTAGTATCAACATAAATGTACTAACTTTTGTTGAACATTTGTGATGGCAATAACAACCATAAAAAAAGCTCCATTTTTCTTGAAACTTTATTTTTATGCTCAAAAAAATAATATGGTGTCAAAACTTACCACCAAAATTTTCATTAATTCTGGCAATTTTTTTATGCATTTCCAAGACCAATAAATATTGTCATAGATATACTAACCTTTTCATGAATATTTCTAACGGCAAATATATGCTATCAGAAAAAGGTTATACTTTTTTGGTGCAATAAACTACCCTAGGAAATAAGTATATCTTTTCCAAGGGTAATTTTCTATCCTTGAAAAAAAAGTACATTTTTTTCAATGGGTATTTACCACCCTTGGAAATTCTGATAGTTTATTTTTACTGTTGGATATTTTAATTATGCTATAATTCATACATTACTTTATTATAAATGAATCTTAGAGCCATTATATGGTAACATAAAGTAATGGATCAACAATAAGTTTTTTTGTTGCCCTTCTAATTTTATTTAGATCTATCTTCATAACAAGATGGCAATTTACCTTCTTCTTCTTCTCTCTTTCTTATCTTCCAAGTCCTAATGATGTAGAAAGAGAGTAAATATTCAGAGGTGGTTCTTAGGTTAAACTTAGATATATACCTCATTCCGTTCTCAAACTTAAACATATGAGAAGTAAATTATGAACTCATTCAGTAGTGTATGACTCCACCACATATATATGAGTTATATTGCCCCTTAAACATTTATTGGTGACATATATAGAGGTAAGCCGAACCAGCAATAATTTCACACTTTTTGATGTTCTAACTACGTACATGCTACCGAGGTTCTGTGTCGGTGACGGTCACCTCATTTACCGAATATGTTTTCGATGCAGAGACTCCAGTGTTGGTCAATGACTGATCCGAAACAGACACCTTTCGACGCTGATAAGATGGTGGTTCGCCAGGTTCTGGAAGTGCCATTTGCTCGCTTCGCAGCATGAGAACAACCAATGACATGGTTGGCCTTTTGTCTGCATCGTCTTGGATGCAAAGCAATGCCACATGGATACACCTCGAAGCTTCGTTGGTAGAGTACGAGTCCTCAAGCGATGGATCCATCAACTCGATTGCCCTGTCCTCAATCCACAGCTTCCATGCCTACATGCATGGAGAATTATCCATGTTCAAAATCTATGAAGTATTTTTAGGAACACTCTATTCTTGTGCTTCTTTTAGGGCCTAGGCCTATACTCCTAATCTTTAATTAGTTCTCTTCTTGAAAGATGGTCAAGCTCATTAACTATGTATGTTTCATTGCACAAAACATAAAAATGCAAGGTAAGATGGTTAAAATTAATCTGTAACCTGAGCATCCAAATCTAAAGAATTTTTTCGTTTGAGAAAGATGGAGAGTTCGTATTCAAGAAGATCTAGGACTTACATATTTTAGAAGAGTCTGACCATGCTGCTGAAAAAATTTTGAGCCATTCTTTGCCCACTTAAGATTTCCAATAAGAGAACTCCAAAGCTAAACACGTCAGACTTCACCGAGCAAGCACCATGCAGAGCATACTCTGGAGCCATGTATCCACTGTTGCACATGACAGCGAACAAGGAATCTTGAGAAATTTTATGTAGGACGCATAATTATCAGGAGAAAAAAAAAAAAAAAGAGTTTATAAGTTCACTTACTAGGTTCCTACAATCCTCATTGCATCATCGATGTCATTGCTTTCTCCTTCGAAGATCGTTGCCATGCCAAAGTCTGATATCTTTGCATTCATCTCGCTGTCCAACAAAACATTGCTAGCTTTGAGGTCTCTGTGGATGACTTTAAGTCGGGAGTCTTCGTGAAGATAGAGAAGGCCACGCGCAACTCCTTCAATGATGTGAAGTCGTCTCCTCCAATCCAAGTGAGAACGATTTCTTGCACCTAGGAAAGATGCATAAAGTTACATTGTAATCTTAACGTTAGCAATGGGGAAGTAGCAAGATTCTAGTAACAAACCAAAGAGAAAAGCATCAAGGCTTCCGTTAGGAAGGTATTCATAGATCAGCAGCATCTCTTCTCTCTCCATGCAGCAACCCAGCAACCTGATAAGATTCCTGTGTTGAAGCTTCGCTATTAATCTCACCTCATTCTTGAATTCTATAGAACCTTGACGAGATGTTGTGGACAGCCTCTTGACTGCGATTTCCCTTCCGTCAGGTAGCACACCCTGTGAAGGAAAAGAAAAATATTATGATTTGGTTACCGATCGAATGGGGAGCATAGTTAGGCTACCATGGATTAATATATATGTAACCATAGGAAAGAACAAGGAGTGCCAATGTATACTCTGTACACAGGACCAAATCCACCTTCCCCAAGCTTATTTTCGTCAGAGAAGTAATTCGTAGAGGCTTGTACCATAACCAGATCCATCAATGGCAACTCCATGTTTTCCGTTGGCACGACATCATCCAACTTAGCACTTTTGCTACCTGAAAAAGAGGCAAGAAGTGATGCTTTCTTACCATGCCAACATTTTCTAATAAAAATTTTGATCCAAATGTACCGGTAAGTCTCTGCGACCCTCGCCGCCATAGAAAGAACGCTGAACAGAGTAGGGTCATGGCTATGATCAAAGACACAACTGAGATGACCACAGCCTTTGATTTTTTCTGTCGCCCCCCTGTTGTTCAAAGCAAGTTGTATCTTATCAACTGAAATATACAATGTTGTGCATTGATTTTTTATCTGAGGCACCTAAATTAATTAAAGCTAAAAATGAAAAATAACTTTGATATTTTGTATGATGAATTCGTTCGTAATTTATTTATGTGCCTTCCACCAATTCATGGAACACACAACCATGATAAAAGTTTGGCTTTAAGAAAAAGGAAGAAAGCACCTCTATCAACATCCAGCGGAGGCCGAGGTGACGGTGGCCGGAGGAAGGAGTAGGCCTCATACCTCACCCAACAACTAGGACTCAAATAGCGCCATCCATTAGATTGACTGCAACAAGTTGTTACGTTTGCTAAGATGGTCTTCAAGCACTCCCCACACTCAGCGCTGCTGAGATCCACGGTGCACTGTGCGAGCCCAAACAAACTCCGATTGACTGTTGCATTCGTTGCGAACATCAAGGGCCGTTTGTAAGGAGCTACTTTCACTAGTTCAGAAACCATCTTCAGTGGCTCACTTGAGTTGGTGTCCTCGATGGAGTTCTTCAAGGAGATCCCAATAGCATCCATGAAACCAATAAAGTTGTAATCAGCGTAGCGCACATGGCAATTGTCATACCAAATAATGGCCTGCCTAGCCCTTGGACAACTCCACAAGATCTGGGATGTTGCTGTTTTGGTGCAATTCAGACAGTCAATGGATGGTAGGTCACCTTGGCAGAGGAAGAGACCATAGACACGGTCGGGCTCATTCCCCACGGAGTCCATGTTGGAATTGGATAGCAGAGATTTGGAGTTCAGATAAGAGAGTAGGCTCTCAAGGTTAGTCTGGTACGTGCCATTAGCAGCATACTTTTCAGCTTTGCACTCGAACTTCAACAACGTGTTTTGATTGATCCGGAATAGGAATGAGTAAGTCTCATACCTTATGGAGCAACTGTAACTCAGATAGTGCCACCCTTTCCGATCACCACAACAAGACTTTATTTGAGCGAAGATTGTTTCCAAGCACTTCTTGCAATCAGCACTGCTGAGATCAGTTGTGCACTGAGCTTGCCCGAATACACCATCAAAGACTGATGAACTGGACGCAGACATTGATGGTTGATATGGAGCCAGCTGAACCAGTTTGGACATCATCTCCAGAGGTTCAGTTGAATTTATCTTGTCACCGCTGGCTAATTCAAAGCCAGTAGCATCCATGACACCAAAGAAGTTGTAATCGGAGTATCTTAATTCGCAAAAGTCATACCAAATTACACCTTGGCGTCTCATGGAGCAATTCGGTAAGATATCGGTGATTGCTTTTTGGATACAACCTTGACAGTACTTAGGGAAGACATCACCTCGGCAGAGGAAAAGGCCAAAAGCAAGGTCGGTGCTATTTCCAGCAGTCTCAGTGCTGGAATTGGAAAACAGTGACTTGGAAATAAGAGAGGTAAAGAGGGTATTAAGATTTGCCTCAAACGTGCTGCCAGCTTTGTATGCATTACCTGTGCAATTGGAGTTGAGGCGATTGAGAACTAAAAGAGCATCGGCAGTTCTAGTGGATCCATGGAAGATCAGCAAGCAAGGGATTAGGAAGAGGAGGGAGCTCAACGAAATTTGCTTTGAAAGACAAAGGCTAGGCTTCATCTCTCAAGCTGGCTATGGAATTGGAATGATAAACAAATGGAATAGATTGCAGGTAAGAGGTGAGGAACGCAACTTCATCTCTCGTGTTGAACTCTGTCTGTATTGACCAAATAAACCTTCAAGAAGTCGACCAAAGACGTAAAACAAGCCAAGGAGAAGAGTGTGGTCAAATTATAAGGCAGTGATGTTTGCCCGACTCCAAATCGGATTAAATTCATGCTCGTCACAGCTACCATATACTTATAAGCATCCAAGGCTAACCTGCAACTCCAAAAATATATTTTAATTATTCCATATAAGCTATAAATATAAATAATAATAATTGATACATTCTGTTATTACTGTACTCTTATACATATATCCGAATTATCCTTTAGTTTATACTTATAAACCAACTAACATATATATCTAAGAAATCATCCTTGGATCCAATTACTCATCCCAAGGCTTTCATCAAATCCTCCCTCAGCTTTTAAATCTGAGAAAAAAAAGAGAAATAATAATAATGAGCTTGGCAGCCTAATAAATAGCACTTTATTTTAATAAAATTGAATCAAGCAGTATTTAAGATTATAATTCAATAAATATAATCAAGGAATTATGTACATTTGGCATATATATAGTAAAACCATAAATATATCTTTTCACTAAATGCACAAATTAGCATACCATATTTTTAGCACATAAATATACCACATGAATTCAAACTTAATTGCAAGAATAAAATATCAAATCTAAAATTTAATAAGATAATTAAATACCAAATAATACATATTGAATCTTAGGTCTCAAATCTCTTTATCTCTTTAGTCAAGGACTATGGTTGTATTTAACCTTTACGACAAAGGTCCATGCTCACATTTAGCCCTGCAGAAAATGCCTAAGACCGCATTTAATCTTACAAAGTAGGTCCAAGATTATATTTAGCCCCGTAAAGTATATCAAATTCTAACACTGCATAATGACCTATGCTGTCAATATCTTATTATATTTAATTTAGTTGAGAGTTTATATATATATAAAATTTAATTTTTAACATCAAAGTTTCATAAATATCTTGCATTTACAAAATAAATAAAATTTTAATTATTCATAATTAATAATTTCAAAATATTGTACAACAATTTCTCAACAAAATTTTCAATAAATACGACTCCATGCTTGATCCTAGTGTCATAAATCAATTATAACAAAATCTAACAGATAAAATTTATGAGCCAAAATATCAAACAAAATTTGGCCATTTACAAACCCCGAAATATAATTTAGTATAAAGAATTTACAATTCTAAAGTATTCATAAATTCATCAAAATAAGGAATCTCATACAATTCAACATCATTGTTAAATATTTCTGAATATAACAAATTTTGAATTTAGATATAAATTTGCAATGATACAATTTCTTTAAAATAATTTATTACTATAAAGAAAATCAGAAGTGCTACTTACCTCTCAACACTATTTAGGAACTTCATAAATCTTTTGTGTTCGCCTTGAAATTCTGCCTCGGTCTAAAGGAGAAAAGGAAAGAAAAATTCTGACTCAATTTTCCATTTCTACTTTAATTAATATACCTTTACATGCCACTAGGGAGGAGATTACTATTTTACTTATGTTTATATGCAGAGAGAGAGAGAGAGAGAGAGAGAGAGAGAGAGAGGTGAAAGAAGAGAAGAGACGAAAGATAGCGGGGAGGAGATGGGAGTGAGAGAGAGAGAGAGAGAGAGAGAGAGAGGATAAGGAGGGAGTGGGAAGCAGGGTTTTGGAGCTTAGCTGCTAAAGAACAGAAAACAGGGGGGCCGTGCCCTGTTTTCGAATCAGTGACAGCCTCGTGCAGTGGCTACCCTGGTTGCCACTTATCTGGGTTGTGGGACCCAATAATAATCTTCCACGGAAACTCGATTTGGCTGCGTGAAAGAGCTAACGTCCAAATTTAGAACAAGATCCCATGAGCATCCCCAAAAAAATATATTCTAATGCATGGACGGGTAAACTCAGATCGTTTATGAGCTTCCATGTTGAATACCAGACAAATGCAAATACTTTTTATGATGGACCATGCTTTCAATATTATCCGTTTCATACTCTTCAAGAAAACAAGATCCATGGTTCCATTCACCGATCTTTTTTTTCTTAAACATTCCTGATCTCGTGCATCCAACTTAAAAATGATATTGAAATAAAGCATCTGCATGGCTTTTTAGTATTCAAGCGTGTATGTCATTAAAAAGAGTTTATTTACAAAGTGGGATCGGTCATTCCGGCTCACTCCAGTTAACAATGCCGTAAACCTAGCCATCAGTCTGCTAATCTACGCAAATTAAAGAAAAGGGACTCATTTCTATGCAAATTTGATGGTGATTGATGACGCAAAATTACCAGCCTCGAACGTTCGGTCACCTCCTTCAGCGAGCTCCTTGCGCCTGTAAGTAAGTTCCGGGGGCCGGAGATTCCGGCGGGGACCCTCCGACGCTTAAGTCAGTGGTCTGAGCAACAGCCGTGAGCTTAAGGAAGCTCGAAAGAGAAAAAAAGAGAGAGATGGCTCCGAGAAGATCTCTCGCTGTGAGCGCTTAGGGGTGTCATGAGTGTGTTACCTGGTCGAGGTCCCTCTTACCCTCTTTATATGTGTTTAGAGTTTGTCTGGCTTGACTAGTTGAGGCTTTGTAATGATGACCTTGATGGGTGAAGTGTCAGAGCTGATGTCTGTGAGGCTTGGGATTCAACCACTTTGTCAGAGCATTTAAGGTGATGGCAGTAATGGCAGAGCTTGCTTCCTTCTTTGATATGTCAGGACTGTAGGTCAAGTCCCATCAACGTGGGTGGCTGCAGCTGGTTGATGGGTCCTGTTCCATCGGAGAGGGGAAAGCAGGGGCCGTCCTCCTCGGCCAGAAAGTGCCGGGGCGGCCTAGCTTGGACATGCCGGGGCCGGCTAGGACGGTGCCGGGGTGCCGGGGCCGGCTAGGAAGGTGCTGGGGCCGGCTGAGAGGTGCCGAGGTGCCGGGGCCGGCTAGCTTGGACACGCCGGGGCCGGCTAGGAAGGTGCCGGCCTTGGAGGTGTCGGCCATTGGAGCCATCGGCCAATGGGGCCGTCGGCCATTGGGCTGTCGGCCGTGGAGCTGCCGATCACGGAGCCGTCGGCCATTGGAGCCGTCGGCCTTGGGGCCGTCGGCCGTTGGAGCCGTCGACCGTGGAGCTGCCGGTCATGGAGCTGTCGGCCGTTGGAGGGCCTTGGGGCCGTCGGCCATTGGGCTGTCGACCGTGGAGCTGTCGGTCATGGAGCTATCGGCCATTGGAGCCATCGGCCGTTGGGGCCGTCGGTCGTTGGGGCTATCGGCCAAGGAGCCGTCGGCCATGGAGCCATCGGCCTTGGAGCTTTAGAGCAATTGGATGCGCGTGGCTTTATGAGGCCATAAACGCTACCGTGGCCAAAGGGCCCTTTGGAGGCCAAAGGGGGCTCTGTCGATTTTCTTCCTTCATAATTCTCTAACGGCGTTTGGATCAGCCACATCAGTGATTTCTTTCCTCTCCCACCTTACTAACAACTTCATGTAAAGAAAGCGAGGCTTTCTCTCATCTTCTCCTATATGTGTGTGTGTGTGTGTGTGTGTGTGTGTGTGTAAAAAAGAAGATTTCTCACAACAAAATTAAAAAATAATAATAACAAAGAGAAGTCAAGAGTTGAAGACCCCTAAACAAAAGAAAGCAATGCGATATCATCTTCTATTCAGAATTATTGATTCGATCTGTTCATCCGGAGAAGAAAAGAATGGACGGGCCATTAGGTGGCAAATTGTTTTAATGTAAATATAGTGATTTGTTATCCATTTTATTAAGAACAAGAGGCGGTGATGTCTGTTGGAAATTTCTATATGAATCGATTCATTGCATATAACGTGAGCACAAGCAAGCGTAACAAAATTTGTTTAATAGTTAAGCTCAGTTTTTTTTTTTTTTTTTCAATTTGTTCATCAGAAAGCAATGTTCATAATCTAGATGATTTATCTTACTAGTGTACAAGTTTTTGAAAACAAGGCGGTCTATAAATGTTTTGTGGAAATTGGCATAGACCCAAAAGTCCCCTTTCGGTCTATAGATATTTATCCGGAAGTCAAGAAGTGAGAGCAACCTCAATTATTTCTCTCCACTGGGAGTAGCCTCCCTAGATGGAACGCAGTCCGGATTGCGACAAAAGACTCGATCTGAGCCTCTTTCCTCAGCTAAGAAAGACCTGCAGGAATTCCAAAAACTTTTCAAGTCACTTTGCAAGATTAAACCTGATATAGCTGATCAAGCCATATTAGGACTAACAGATCAAATGATTAACAAAATCAAAATTGGATGGACTAAGTCAGCACCCAAGGAACTTCCGAGCCCCCTTCAGCCTCGGCACACAGGGGACTCCCGAGTCCCCTTCAGCCGCAGCACCCAAGGGACTCCCGAGTCCCCCTCGATCTCAGCACCCAGGGAACTTTTGAATCCCTCTCGGCCTTGGCATCAAGGGACTCCTGAGCCCCCCTCGACCTCAGCCTCAAAGGACTCCCGAGTTTCCCTTAGCCTAGGCACCTGGCCTGGCCTCCATATGGCCCGATGGATATCAGCTACCGCCACCTGACCCACCAACCTCCTGCGATCCCGCGTGGTCACTGCCAGTTATGGCTCACACTCAACATGACCAGGCCCACCTACCACCTATGGCACTACATCTGATAGGAGATGGCTGGACAGGCTACCCCTAACAAACTCAGGAACGGTTGCGATCTGTCCCTGCCAGCCTTGCCGCCTATCCTCCGCCAGGTGATGACTTCTCGAATTCAATAACCTTCCAAAAAGAGGGTAAGAGGAACTTCTGAACAGGTATAAGAACCTTCGCTTATAACAAGAGAAGGGATCTGAACTCCAAGTTCTTTGGACTAAGTCTTTTAGTCCACTTCTCATTACTGTTTTTCAAGTTACTCACTTGAGCGTCGGAGGGTCCCCACCGGAGCAACTAGTCTGCGGGGACTTCCTTGCAGGATTTCTGTATGAGGAGGCATTCGAGGATTTTCAGAGCCGTCTTTGTCATCTTTTGGACCCCCGTCCTTACTCGACGTTCAAAAAGGTTGATTTGGCGATAACAGATTGGTGCGCTAGGTAGGGGGAAAGACAAGGAGATAGAAAGCTTCAAAACAATCAATTGTAAACCTTCACTTCCCTGAGAAAAGCAAAAAGATGGTGGTGATGCGCGCCCAGGAGGTTTCCACCAGCTACGCTGGCAGGTATCGCCAAGGGGCTGAGCAGCATGAGGCTAACCTTTCTGCTCCACTTTTGCCACCACCTCAAGATGACCAAATCGTCGCCCTCACCTTACAAGTCCAGTCGCTTGTGGTAGCAGTTCAGGAGCTGCAATAATAGCCAGCGGCCGTGCAACAGCACCCAAGGTCACCCTTACTAGGCACGGGGGCTGCTCAACCCAGCCAGCAATCCACCCATTTTGCTTCACCCAAACATCACCGTCAGAGGCCTCTAAGAGGCCTCGATCTTCCACCTGCTATTCTGAAGGTTCTCTCTCCTAAACGGCGGCATGGGAGGGAGACCGAGTGAGGACATCATCATCAGCACCATCCCTCCCCATCCTCAGGATCCTCAAGGGAGGGGTCTTTCAACAGTCGGATCGATCGCCATGCTGAGCAACGGCTGGACGAATGCAACCAGCGGCTGGAGAAGCTCAGTCACAAGATCACTAATCAGCCAGAGATGGACTACGACAGCCGCCCTTTGCTGTCTCGTCGTATCATAAAGGAGCCGATCTCAAACCAGTTCCATCTCCCCCAGCTGGACCCTTACGATGGCACCGCTGACCCTCTGGATCATTTGGAGAGCTACAAGGTCCTCATGCAAGTCCAGGGAGTGACCGACTCTCTCCTTTGCATTGCCTTTTCGGCCACCCTTCGGAAGGCTGCGCACGCCTGGTACTCCTGCTTTCCATCTCGCAGCATCAACTCCTTTTCGGCAGTTGGAGAGGGCCTTCTTGGCGCACTTCAATGCATGCCCAAAGATCCCTTGGGTGGCCGACAGCCTGTTCACCGTCCAGTAGAAGAGTGGCGAGTCATTGAGGGACTTTGTGGCTCGATTCAAAAAAGCCACGCTCGAAGTTTAAAACCTCGAGGACTCCGTGGCCACCATGGCCTTGAAGCGAGGGCTCTGCCCTTCCTGCTTCACCTACTCCCTTTACAAGAAGCTTTCCAATTTCTACACCGAGCTACTAAGTCGCGTACAGAAATATATCCATGCCGACAAAGCAAACTCTTCTCGAAGGGAGACTGACGGAGGACCTAACAGGAAACAAGCCCGTCCAGAGCCTAGTAGGGCTCATCCCAGGAGGCCTGAGCCTCCTCGCTGACTGAAAAGCCGGCCCCGAACTCTTGTCCCTAAAGAAAAGCACTTCACTTCTCTGCTCGCTATGATATCCCACATCTTGATGGAGGTCGAGGGCGAGCCCTACCTCAGGCGTCCCACCCCCATGAAGCCAGAAGCCCCTCGTGACAAGAACCTTTACTATCGCTTCCACCGGGATCACAGCCACGACACGAAGGACTACCGACAACTAAAGAGAGTGATTGAAGAGCTCATCCAGCAGGGCTACCTAAAAAATTCGTCTGGAGGGGGAACCCGGCTGCACCAGGTCTGTCGGTGCCTCCGACCACCCAAGCCAGTGTCGACAATGTTCCAACCGAGAAGATGGTGACCATGATTTCCTAGGAGGGTAGGTGGCACTTCCAAGAGGCCACGGGGGGATGAGGGAGTAGATACTGTAATCCCCTTCTCTAAAGGGGACCTAGAGGGGTAGACAATCCTAATGATGACAGCGTCATCGTGTCCATGACTATCGCAAAACATCCTGTAAAAAGGATTCTTGTTAATAGTGGAAGCTCAGTAGATGTTCTCAGTTACGATACTTTTGTTCGAATGAACTTGTCCCCCGACTCCCTTCGGCCTGTGACTATGCCCCTGATGGGCTTTACGAAAGACTCCATAAGGGTGGAAGAAGAGATCATCCTTTCGGTCATGGCTAAGACATCGCCATGCCAGAACACAGTCTTCATAAAGTTCCTAATTGTTCGAGTCTCCCTAGCCTACAATGCCATCCTAGGGAGACTCGGCCTGAATCTCTTAGATGCCATTATCTCCACCAAGAGGCTGCTTGTAAGGTTCCCTACCAGTGGAGGGATTGAGGAAATGCACGGGGAGCATAGCCCAGTGCCACTCTGTTATCACATGGCTCCCAGTCCTCAAAAGGCGATTGCTCTGCCAGTGCCCGAATTACTTGACCCTAGGGACACGGAGAGGAGAGGAGAGCCATCCAAGCACTTGCTGACCTTTTCGCTGGGGGAGGACCTAACAAAGATGGTCCGAGTCAGGGGCTTCTCCCCCAGGAGGCGCAAGACTGACTCCTCACCTTCCTACGAGCCAACTCGGAGGTCTTCACTTGGTCATCATCCGATATGCCGGGCATACCGACAAAGGTGATCACTCACAAGCTCAACATCAACCCAAAGTATTGGTCAGTCCGACAGAAGAAGATGTGTTTTGCCCATGAGCGGCAAAGGACCATCGACGAGAAGGTGCGCAAGCTAGTCGCCGCCAGCTGGTGGATGCCACTTCTGGCCATGAGACGCTTATTTTATGGATACCTTCTCAGGGTATAACCAGATCAAGATGGATCCGGCTAATGAGAAGGTCGCTTCCTTCATAACTGAGAAGGGTGTTTACTGCTAAAAGGTAATGCCCTTCAGACTGAAGAATGTAGGGGCCATATGTCAGAGGCTGATGAACAAGGTCTTCGAGGATCAAATCGGGCACAACATGAAGGTGTACATGGATGATATGCTCACCAAAAGTATCCATATCGATGGTCATGTTGCCGATCTGGTGGAGACCTTCGGCAACCTTGGAAGTTATCAGATGAAGCTAAACCCATGGAAGTGTACCTTTGGAGTCACGGTAGGTAAGTTCCTGGGCTTTATGGTGACATAACAGGGGATCGAGGCTAACCCGAAGAAGATCAGTGCCATCATCGATATGACACCGCTAGTCAGTAAGGAGTTGTAGCGGCTCATCGAAAGAGTGGCAGCCCTAAGCCGCTTCTTATCGAAGTTGGCAGAGAAATTCTTACCTTTCTTCAAGGCCTTACGCAATGTCAATGGCTTTGAGTGGACGGGAGAGTGCCAGAAAGCCTTCGAAGGACTAAAGGAGTTCTTGTCAACTCCGCCATTGCTGTCCAAGCCAAGGAAGGGAGAGAAACTCTTCCTCTACCTCACGGCATCCTCTGAGGCAGTCAGCTCTGTGCTCGTCCGTGTTGATGCCGATGGGACACAGAGACCTATTTATTACACTAGCAAGGTGCTTCACGATGTGAAGACCAGGTATTCCAAAATTGAAAAAATTATTTTTGCACTGATCATCTTCGCTCAGTGTCTCAGGCCTTACTTTCAAGCCCACCCGATCATGGTACTCATGGACCAACCACTTAGGACAATCCTGTCTCGTTCTAACACCTCTGGCCAACTGGCGAAGTGGGCCATCAAGTTGGGGGAGTTTGACCTGTCGTTTCGACCAAGGTCATCCATGAAGTCCCCGGTCTTGGCGGACTTCCTGGTTGAGTGCGCTTGGGCCAAAGAGCAGCTAGAAGAACCCCACTTGGCGCCCTCAGATGCTATGTCCGAGGCAAGGAGGGAAGACTGGATCCTCCATATGGACGACGCATCAAATTCCTAGGGGAGCAGAGCCAGCCTCATCCTCGCAAGCCCAGAGGGAATGGTGGTGGAGTATGCCCTTCGGTTCCTCTTTCCAGCCATCAATAATCATGCAGAGTATGAAGCTTTGCTGGCAGAAATAAAGCTCGCTAAGGAGCTCGGTGTAAAGTACCTCAGAGCCTTCACTGACTCCCAACTTGTCTCTGGGCAAATTACTATAGAGTACAAGGCCCGGGACCCCATCATGTCCCGCTATCTAAGTAAGGTTCAATCACAAACCTCATTCTTTACTCACTTCAGTGTGAGCTACATTCCCAGGGGAAGAATGCCAGAGCCAATGCCTTGTTCCGATTGGCCAATTTGATCGACGGGACTCTAGGAAGGACTTACGTGGAACATTTGGAGGCCCCAAGTATTGATGCGGTGGAAGAAGCTTTATCGGTCAATCAAGGGTCCACTTGGATGGATGCACACACCAGATATCTCACCAACGACACTCTTCCCACCGATCCTGCGGAGGCCAAGCTGCTCAAATGGCAAGCTTCTAAGTTCCTAGTACTCGACGGGCAACTATACCGAAGGTCTTTCTCTCATCCCCTCCTCAAGTATATTAGCCCTATAGATGCTGACTATATCCTCCACGAGATCCATGAAGGCATCTGCAGAGGCCACCTGGAGGGCAGAGCGCTAGCGCACAAGGCCCTGTGCCAGGGATACTACTGGTCTATCATGCGGAAGGATGCTGTCGAGTTGGTTCAGAAGTGCGATAGCTATCAGTGACATGCTAACATCCAGCAACAGCCGACTTCCCAGCTAAGTCCTATATCGTCTCCATGGCCCTTTGCCCAGTGGGGGATGAACATCCTGGGACCATTCCCCTCTGTGCTCTGTCAACAAAAGTTCCTGCTTGTCGCCATCGACCACTTCACCAAGTGGGTAGAGGCTGAGGCACTCGCTAAGATCATCGAAAGCAAGGTGAGGTCATTCTTTTGGAAATTATGATTTGAGCTACCCCATACCCTCATCACCGAAAACGGTCGATAGTTCGACAATGTCCCCTTTAGAGAGCACTGTGCCAAGTTAGGCATTTGCCAATGGTTCACCTCCGTCGGTCATCCGCAAATGAATGGAGCGGTTGAGGTCATGAACTAAACCATCCTTCAGGGGCTCAGAACGCATCTGAACAACTTTAAAGGAAGATGGGTGGAGGAGCTCCTGAGCGTGCTATAGGTGTATCACATGACACCATGAATTCCCACTGGAGAGACTCCCCTCAGTCTCGTGTTTGAATCGGAGGCTGTTATTCCCATGGAGGTTGGCATCCCCAGCCCCTGGGTGGAGTCATACGACGAGGGGGATAACCCAAGTCAGCTACGGGCCAACCTCAACCTCGTCGAGAAGGTGCACGATCGGGCATGACTCAGGATGGCCGCCTACCGCCAAAGAACTGCAAGGTCTACAACACCCGAGTCTGCCCCAAGGCGTTCCTTCCTGAAGACTTGATCCTCTGATGAGCTAAGATCTCGAGGCCCATGGAGGGGGGCAAACTATCACCAAACTAGGAAGGGCCCTACCTGTTGGGGAGATTGTTGAGAAATTGTTGCCCCAATCTAATTGATTTTGATGATTACCAAAAGCCATGAGTATATTAAAAGATGCAATGAGTTTATTTACATGAGCAATGAATTTATTTAGAACAATCAATGAGTATGTTAAGTATGACTTTAATCAATTTGAAAGTAACTTCAAGCTCCATGTTTAAGCTTTCAAAAAGAAATTTTTATACTTCATATCTCAATCAATGAGTTTTTAGAACATTTCTTGAATTGATTCCTAATGACAATTTTATTGTATTCAAGTCAAAAAATTGATTTAAAATGAATCTGGAACGAATTTCAAGTCAATCAGAAAATTCTTTGATTTTCGAAACGTTCCAGAGCCGACTCTAGAGTTTCAGAGTCGACTCCACTCAGTATACAGAAATGTCTGTTTGTCTCGAGTTGACCCATGTGATTTCTCGAGTCGACCCCCGATTCTGTCGAGCTGACTCCATGACTGTGTGAGTCGACTCCGCTCAGACACCAGAGGATTGTTTTTCTGAGCACTTCGCGAGTCGACCCCTTGCCTTTCATGAGTCGACCCCCGACTGTCGGGAGTCGACACTTTATTTTCGTTGAGTCGACCCTTTAACTTTCTGAATATTTCTATTTTTGGTATCACGTCTTCGAGCCGACTCGCCTAAAGCTGGAGTCGACTCCAACAAATCTGGGCGTGATTTTTCTGAATGCCAACTCAGCACCAACGATAAGATTTTTCAATAACGGCTATATTTCTTTGTTTCTAATGGCTATATTTTTGCAGAATCTATAAATAGAGAAGCCATTTTCAAATCAAACGGAGATATAGAGAGAAATACAAATCAAGAGAGAAAAAGAAAAATCCTTCAGAAAAGAGGAAAAACAGAGCGTCATTTGAAAAATCCAAGATTCAAAAATAGAGTGAAAGAAAAAGTGTGAAATCAAAGGAAGCTTCATCTGTGCTCAAGTTCATCAATCCAAGAAAGCTTCAGAAGAAAATCCAAGAGCTTTTCAAGAGCAAATCAAAAGATTTTCGACATTCAAAGAAAGGAAGAAAAAGCTCAAATCAACTCCAACATTCAGTCCGTGAAGAATCTGAGCTGAGGCCCGATTCTACACTTCAAAGGAGTTGAGGAAAAAGAAAAGAAGAAAGCTCAAAAGCCAACCAACTATAAATCAGGCTTTTCTAAACCTTGTTCATTTATTTGATTATCTGCTCATTGAGGAGCTGTGTACTTAAAAAATAATATTTCTTTTATTTGTGTCTAGTTCAATCTGGGGGACTGAACTAGTGGAGGTAGTCTTACCTCGGTACAAGCTTGGTATAGCTTGTGTTAGGATTTTTGTGCTGGTGAGCCCGAAAAATCGGCTGGGTTCGTTGTGATCCCAGGAAAACAACAAGTTTGAGTTGTGAGCTTGTAAAACAACTCGGCTGTAATCAAGGAAGATTATAGTGTGGACCCAAGTGAATCTTGGGAGTGGACGTAGGTGTTGGATACACCGAACCACTATAAAATCATTGTGTTTGCCGTGTCTCTTTTATCTCTATCTCTATCTTTATCTTATTGATTGTATTTTATTTTTGCATCAGCATTCACTTTCACTCACACTAAGCAAACAAATATTTCAAAAGGTTTAGATTTTTTAAAGAACCCAATTCACCCCCCCCCCCCCCCTCTTGGGTTGTCATCTGGGCCAACAATTGGTATCAGAGCTAGTGCTCATTAGATTTTGATCACACGATCAAGAGCTAAAGATCCAAATGGCAACTCAAGTTGGATCATTTGTCGAAGGTCATTCTACGAATAGACCTCCTTTGTTTAATGGTTCCAACTATTCTTATTGGAAAGCAAGAATGAGGATATTCATTCAAGCTTCTGATTATGAATTATGGGGTGTTATAATTAATGGACCTAGTACACCCACACATATTATTGATGGCACTATTGTTCCTAAGCCCGAAAGGGACTGGAATGATAATGATAGGAAGATGGCACAGCTTAACGCTAAAGCCATGAATGTTTTATATTGCTCTTTAGATGCAAATGAATTTAATAGAATCTCCACATGTAATTCCGCAAAGGAGATTTGGGATAGATTAGAGGTTACCCATGAGGGTACCAACCAAGTAAAAGAATCTAAAATTAATATTCTTGTTCATAAATATGAGTTGTTCAGCATGGAACAATCTAAAACCATTGCATGCAT
The DNA here is from genome assembly GCA_900491605.1 of Calamus simplicifolius. Classification (NCBI taxonomy): domain Eukaryota; kingdom Viridiplantae; phylum Streptophyta; class Magnoliopsida; order Arecales; family Arecaceae; genus Calamus; species Calamus simplicifolius. The sequence continues at coordinate 252,227 of UESW01002270.1, forward strand.
GTATACTAGATTTACATATATTGTGAATGGTTTAAAAAGTCTTGGTAAGACATATACTAACTCAGAACTTGTTCAAAAAATTCTTAGGTCACTACCAAGATCATGGGAAGCCAAAATGACAGCAATTCAAGAAGCAAAGGACCTCAACACTCTACCCTTAGAGGAGCTTCTAGGATCACTTATGACCCATGAGTTGACTATGAAGCAGCACATAGAGGATGACACAAAGAAGAAGAAAGTGATTGCCCTCAAAGCTGCAAAAGAAGAAGAGAGCAGCAGTGATGATAATGATGATGATGATGAAGAGACTGCTCTCTTAGCTAAAAAGTTTAAAAGATTTATGAGGAGAAAGAAACCCTTCCACAAGAAGAAATTTGGAGCA